>VXAZ01005123.1:1447972-1567626 GCA_013399875.1 Gymnorhina tibicen
AGCTGGGGTTGTTTAGCCTGGAGAAAAGGAGACTGAGAGGTGACCTTATCACCCTCTACAGCTTCCTGAAGGGTGGTTGTAGTCAGGTGGGGGTTGGTCTCTTTCTCCAGGCAGCAACTGACAGAACGAGAGGACACAGTCTTAAGCTGTGTCAAGGGAAATATAGGTTGGATATTAGGAAGAAGTTTTTCACGGAAAGAGTGGTGAAGTACTGGACCTGTCTGCCCAGGGAGGTGGTGGAATCACCATCCCTGGATGTGTTTAAAAAAAGATTGGATGTGGCACTCGAAGCCATCATTTAGTTGAGGTGTTAGGGCATGGGGTGGACTCGATGATCTTAGAGGTCTCTTCCAACCTCGTGATTCTGTGATTCTGTGATATTCTGAGGTACCTGGAGATGAACACTCATCTAAACTCTCAGAAAAGCTTGACTCAATTTCACTCTTACCAGCTTAGGTCAACAAATATTTGCAACTAACTTTGCGCTGCAGCCCCAGCTCTTTCCTCTTTCCAGAGATCACTAGGCTGAAAACTCCAGCCTTACCTTCGTACCACTCAACTAAGAAAAGTAAATTGGTCATCAGTTCATATAACTATTACTTGGGACATTCCATCAGTAGCTCTTAATCTCTGCTATATGTTGAGATATCTGTGAAGATACTAATTTAAAGCATTTGAGACTTTCTTTTACTTACTTTTTGATAATGTAAACATATCAGGCTTTTCATAGCTTTTACTGTAAAGATTTTCTTTAAGCCATTATACTATCTATCAGTGCATTTTCTCCACTGACTTTAATCTTTCAGCATGCTTCTCAAAGTATGGATGCTAGGTGACTACTTAGCTACTTCCAGTAACACTTTCAACAATTTAGTATGTTTTGTTGAATCTTTCTTCCTATTCATTGCCCTTTTTCTCTAGGTTTGCAGGATCCTACTTTGTGAAGTCATCCAGTTCTCTACTTATAATCATCTTTCTGAAGGATATCCCATAATCTTCTGCATCAAATGGTTTGTCCTTTCGCAAGATATTACTCTAGGGATTGAAGTAAAAAAGTATAAAGCAGATAACAATGAATTAAGTAAATACTTCTTATTGGATTTGAAAATTAATGGCTTAAATAGGATAGAAAGCTTTGGAAATATATATAGTCCCTAATTGTCTGAGAGATGCAGTTTGCTTAGAGCTATCTGTAAAAGATTGCTCAGACAGACCCTTTGAAATATTTTGGCAGAATTTAACAGAAAAACAAAGAAGAATTATTTTGGTTTTCTTGGCTCATGTGCTTTAAAAATTATACTTATAAATAGCCTCAAAAAGAACTTACTGCTTGTCTTTTTCATCATGTAATATTTTTTTTTCCATGCAAGATGCTACAATGGAAACAGTAACAGATCAAGCATTTAAACAAAGCCCTTGTTATCTTGTAAAAACTTGCTATTACATGGAATAATAGGACACTGAAGCACTTAAATACACTCTGGATCAGCTCCTTCATGCACCTACTAAATTGTTTGGAATGACCAACCTTTTAAAATTGTGGGTACTATGGTAACTGGATATTTCAAGATGTCATGGAGACAGAGTACTCTTCTCCTGAGATGCCAGGAGAGTGTATTTGAGTCTGCTGTGAAAGGACAGGAGAGACTTTTTTGTCCTCTTCTAAATTCAACTACTTATAAAATGTAACTCATACAAGGGTTGAATGATGCTGTGTTTTTAATACATTATTTTTAGAACTATGAAATCAAAATTTAAGTGAAATAAATGCAGTTCTCACAAAGTTAAACCTTCTTTGTAGAAAGAAGAAGAGCAAAATTTTCTTGGCTGAATAAAAAACCATAATGATAACAAAGACCTATCACTATGTTTAGGAAAAAGAAAAACAGTAAGATGCTGATGTGTTTCTATTATGTGTCTAAAATTTAACAGATTTAGTAGATGATAATTCCAACTTAATCCAGAGGTGTAGTTTGGGCACTTGTTCACTTCTATCTTTGTTAACCAATAAAGTAAATATTTTTAAACTCAAGGTGGGTTGTTCTGTAATAGATTTAAATTAGATGATTATTTTTTCTTGCTTTCCCCAAATTCCTATTCAATAAACATTTTACTCTTCCTGGGAGAATGAGATTCTGCTGATGTAGTGGTATTTGTTTCAAACAAGTAAACAGATGGAGAGATGAAAAAAAAATCCCTTCCATCGCTTCTCATGTCTCATCTAAGGTTTGTACTGAAATTTTGCCTTGTTGCTCCATTTTTTTACATCAGTTATGAGAATCACAACACTGGTACCCAGAAGCTTTTAGCATCATATGTGTATAGTTGACATTTTTCAAACAAAATACCCCTCTGAAAACTGATACTAAGAGTTTTGGCACAACTTTGTCAGTACTGCTTTGAGGAATAATTTCTATTGTTTTTATTATTACACACATTGTCCTTAATCTTGGAGTCAGTGTCACACAAATTTTGATTGCACAAATAAAATTTACTTGCTAAATTTGTTTGCCTGAACCTCATTCTTACCAGTTTCTCTCCCTCCTTTATCTTCAAGTAGTCATAGGTCTTCTCTTTCATTTTTCTTCCAAAATTCACATTGTTTTTTCCTTCTCTTCTATGGCTCCCTGGTATGACTTTAAAGACTCCCATGACTTCTTTTTGCAGCTTCAAGTCTCTTGCCAGTCCCTTTTTATCTTACATTTACTTCATGTCATATGGCAAGCGCGGTGTTGTTGACCTTCCCCAGGACTCATTAGCACACTCCTAATATTCTGGAAATTTCTGGGTTTAGGTTAATTTGTTTAATTAGAGCAGAAATAACTTGTGAAATAAACATTTTCCAGATGTTGCCTTAAACTAGGCTTGTTGTGTGTTCTGACTTTGCAACTGTTTCCATCTCTCTGCAGGAGAGTAGGTGGAAATTTATTGGTAGCAAGGTGCTACAAGCATTAATGTAATGAAAGAGCTGAAGTCAATTTACATTTCCTGCAGAAGGAAGAGGAAAAAAGAAGGGCAGTGTCTCTATCAGCTTTTGACTTACTATTCTTAAAAATAAAATTAACATTCCTTTAAAATTGCTTATTTTACGCATTTTTTTTGTCTTCCTGACTAAATAAAATTCAAACACTGATTCATGTGGGGACCAGTCTCTTTTTGCCACAGAGATTTTTTGGTGTTTATGAAAAAATCAAACCATAAACAGATAGTTTCACAAAAGCAGCACAATAAAATGAAAAATAAAGATTCAAAAATGTTGTGAAAATTTTCTTCCTCAGTACACAAAGCCATTAATTCAAAAAGGCATTGTCAGCTGTATGTAAGGTTTCTAGAAAGGAACATTAAACTCAGGAATAATTAACTTTTCTTCTGGGTTGATCGTCAGATAAACAAATCTGCAAGTAAAAGAATGGCAACAATAGGACATAAAAAGAAAATATATTGTGAAAAACAAGAACTTTTACCTTCTTCCTGGAGTTTTTTGTCTTTTATAAGGACAGAAAATGACACCAAGCACAGCAGGAGACTATTCAGAAATCAATTTTAGCTACATTATCTGAGAGCTGATGACCTTGATACAGCTATAAAACGTGCGGAAACTCAAAAGCTGGAAAAAAATCCACATTAACTCCAAGTCTTGTGTTCCTTTTTGTATTTTATTAATGTTAATATGTGATTAAAACAGCAATAATATTTGTAATGTGAAAGATACTATATTTCAATAATTTATTGTTCACATTATTAATATGATATGGTCTTCATTTAGTTTAATTAACAGGGAACAACTCCTTTAATAATTTTATGACAGCCAGATCTGGTAGTTTTCAGTAACAGGAGCCTGTGCTTTTTCTATAACCTGCATGAACTAATCATGATCATGAAATAATTAAGTTGCCTACAAAGTCATGGGTATTTTAATTTCTGAGATAGGGTTAACTAGAGTATCTAGAGTGTGGATCTTTTTCTGTGGCTCTAGTATCACTGAAAATCAACTGTTATGATCTCTAAATAAAAGGAAAGGTAAACTCTGATCTGCTTTTTAGATTTGGACGTATTTTTTTCTTTCTACTTTAGCTGGAAAATCTGAACAATTTATTTCAGACGTTGCCACAATTCTTCAAAAAAATACAAAATTATGTATCTTTGTTCTAAGTTGTCTTTCTATCAGTTATTAAAAGGACTTTAAAAGAGTTTGCTTTATTTGTTACTTTATTATTCCACTGAGAATCAGTAATGATCAATTGATATTGATTATGGAAACTCGGGATAAAATCCAAATGTCCTGATGCTTTAAGCACAAGACCACTGAATGCTCTGAAGTTACTATTTTAAGACCACTTAGAAAAAATAAAAATTGAAATTTTATATGTGGTACAGCAAAAACATAGACTAAAACTACTCTGCAAGTAGGAGAGAGAGAAGATAGTGACCTCAGTTATCCGAGATGTTATCAGAGATGGAGACATCCAGAAAATGATCTTGAAACAATCCTTCAAAGATTACTTCTCTCTTTTGAAGGTACAGAGATCTCTTGAAGGTAAAGAAATATGATATTAGATTACACGGTATTAGATTATTAGATGCCTTTCTTCCCTTAAGATTTACTCTACCTGGGTCTCTTCTGAAATAAAAGAGGAAGAGGGCTGTCTCTTTTTAGAACAGATAATGCTGGAGCAAGCTATGCTCTCATTTTATGTGGAATAGCCAGGATGGAAAAGATGTTGAGCAAAGGGAAATTTTACTCCTCATTCTGTGGCAGTCAGAGAAGGAAAAGGAAATTGAACAGAGGAGGGCAAAAAAGGCAGCATCCCTCTGCTAATCCTATTAATTCAGTATAGTTTGTTACCAGAGTAAAAAGAGTGATGATAATAACAGGAAGAAAGACCCCTTTCTAGCATAACACAGTGGACATATCAGTTAAAGATATAGAGTCTCAAAATGGTTCTTCAACTCAGATCTCCCATGCCAGGGATAAACTACCTCACCATCAAATGATGGAGAAGTCCATTGATACCACTGTGTGTGGTTGATTGCCTTAAAAAAAGGCCCAAACATACTCCCCCTTGATCATTTCTCATATCCAATACCATTATACAGCAATACCTTTATAACCTATTTCAAAAATAAACCTTAACTTTAGTGTCAGTGACCAAAGCTAGTGTAGAAATTTTCTTATTTTAACTTTTTTTTTTACAGCTTCTACAGTAAGGTTGTGCTGGTTTTCAGGTTTTCATATTGTCTATCAGAAGCTTGATTTCCATGTAGGAATAATATGGTTTTGTTTTGAGGAGAACGGTCATGCCTAGTCAAAACAAAAGAATAAGTTCATAATTAGACTGCTTTATGAGCTAGTGGTTGTCATGGGAATGTCCAGGGCTGTCTGAATGTGGTTTATTTTAGTTAGGAGCAATTTTACCTTGCATCAAGGATCTGGTGCTTGTACCATGAATATTTCTCTTTGTTTTCCAGCACTATTAGTTTTTTTAATTTTACTGATGGATACCTATCAAGAAAAAAGGAAGAGTATATGAAAGTCCTGTAGTTTTTACAGTAGAAAGTCTCATAAACAGCCATATTCAGGATTTTGACAAAAGTATTTGCTATGATTGCAGATGCATGTTATGCACTGTACAAAATGCAATACCAGACAGAGTACATGATACCAGGGCCCCAGCAAGTAAGGGTGAAATAATTGCTCACTTGAAAGCCTAAAATATTAACTTTTAATGGGTAAGTCAGGGGACAGAAATTGTTGCAGGGTGAGGCAGGAGAGGGAGAGAAAATCATCATTTTTCACCCTTTCATGTTCTATTTCTGAGTTATTGATTTCTCAATTTAACAAGTTCAACTTCCTATTTTTTCTGATTTCCCATGTGTTGCTGAGCAGTACTTGAATGTGGTATTGACACTGCTCACACTCTGATTACACTGCTATTACTTTATATTTAAATTCAGCAATTGCCATAAAAACAGTGATAAAGATTAGTAATAGTAATGAATAGCCTTATGTTGCGATGACTTGGACAATCAATGTCTGTATTGGAATCACCTGGACTGAACAGATTCATCTCCACATGCAATTGTTCATATCAGTCCCAAAAACAATACTTTTTTTTTTTTTTTTTTTTTTTTGGCTGCACTAGGAATGGAAAAAAAAATGATTGGTTTCCAATAAACTTTTTTTGTCCATTGCACCAAAATTTCAGTTGAGAATGAAAAAAAATCGTTAAAAAAGTGATTATTTTGTTTTTTAATTGTAATGACCACAGACAATTGTTTTCTCTGAGATTAAGAAGTAAAGAGATTTGGGGTAATTTGTCCAGGCTGTGAAATTTGCTTTACATTCGGTTCCTTCATCTCTCTGAAAAAACTGATTTTGAGAAGCCAATTCTATGTAATAGAGAATACGAAAAGAACCAGTGTGTTCAAAAATGGCCTCTCTTAGAAAGGCTGCAAGGGTTTAAGGTCACTTTTTAAAAGTCTAGAAAGTAGACAACAGAGAAAAAGAATTTAAAGCAGAGGAGCTACAGAGCATGCCAGGAGGCATGAGAGAAAACAGCTGAAAAAAACATAGAAAAAGTGGGATGGAGAATGAGAAGAAGAAGAAATAGAGAAGAATAGAAGAAATCAGTGGCATGGTAGGAGTGATGAGAAAACAAGTAACCAGAGAGAATGAAAAGCAGTAGAAGGGAAATAAATAAGAGATAAAGTAGGGGAAGAAACAGAAGGAGAGGAAAAGGAAACCAGAATGAGAAAAAGAAGAGAGAAAAGAGGTTAGGAAAAAATCAATTGCACAAAGCTGGAAGGAAGTACTGAGATACTACAGTGATATAAAATCTGTAGAAGTGATTGTATGGACTATATAAGAAATTAAATGAAGGACAGTGAGACAGTCTCAAGGAAAAAGAATGAAACATCAGAAGGGAAAGGAGAAAGAAGAAATTAGGACAAGAGAAATTACACTGGGTTGCAAAGGCCAAGAGGATGGACTAAGGTACAGTGGTAGAGTCAGTCAAGTCTGAACAATCTTATTTTTTGTCATAGTTGCCACCTAATTTTCTGTGAGTTACCAGTTTTTCGTTTGAACTATGAAATTGAAAAATGGAGAGGAAAGAATTAGTTTAAACTAAAAAATAAATTTCTCAACAGAAGAAAAAACCTGCATCTGTATGCAAACAAGATGTTCTGTTTTTTTCCCAAATGCTTTTTATTTTATTGAACGACTGCTTTCTGTTACTACATAAGATGTACCTTGGAGCAAAGCACCTGAGGATTTATATCATCTCAGATATGCCCTGCAGCATCCTAATCACAGTTGTTCTCCCTCTGACTCAGCAAGTTCTTACGTGAGGCGGAAGGCATCCCCACCTCAGTGCATCCAGATTTTTTAATCTGTGTAATGTTAGAGCAGATATCAATTCTGTGAGTTCTTTCACCTTCCAATTTTTTTTCTCAAAGGTATTTAGGAAAATCAACTTGAGTTTGCAAATCATCTCCAGGCAAAATTTGTAAAACAATAGGGAGACAGCCAAATATATACCAAAATTCAAGAACCATAGCATGAAAAGCATGAGCAAATACTGTTATTTACAGGAATGACATCACAGAGTACCTGAATAATATGGGAGTAAATTAATCTGTAGAAATTGTAAGAATCTACTGTCACGAATTTCTTTATTCTAGAAGCAATCTTAGCTGAAAGATAGTGAAAGTCAGGTAAGAGGTTTCTTTAATCAGTTGACTTGTGCCCATAAGAATATATTATTGGCTGTCAAAATGTCAGGCTATTTGATTTCATGACAAATGAAGAGCAAGAGAACAGAGATAAACCAAAGAAGAACATTTATTTGCATGCATTTGTCCTGTCCTCTAGTCAAACAGAAGAAAATGCAAATGTGCTGTAGCTTGGATGTTACTGGAGCCATGAATTATGTAAGACAAAAAATAGATAAGCATATTGAGAATTTAATGCTTTTAGCTGTGCAGTTCACACCTTCACTAGAACCTCCCAATGGAAATATTGCCCCACAATTCATCATTACCTGTTTTGTATTCCACACATTGAGACTCATACTCCAATTCCATTGTTGTGGATAATACAAACTTTTATTGTTCACTCTTCTTTATCCTACAGGAATGTCTGGGCCAACTGATGAGGGGATTATTTTGTGATGTCCTTTGTGTTGCCCTCTAGCACTCTGCCATGTCTGTATTCCCAGATATGAGTTAGGCAAATTGAATTTTCTGTTTGAGCTCTATAGTGCAAGAATAACTGCTCGGCATTGGCTTTGTAAATAAAGAAGATATTGCATTTTATTTTCTGACACAACCTTTTTTTTTCTGGATAAAACATTAGAATCAAAGGGAATTTTCTGGGAAATGGTTAAGATATGGCTGACTGCAGTAGGATTCTTGTGCACTACATAATATAACCCACAGGTCTGATTAAAGTATTTCCAAGATGAAGATTCTGAAAAATAACCATGGTCAATGCCATCAAGTTTTTAAATAAACAATTAAAAACTGGTCTGTACATCTTTATGTAAAGCTTAATCACTTTCTTTCATGGGACACAGGGCAGAGAAAAAGAATTTTAAAACAGAAAGTCTTACAAATAGTGAAAATCCAAAGGCATATGCTTAATTAAGTATAACACAGAAGTAAAATAAATAGGATGCAATAAGTAAAAGACAAAAGGGGGCAGGTGATGTCTTGAGGAACGTACACGGGGTGTAGGAGAGGAAGATGTAAAGTACTCTTAGAATTTAAGAATAAAGTCCAATCTCCATTACACTGATGAAAATACTGACTAACATCATTGCCAACTTCATAAAAAACTCAGAATGATTGGTGAACATAAAGAGGGGAGTTAGCAGCAGGAGCAGTTATTCCACTCAAAACAAATTAGAAGCAATTTTGGTCCAATAACCAGTTCATTTCTATAGCAGGACTCCTACTGAAATAACTATTTTTCATGAGACAAGAAAAGACAGATAGAAAGTACGTGGCCTTGATGGCCTAGAAGATGGAAACCCAGTGGATGTGCTTGGTGGAGATACAAATACAATTTCTATGACTATCATAATAGAGAGGCAATAAGGTGAAAAGTACTGATAATGAAAATCAGTTGTCCAGAAAAAAACCATGCAAAATATATATATTTATGTTAAAATTACCCAAAATAATAATAATAATAATAATAATAATAATAATAATAATAATAATAATAATAATAGTAAAGTAAATACAAGTAAATTTAAAATGTGTGAAATGTAAAGGCTTGTAAAGTTTTGCATGGGCATACACTGGCATGGCAATAAATATGGTAAGCATCTGCAGATAAAATGAAAGGCAAATTAAGAAAAATAAGTTGATATTGCTGGGAAACAATGTCTTTTCCTGGGAATGCAGATCCACTGCAAAGAAGGAAAAACTCAGAAACTGATGAATTTTCTGGAGGAGAAAATGAAAAAATATTGTATTTAAGATGATGCCAAGTATTGCAGGTATATAAATAAGTTTAAAAAAATGAAAGGAACTAATACATAAAGAAAAAATTTAGAACAAATGGTCTGCTAGGAAAAGAACTTGTTAACTATGCTGAAAGAAGGGAGAAACCACACTGTGGCTGAACATTTCCTATGAACACAAAAGCACTCTGTAAGTGAAAATGAGGTAGTATGTAAACAGGAACTGTTGTAAAAGACTAGAGAAAACCTGCACCATGAATATAATTTCAAGTCCCGTTCTCTGTCTAGAGTCCTGTTGGTTTCATCAACACAAGGTTTCATACATCCTCACATGTTAAATCAAGCCTAAAATAAATAGTTGCCTGGAAAGCAAAAGAATAAAAGTAAAATTGGGGATAAATTGCTAGGAAAATGGATGGTTTGAGTTTTTAATGTAATAGTAACTCTGCATGTAAAAATTAACGTCTCAAAAGTGAGCATTTTCAAAGCACAGTATTTGATGGTGCAAAATCACTACACTACTGCATGAATTGGGAAAACAGTCTCATACCCAGACTCTTGTTCTGTAGTTCTTATCTACCTATCTATGAATAGGTTTAACTTAGAGTAAAATCCTGCCTGTACACAGATTATCCACATGAGAAATTCCTTTTTGCAGCTTCAACTCATTAAGAGGGGGAGAGAAGCATAAAGTGCAGCATTAAATTTCAGGTTTAGTTGGCATTTCATTTTTTTTTTAAGCTATTGTATTTTTTCAATGAATTTAATTCTCAAGAAAATAGTTTGACAGCTTTGAAGATTTAGGTGTGTGCCTTAGTACAGAAACATACTGTCTGTAATTAGAACTGAGGAACTCATTCACAAACAGTTAGGAAACCGTTGAATTAGGAAAATTCATTCATTTGCTGTCATCATCTAAGTTTGCTGCAGAGGGTACAGACATCACAGACAGCACAGTGAACAATTCCATTGATTGGGGATCTTCCATACCTATATATTAATTCTATTCAAAATTGTCCAGGCATGTAATAATATAGGAAGTTTTAGTTATCAAAATAACTAAAATTTATTTAGTTATTTAGTTTAGCCCGTACCTTTGCTAAGTCTTACTCCAGTACTCTGTAATATGTAGTATAGGGGGTTGGAATTACTGCAATTTGGAAAATTCTTGGGAAATAAATGGTTTTCGGAGAAAGTTTTGTGTATGATAGTGTCTCCTTCAAAGCACTGGTTAAAGGTGGCTTCCCTGACCTTCAATACTTACAGAACAGCCCTTCATTTACAATATATTTTTCAGTGTTTGTGAAAGGGTGTGGGAAGAGATGTGATGGGGTTGAGCTGCGGCGGGCTGTGGGGCGTGCCTGCAGAAGCACATGGCAGCACAGAGAAGCTTGTCTCTGCCTGGCCCTGGGGGGAGGAGATGCCATACAGCAGAGCCCTAAGGAGAGGAGCCTGCTGGAAGCTGATGGACGGGTGAACAGCGCATGATCACCCCATGGAAGGACATTTAGAAAGCGTGTTGCTGACGTGGCAACGTGGGATAGGTCACATACTGAGATTTACCATGTAAGGAAATACTGTGCCTTGAAAAAGTATATAAACCCAGCTCGTTTCCTTTGAATAAACGATTCAGGTTCCCTGCTGGTCTGGGTCCGTGTCTCAATCGCTACAAAAGTGTGATGAAAGATAGGATGCTTTTGCATTCTAGTGCACATGAAAACAATTTTTTTCCAGTAAGTTATAGCCACAAATTGAATTTTAAATGCCATTTATCTATTTTTAAGAACCTGTATCTGGACCAATAGCCCAGAAAGTGAGTTTATGTGTTTAAATGTTAATACTTTCCAAGTCATTTAAAATGAACTTCTATTCTTGGATGTGCCAACTGTACCCAAAATCTGTTTTTCAGTTAACTACCCAGAAAATTAGGTACAACATTGAAAAACTGTAAAATTTGCCAATATTTAGACATGTAAGGTGGGGGAAGGGGGAGGGTTTTGGATGGCCTGAAGTGGTTTCTTCCTATAAAATAAAATGTGAGAACCATTTTCATAGTGTTTGGTCCACCCATATTTATCTATGCAGTCCTAATGCTGCAGGAAGCTGAGAGAATTTGTGTATTCCTGTGGGCAAGCCCTTGTCCTACAGGAGGCATTGAACAAAATGCAGGAGCAGCTACTGTCACACCCTGCAACAACACAGCCCAATGCTGAAGCTATCTGCATACATGAAAATCTGACAGAATTCTTGATTTCAAGAAGCATTTGAACAATGCTCTCAGGCACGTGGTGTGATGCTTGGAGTTGTTCTATAGAGAGACCACGAGATGGACTCTGGTGATCATTGCGGAGTCCTTCCAGCTCCAGATATTCTATGATTCTGTGAGTGATTCTATGATTTGGTCCTCGTGTCTTCAGTCCGTCACCGACTCCAGCTATTTACTAAAGTGGGCATGTGTGCCTCTCTGCCTTTTAACAAATAGGCAGGCTTTGTTTCCTTTCCTTTCTGGTTGAGCTTGTTTATTGCAAAAGGGATAAGAAACTGAGGTTGTTCGTGGTGTTTGAACTGAATGCAATTGGTAAAGTTCCAAGCTGCTGACAAGAAATTCTGCAGACTGATGCTGCTGTCTTACTTTCTTCTTTTGATTTTTCTGTTATCTGTGGGATATTCTGCAGGTTTCATTTCAGTCAGTCTCTGAAATATTGATGTCCATTTCCTTCTCTTTAAGGACTATGTGTCTTCAGCTGAATTGACACATTATTGTGACACTGCTTAAACTAAAGACAAGGCCATTAATAATCCAAATGCAAATAAGATGGTTACATGAGTTGCTACAATTGATATAAGTTCAGCTCAACTAAGCAGTCAGTTTGTTCTTTTCTCCTTAGGTTTAATTTCTTCTTAGCTTCTTACTTATTTGTTTGTTTCTTTTTTTTTTTTAAATAAAATATCACACAATGCCATTAGGGCACTAATTTGAAGCTCTAGATCTGAATCTGCAAACAACTGTAAAGACAACTGGTGCAACTCAGAATTTCAGAGGAATGCCGCAGGAGCATCAGTTGTACACACAGTGTGGCCACCAACTCAAGAAAGAAGAAGGAATTATTTGAGGCTCTAGTAAAGTTTGGAGGTTCTTGTATATTAAATTCTACAGTAGTTCTTAAAAACCAGAGCCTTATGTGTCTCACCTGTACCATTTCCTGTACCATTGCTTAGCTTACATTATCAATCAGCCTGGGATAGAAGCTGTTCTTGTTCCTACCGATATAAAATGTTTTTTCATATTCAGGGAGTGGCATTTTTATTTGTTTCAGATTTAAAAAAAAAAAAAAACAAACAAACCTAGCTATTGTCTCCAAATGCTTTCAGGGATCTAAATATATCAAAATTAAGTGGAAAATACTCTGCTGCTGCAGAACTGGGAGGGGAGAGGGCGGTTGGAATCTTATGAGTCAGATATTTACTCTTTCTGTTCTTGTAGTGAAGGTCAAACACTTCAAATGAAAGAGTTCAAGTAGCTGAAACTGAGTGAGGAACAAACTGTGCATAATTAGGATGCTCTGTTTTGAACAGCTCCTATATTTTTGACACAAGTGAATATTTATGCTATAAAACCATATTTTGTGTTGTGCAGCCCTACTGCTTGTCATACAGGTTTTCAGTATTTCACTTTACAGCATATATTTGCATTCAGAATTCATTATGCACACATCACAAACACTACACAATGGCTGAGTTTAAACAAGTCTGTTTCTGTACTTTTGGATCAGATACAACTGGCAGACTAAAGTATAATGAAAGCAGCAAACCTCAATGATAACTGAGCAGCATATTCTGAAACCTACAGACACTTCCAATTACAGGGTTTCCAAACCATTCTTTAACTTATACAGCTGTTTTAAGGTGCCTTGTTTTTACAACAGAGCCTTGCAAAAAAATGTCAATCAGAAAGTAATAAGAGGGAAATTTTTCTTTCCTTTTGTTTAGGGGCACTCCTTTTCAAAACATCAAAAATTAAAGGAAATTAAATGAACTCCCAGCATTTCTGCTTTTAGTCTGCAAAAATCTGCCTGTCTTGAAAAGGACTTTTGTCACAAAAATAATATTTTTTAAAACGGGGGGAAAATACCTGATCTGGGTTTTCAAAAGCAGTTATTGAGTAGGTTTTATTTGAATTTCTGTATGAGAGGAGCAGTCCTAAACCTTTTCAGAGCTCCAAAGGAAAAACAAAAATCATTTGACATTTTGAGGAGGGAGAAAATAATATAATTGTGATTTCTTATTTTAACAGATGGCACCATTCTTCTCTGGATGGTTCTTCCACTAAGAAATTATAATATGAACATTTCTGTTGAATGAGTTGAAACTGAAGGTCAGTACTTAAATTCACCTTGAATTAATTCATCCTTTTGTGTCAAGCCATCTCATTTTGTACATTTCCCCTCTTCCTGCTCTTGCAATCAGCAGCGCTTCAAGTCACAAAGCAGAGCCGCTCAAAAGACCACAACTAAAAAGCAGCAACTGTCATCAAAGAAAAATAAAACCAACATTAAATGAAATAGAATTAATTAGAATCATAAAAGTAATCCTACATGTTTTTCAAATCTTAAATATTTGAATAGTCATTTAAGGACAGCAGGTGAGCACTCCGCATGAAAAGGTTATTCAGTGGTTACCAGACTGAAAATCAATATGTGCTTAACTTCTTGTCTTCATGTGCTTAACTGCTTGTCTACATCAAGGCCTGTTCTGTGATCAGGCAAGAAAACTCAAAAAAATTAGCTGGTCATGTTTAAGAAGCAGCTTCTTTTTCCTTATGGCCACTTTGGCTGCAGCACACAAGGATATATAATCAAAAATAAGTGCTTTTTGATAACAAGTCCGGTTTTCTTCTTTTTTATGGACACTTAATGTTCAGACTTCATGAAGTTGGCACTTGAGCTATGAACCCCCCATGCTCCCCCAGTTACTGAGCTATACAAGCAGTCTCAATTTATAATCTTCCCCAGAAACCCATAAAAATAAATAATTTAATACAAGGATGAAGCCGATGAGTTTCTGTAACACAGCAGATACTGTTCGGCTACCATAGTTGAATGTCCTGTACATGGCACAGCTCACTGTAGGAGGAAAAAAAAACAGAATAAGATGACAGAAACAAAACTAGAAACCACAGCAGAGAATATTCTTTCAGCTCAGCTCTTCTGGAAAACTCCCTGACCTCACTGAAAACGACACAGTTAGTCCAGCCTTTAAAATATCACACTCTTCTGTGAAGGACAAATTGAAGAGGTTGTTGCTTCATTTGGTTAGCGAAGTCTGTTTTGAGGACTAGGTCCTCAAAGGAGAAGCTTTGTTCACCGTAGTGAACCATAGGTACCAGATATCAAAGACACATGTAGGGTTCAGAAATACCATCTCATGGTCACTTTGCTGCGGGAAAAAAACAAAACCAAATCCTCAAGAAAATTATCATCCCAGAGCACACTAGATTTCCCACTGTCTCTACCACTCCCAAAGAATCACACCTAAGCCAATATAAATGTGTTGAGTACTAATGGAAATGGGCAATTAAAGTGCTTTTTTTTCCTGTAGAATTTAGTGCACCGAGCAAAAGGATAGCATAAAGAAATCCAGCAGCTGTCTTCTGCCTCTCTTTCTCTCTGAGAGCAAGTGCAGGAAAGCTTTTCAGGCAGAACAATTGCAAAGGAATGTTCTTCCTACACTAATACAGAACACGTATTTAAGGAAATTATTACCTTTAAAAAGATTCTTAAGAAACATTATTTTTGCACTGTTTTATTGTTGCACAAAGGAAAAAAAAAGAACGTACATATTTCAGCCATTTTGAAATATGAAAAAGAAAGCATTTCTGGCTACTTAAATGAGAGGAATGATATAATTTAATTGTGAATGACAGTTAAAAGCATCCAAATCTGGGTTTTCATCCTGTAAATTACATTTCCCTACCTGGCTTGGCAAACATAAGATAAATAATGCATTTTTGCTTTATTTGCATATTGGCTTGCTATGAAACTAGTGACTGTGATTCACAAATAAGTCTTGTTTCTGTTTTTGGAGGGGACTCATGCATTATGTGCTGTGTGCAGCATTTTAATTTAGTGGACATTAACATTCAAGATTGTGAAGTAACCCCAGCATCTATCTTTACGTAGCAATAGATTTATATCTCAGAATATGTACTGAAGTTGTTTTCAAGGGCTGTATGAAGTGGTGTTGCTGGAGGAATTTTACTAATAGCTGGAAAACAGTTTATTCCAGTGATTTCAGCTGTAAAACATTGATGAGCAAGAAAATTGGAAACATATTCAAATTTCATTCTAATGCCCTATATAGAGTCACTGTTATTTTATTCATTCAAGTACAGTTAAAAAGTGCATCGAAAAAGATTGAATATAACCACACATAAAACCCCCCACAGGATTTATGAGTTGTTCTTGAAGATTTCAGGTGTTTTTTCCCCAGCTGAAGGAAGAGCAAAATCCTTTTTCTCCCCAAAAGCAACACATAACCTGGTTCTTTTTTTATGATACATTTTACAGGCAAATATTGAAAATATGGTATTGAAAGATCTTTATCAGAGATACAAAAGTACAAAGCCACACATTAAACCTATGATAAAATCATTGATTTATTCTGGATTTATTTTTATACTTTTGCATTATTACTCTTTCTGACTTTATTGTGGAAAAAGACCATTGAAAAATGTCCCACTGATGAACTTCTGTTATCGGACTTCTCGCAGAATATCATTTCCTAATTATGCCCATGGAAGTGGTGGGAAAACTTCACCCAGGATCCTCTGGATCCATTGAATTTGAGACTGGCTTTTCAGAGAAATTACACTTTACGAGACTGTGTAATAGTGTTTTATCTTCTGAATCCTGAGAAGCTCTGGCAAGATTATAGATACACAGAGAGACATGAAGTGATTCAAACATGGCGATTTAAAAGAGCCTTATGTTTGTGTACGGGTGAGGCTGTGACTTTCAGTATAAGACATAAAATGGCACTCTACCACATAATGATTATAAAATTAGTTACATTTGAAGAATGAAAAAATTTGGAGTTTGGTTTTTGTTTTGGTTTTACAGTTGTTGAACCAAAAGTTTTGCTGCTTTGGTTTTACTGCTTTACTTACTCAATATTTTTATTTTTTATCTATGGTGAACATGGTAGCATTTACTTACATTCCTCAGAATTTGCCTGGAGGTGAGAAAGAGTTGGTTTTAGTATATTACATATTTGGCAAAGACCATTGTGATAAGGAAGATCCTACTGAGACAGAAGTCTGTGCCTTGGAGAACCAGAGGTGAAGGACTGGATTGCTTCAGCTCCCCCTGCACTTATTCACAACCTAGAGCGAGCAGCAACCAGTCCTGTATTTAGACTCAGACAAAAAATACCATGTGTCTTGTTCCTGAAGAAGGATAACAACTTCTAGAGCTCCCAAAACTTTCCTTGGGTCAATGGTAGGGTTTATTTCACAGCTGACAGAAAGCCTGTAACGTTCTCATGAGGAGAACACTGTGCCAGTTTTGTCCTTTAGATTTCAAAACCTTTCCTTTTTAAAAAGTCAGTGTGGTTTTTATGATTTAGGAGGTGGCACAGCAATTTATAATAATTCTTGAATGCCACCAGAAGTCCAAGGCAATGACATTTCAGCTGTGACACTGCACTTTGCTATAAAGTTAAAATGTTTAATTGTATGGACTCTAGCAGTGGTTACTTTACAGTTTAAATATTGGAATCAATAAATCAAGGTTGTCTTTTTTAATATTAAGTAGTTACACTAATTAATAGTCTATTATTAGATGTGGTTAACAGTTGTTAGGATTGTTAATAATCTGTTTTCAACACTTTCTAGAAATTGTCGTATGATTATTTTTTATTAGGCAATATGAGGCCTTTTTGGTTGCAACTATGCTGAAATACTGTACTGGTTTTGCCACAGCCTGGTTTCTGATAGCAGGGGGGCCACAGAGGTGGCTCCTCTGAGAAACACCTGGAAGCTTCCACCATGTCCGGCAGACCCAATCCCTGATGGCTCTGAAAGATGGACATGCTGCTGGCCAGAACTGGGAAAATGAGAGATATTGGTAACGCCTCTGTGATGACATATTTAAGAAGAAAATCAAAACAAGGTCACAAGATTTTGTATTCTAGTCAGAGAAGAGGAGGAGGTGAGAACATGTGAGGGAAACAACACGGCGACACCAAGGTCAGTGGAGAAGGAGGGGGAGGAGGTGCTCCGGATGCCAGAGCCGAGGTTCCTCTGCAGCCCATGGTGCAGACCATGGTGAAGCAGCTATGCCCCTGCAGCCCGTGGGGATCCACGGGGAATGCAGAGATCCACNTGGGACGTTCCCGGAGAACTATCTCCCATGGGAGGGACCCCACGGCCTCACAGGGGAAGGCTCCTTTCCCAGAGCAGCTGAAGGAAATCTCGGTGATGGACTGACCAAGCCCCCATGCCCTGTCTCCCTGCGCTGTCGGTGGGAAGGAGGGAGGGGCTGGGGAGAAAAAGGTGTTTTAAGGGCTTATTTTACTTTTCATTATCTTCCTCTGATTCTGTTAGCAATGAATTCACTTTGTAACTTTAAGTTAAGCCTGTTTTGCCCTTGAAGTGTTTCCTCCTGGTCCTTATCTCAACTCATGAAGCCTTCGGTAATTTTTTTTCTCTCGTCTGCCCAGCTGTGGCAGGGGAGGGTGAGCGAGCGACGCTGGACCAGTGTCAAACCATGACAAATGCTCATTCTGGGAGGCACACTGAGGTAACTTCTTTGATGACTGTTACTGTATCTGGCATTTTCAATAGAATTTTGTAGCCAATCCACCTTGGCTAAACGGGTTCATGAAATTCCCAGACCAAACAGACTTATTGAGCAGAGGTCAGATTTTCTTAATGGGTTAAATATCCATATCACTTCAGCAGGCCCCTCTGTGTTTCAGCAGGTCCCTCTCTCACACATATATGCATACACTGAAATCAACCCTTAAGTGTATCAGATTAATTTTTTGTGTTTAGGAATGCATAATCTGAGTCAGTTTATGTTATTTTTGGTTTTATAAAATAATTTACTTTATAAACAGTGTTTTGAATCAAGTAAGTAGGGTTTGGGCAGTCTATGCATGATGAAAGAATCTGGTCATTCCCATAAGAGTGCCTGCAAAATTTCTCCCTTATTGTAGCAGATACAATATAGGCTACTGAATTGCTTATATTCAAAAAGGATGATCCTAATCAAAAGGTTGGAATTTTCCTCTCAGATCTGCAAGACAGATACCCACTCCAATATTATTCTTTCCCCATATGCATGGAACTTCAAAGGATTATGTTTGTAGAAAGAGAAGAATATCTTAATCAAGATCAGCCATGCACATCTTGAGAGCAGAGTTTGCATCCAAATGAGGACTGACTGAAAAGTGAAATGTTCATTACTATGACTAGAATTGTGTGCAAAATTGAGAAAGCAATTTATGCTGTCAAGTTCACAAAGGAAATGGACAAAGCATTTCAGAATACACGAAAGGGAGCCCTCTCCTGTTGGCGTAGGAGAGGATGAGACAACTCAGCAGGCAACTCAAATACCTGTGAGCTAAACTGTGCCTGTGAGCACAGCCCTGAGCGAGGAACAGTGTGTATGATGAACCATCCTGAGAGATACATGCCTCCAGGTACAAGTCTCTGAGATGTACTTGCCTCCTTGTTGCTAGTTTAGAACAGAGGAAATTCATACCAGCACTGATTGGCAGACATGTTGGAAGACAGTCTAAAGTTGATGAAATAAAAAATCTCTCAGTCCTCTCCTCCAGCTCTACATTCCTTTCCTGAATGCAAATGTGTCCCTTTTTTTTTGTTTCTTCAAGGAAGAAAACCAGGCTGTATTTGTCTTTAATAGGCAGCTATCATGGACAATTGGTTAACTGGAAATGCAAACTGCAGTAGATGTGGATATTTTTTTAACTGCAATGCCTCAAAAAGATCCTGTCACTGTTGCAGAAGTTATGGGACAAATCTGACCAAATTAATTCAGGTATGTTCCAGATTAGTCACGGAGGCAGAGTCACTGAGGCCATCTAACCATCTATGGCGGGAGTAGCATATGGGCACAGCCTGCTGTCTCCCCTCAGAGACTGTTTAAGGAAGCAGGCCAGGAATGCAACTTATGCTTCTGGAAGGGTAGACAGGATTCACTAAAACCTGATGACTGGGTTTTAAATAGCTAGTTTAATATATTCGGAATGAAAAACACTGAATGAATGCAATTAGTGTACAATTTGGTATTGACCAACATAGCTATATGCATGAAATATATTTCTGCATTAAGGTAGTCAGAACACAGTTAGATTTAAAAAAAAAAGGGAAAAAAATAAGCCTTGTTCTTTAAAGTATTAAAGTATTCATGTCCCTTAGCTCTGTGTTCAGTTTGCATGCAGTTCAACAGGTAGTTCCATACCAAGAGACCATCTGCTATGCAAAATGTAATCGATCTCCTTTTTTTAAAGGATAACAAAACTCCCCTTTTTTGTAACTGGCACTCATAGCATAAACAAGGGCATCCTATGTCCTTTCTGCTCAGCCACAAGGAAGAAGAAGAAATTATCTCTTCCAAAATAATTTGCCCAGTAGAGGTTGAAGGCATGTAGGTATACCCCACTGATGTCCAGAGACTTTTGGAAGACAAAGGTCTCTCTTCAGAGCCAAGTAGAAGTGAGGTGTCACCCTCGGTGCCATGGCTATGCATGAAGAGAAGGCATACATACAGTGCAAATTTTGGTTACATAAAGCTTTTGTGACAACCCATGCCCAACGATGAAATAGAAAGTGACATCTTAAGGTAAAAATCATAAAAGAAAAATACTCAGAGGAAGCAGCTGTTCTCCCACTGCTGCCTCATCCTTCTTCTGTCAATCATAAACCTTTCTTCCTGTTTCATTTCAGAAATACATTTGGTTTATGTTAAACATATCAAATTATCTCTCTGATAACTAAACAAGATATTAAGCAAAATATTCACAAGTATCTGCATGAGCTCAGAATTTAAAATGCAGTATCTTTTTTTCAATCAATTTTTTATTTCACAGAAGCTTAAATTTTGAAAATACAGGAAGCCCACTTCCAGACTCATGATATGCAATATATGTAACCTGGTCATACAACATTTTTCCAGATTTTTTTTTAAAGTTACTCTTTTATTTTATTTCATGTTGTGAGGACAATAAATTACTTCAAAATCATTTAAGTGAACGACGTACTCTTACAGAAGATGTTCACATATGAAATGGATCCTTCTCTTAAAACACTAAACTACTGTTATAAAGGTGTTTTTCCAAAACTGACTAAAAACTATCTCCTCAGCCACATAGAGTGGTTTGGAGGGCATTTCTGTGATCTGAAAACACCTAAGATGAACTGAAAAATAATGTTTAGGATCTAGCCTGCTATGTCTAAGTGACAGCAAAACACATATGTTTTGGGATTTAAATGTCACAGGCTGATACATCTTTACCTCATAAGGCTTTTTACTATCATTACTAATAATTTGTGTGTACACAATGGAAATATTATCTATTATAAGAGAATGGAAATATTATCTATTATTATCTATTATATGAGTCTATTATACAACTTTCCCTAATGATTTCTGGGCAGGCTACAGTGTGTGTCCCTCTGCAAGGAGTAGGCTTTATGTTAATAAAAGGAAAAAGAAAAGAAAATGTATCTGTTCCTGCACAGTTGCTCCAAGTTGTAGCTTCTGGGATTCAAGGGCAGGTTTGAACTGCTGCATTCTGGCCTCTTTGGCTGTCCACTGGCCCAGGCAAGGCCAGATTTGCAAGCCTTTGTGCTTCTGGGGTGTAAATCCCCCCGTTATTTTGTGCTCAGTTTTTCTGTTACACTCTTGTTCTGAAAATAGTCCAGTAAGTATAACAATATTTACCTTTTCTATAGTTTCTACTTACACCCCAGGGATGCTAAGTGTTATACAGTGGTGGATACAGATCAGATATCACATTTTTAATTTTGATCCAAGGGGCTTAATATGATGGTCTCTTCCTCTTTCTAGAAGGAAGAGAGAAAACTCTAGAAGGGTGGGGAGAAGAACAGCTTTTTCTTGCTTAATAATGGATATTCTGCTTTGTACTCAAATGTATCTGCTTTGTAGATGAAGACCAGTGAAATTCAGAAGAAACTCACAGTACATAAGTGTTCTAGGCTGTAGTTTAGCTAGTGAATCTTAGCACTGCACTCAATGGATGCTACAAAACAATGCAAAACAAGGCCAAGTTAATGACTTCAGCACCATCAAAGATACTAGAATTTTATTGTGGTTATAGAATCATAAAATTATATAGGTTAGAAAAGACCTTTAAGATCATCAAGTCCAACTGTTATTATATATTTAAAAATTAAGAAGAACTCTAAAGATTTACAGAGGGAGAGGAATGATGAAGAAAAAGGATTTGCTTCTGCCTGAAAGTAACATAATATTTACTAGATATTCATGGAAGTTTTGGAGCTGTACTGCACTGCTAACATTCCTGTGTGAAGGAGATGTGTACTTGAGGCATTATCAGTCTCCAAGCCATCAACTTCCTTTGGCCTTTTCTGCTGTGACTGTGAATTGTAGTGCTACAACTTTCACCCAAGATATGGGGGATGGAATTTCCCATAAATCTTTTTCTTCACAAGAAGTGTGGTTTCAACATCATATCAAAGGTGACAGGGAATATGGGCGCACATTAACATATCTATCACTTCCATCCATGTACATCCCTCACATATATTCCCATTTTTGTAACTCTTTAAATGTCACTGCAGTAGAGTCAAGAGCACAGATACTTTATTAGAAGTTTTTGCTGTAAACTGGACCATACATTCTCCCTCCCAACTCAGAGCATGCATTTCTACTGGGGAACTGGACAACTGTTTTCCTGCATGTTAGCGTAGAAACACATAATCACGGTGTGATTATATGCAGGTGCTTTTATTGAAGAGCTCTGGGAACCGGGGTACAGACCCAAATCTGATTCCGACATGGGCTTGGGGTGAAACAGTTTTATACTCTTCCCTTACATAACCACTATAGAATCATAGGTTAATCATTAACTACACATTGTACTATTGTAATTGATCAAGCATGGTATTCAGGTTCTATTATTATAATCATTCAGGCATATACTTCAAGCCCCTCTCCCCCTATATCCTCATAATTCCTGTTGATTATGTGTAATTTTTGAATAATCATCTTGTACCTATAACGCAGTGTAACTGTACTGCTCGTACACCGGTACGGAGTCGCAAGATTTAACAAAAACAATGCTTATTCAAAGCCTATCTAAGCTACTACAATCTTAAAACATTTTAACCCTATGCTATCATGCATATTGCAATGAAATCTAGGTCAGAAACATCTTCTCAAGACCCAGTTTCAGCTGAAATAAAACCTGGATGTGCGGGCAACAAAGCATCTGTGGTCTGATTCAACACCTCTGAATAGGGAGATCAAACATCAGGGGCCATCAGAAGAAGATTTGCTATAGCTAGTAAGTGTGCAATCCAACAGACCCTGTGTAGTGAGAAAGACTGATGTTTCCATGTTAGTTTCTATGTTGGAATTCTTAGTGTCTACACTGTTTCCCACTTTTCTTATGTTGTACTTTCTTGGCCTACTTCAAAGAAGGGACACAGAGTCTTTTTCATCCTATTGGAAATGTCCATGCATTTTTTAAAGGATAGCCCTCACTTGCTGTGTTTATCTAGTTTGTTCTTCATTGATTTTTCTTTTCATTTGAAAATGAAACATTTCCTACAGAATGAAATTGCAGTTTGACATGACACAGTGTAGTGTGGTTTTGGTTTTATTTTTTTCCCAGTACAGCAAAACTAGAAAATAAATTAAATTAAATTTGAACAGATATTAGGGTTTATCTCAGCAACCAAACTGGGGGGAAAAAAATCAATTATTCATTTATCTTTTATAGGAACTTTTTTAAGTAGAAAGTTCAGATTTCTAGTGAATGCCTTCTCTATTTGAACTGCCTAATGGCTTTGGATTAAAAGCAATCCCTAATTCAAGACATGTTCAGGAGAAAAATGAAATCATCCTCTAGTTTTTGTCCCCTGAAAACTACAAAACAACAAATATCAAGACCATATATTTTCTTCCACTTTCAGAACTTTTGGAAAACTCACAGACAGTGAAGGATGAAATTTTGTTATGTATATCATAAGATGCTTGCTTCAAACACCAGCAATTAGGTAGGCATAAGGAAAATGTTACAAAAAACCCCAATTTTGACTAAGTCAAATAAAACAATATATTAATGTTTATGTGATGACCTGTGAAGGATACAATGTGGAGGTAAAAATGAAATTAGGCTGAACAAATAAATACTGTGTCCCAAAAGACAACAGAAACTTGAAGCTAGATAAGAAAAAAATAAATCAGGTGTGCCTCTATTGAAAAAAAGTACCAACTAAATAATCAAAGTTGCTACAAAACCATTGTTGCGTAATAATTTTAATCCTTTTTCTTCCAGAAGATTAAATCCTTATTTCAATACCCAGGAACTTGAATTCACTATGAAAAACTGACATGAAAAAGAGAAATGTAATTCATATTCAAGCAGCTATAATTGTAGGAGTAGTAACAAGTACAATCATGTTCACAGAAGCAAAGAACTTACAGAAAAGTTGGTGGCTAGTGTCAGAAATTATTTTGTTCTGTTCCCATTTCAATAGGAAATGTTCAAATAAATATTTTTAATAAGAATATATGATAGCAGAAAAAAAAATCTATTTCTCTGGATTAAAGCCAAGTTTAGTTTTTTTCTGAATACTCTCTGTGTCATACTCCTGTTGAGAGAATGACAGAGTTATTCACTGAAGCTGTTCAATTAATGAATATATATTAAAGAAAATTGCAATCTACTCAATTTGAGGAAGAGGTGAAATCGCTGAATAAATGATTTGTTATGAATTATTCATGTACATCTAGCAAATATGCAATTCCCTTTATTTTTTAGTAAACACTACAACATTTGGTTTTCAAAAGACATTAAGTAATCAGTCAACATATCAGCTGCTGTCATTTCTCAGTTGAGGGCTATGAAGAGGTCTATGGGCCAAATTCAGAGCTCTTTCCCTTCAAAGAAAGTTTATATTTATCTCAAAGTCATTAAAGTCTCCCTGAATTTATGCCTTCTAAATGAAACTAAAATCTTTCCTTTTCTCTAAACAGTTTAATTACTTTAGATAATTAAACGGGTTTTTTAAATTTTGTTGCAAGCACAGCTTATATGATTTATATATTTTTAAAAGCTTTTCCTATTTGCTTCTTTTTATTTTAATAAAAATGTCAGTAAATAATAAGAGTCAATGCAAAATGGAAACTGAGACAGTTATACAGCTGTCCACTGCTAAAGTTTGCTGGTTGCTTTTGACAGTGCTGTAAGAGCCTATCAAGATTTTATGGAAGTTACAAAATAGCCACACTTTTGCCCAGTTATAAAGAGATTCAGACAACTACAACAAGGAATTCTATGCCTTTGAAAAGCAAACAATCCACATGGACTACTTATGACAGGTCTAAGAAACTCACTGAAACTTTACTGCAATGAGAATAATAACTTCTGGTAAAAAGCACCCCATTTTAAAAAATTCTATGCTCACACCTGAGAACATAGAGCAAGCCAAATATTCTGCATCAATAAAGATGGAAGGACCTATCTGAAAAGACACAGTATCCTGGAAAATTTCCATGCTCAGAACTTTGGTGAAAATAAAAGAGAAGACTTCCACAAGAGAGACTTCGTGAAACAGGCCTATAATTTCATTTAGTCTTGTGTACAAAAATGCGTCAGTAGGAAAACTTCATTTCTCTGATGACATTCCTTGCTCAGTTATGCATTAATTATCATTATAAATTCTTACCTTGTAGCTATTAAATCTGCTCAGCATTACAATGCCCTGTACTTACCACATTTTTTTGTCCTTTCTCCACCAGTTTCATCTGTTAGCTGGTTTATCCTGGGATGTTCTTGAAGGGAAATGGGAAATCTGCCAACAGCTTGATTTCCTGGTGGAACATGGTGAAATTGAAATTACATGTTTTGCTAAGTGGCAACAATGTTTTCACTTTAAAACAACAGAATATAATTTGTTCATTTCTTAGAACTATATAGGCAAACTTTTACTTTTTAACATGCACCTCGTCACTTCAATTCACTGGGAAGCAAAACAGTGGCATGGTATTAACTGTAGAAATATCTCATATGCATTAGTCTGTTCTGGAAACAAGGTACTCATATGACCTCCCAGCACCAGATAACTAATTAGCTTTGCCTGTTTGGGATTACTGACTCCAGCTACAGTACTTATCTTGACTAATTACATGTTTTCTCTCTTCCATGCCAGCACATCAATTGTGTAAGCAGAGAGCTTTCATAATGATGCTCCATACTGGCAAGGAACAGATTGATTCCAAGAAATCTAGAGGATGTATTTTTTGAAAATTAAAACAATACAGTGACTTCAAATATAGCACATAGTAGATGTTAAACTAGGCCATCACGTACAAATCATGTCAGATACTTGACTCCAGCTGTTTCTTTGTCTGATTCTCTGCTTTCCAGACTTATCTGGAGTATGGAACCACTGTCCATAGTCCCTCTCAAGGCTCTGCCCCACAGAGGTCTTTTCCCTTACATCTGTGGCTAGCCTACACTCCCTTCACCTCAAAAAGTCCATCAGAACCTCTTTCCTCTGCCTTTTGTCACACAACCAATCCCATGTCATTAACGCTATCCAATGCCTCATGGGCTGTTTCTGTCAAAATGTGTGTGGGATGGGAAAATATTTGGAAAACGATGGTTGACTGTTGTTGCTGAGCTACAAACCAACATTAAGGCTTCCTGTCCTTGATGCTGCGGAGCATTAAAAAGGGATCAGAGGGGTCAGCTGTTGCTAGAAATGTTCATTGTTGCCCCTCATTTCCAAAGAGAAAATCCACAGTTACACTCAACCTGCTCTCTGGAACAGGAGGCAGGGGCTCACTGCTTTGGTAGTATTCAATCTATGAATTAAATGGCTGAGTCTTCTGGTACAAGCAAAACAAGGAGTAGAACTGGGATTTTTCCATCATACTGCTGTCCTGTAAAAAGATCTGATTTTTGTACACCTAAGACCAGTTTTGCACAGTGCTAATAATTGCATCGCTCCAGATTTGGATCCTACAAGTTGTAAAAATAAAACTCACTTTGAAAACATCCTTTTACTGTTATGATGGGATATCATTATATGTTTTGCTATTCTGTCCCCAATTAAACTGTGAGTGACTTTTAACATAATTAGAGGTGCTCAGTCTGTCCCTTAAACTAGAGCCCTTCTTTATATAGGCTCTCTCAATTAAGCACATTTCACTTATTTCCTAAACTTACGCATAATTTTTTCCTGTATATTCAGTCCATTTTAAATGCATTGAGTGATACACAGAAAATGCAACTTATCTATTAATGGATCAAGTTAAAGAAATTCTTTGTCCACCCTAATAGATTTCAGGGCAACCTTTGGCATTTGTTTCAGATAAATGTTTTTCTACTAGAACTTGCTTTCATTTCTGACATTTTAGCCAGCATTTTCCTTTTAAAACTCATGATCAGTGACCCAGAAGTTCAGACACACATTAACCAAGTAGGGGGTGGCCTTACTTTAAGCAGATCTGCTGGCTTTACCCTTTACTCTAACTATAAAGCTGAATCATCTTCAAAGATGTACTTAGAAACATTTCAGTGAGTTACTCTTGGAAAGTTTTACCTGTTTGGCCCTCATCCCCTTTACACAGGTTTGCAGATAATCTGAGTCACTATCAGATAGTTCTAGAAGGATTCGGGGGTTTCCATACTCTAAGTGACTTTAATGTAAAGCAAATATCACCCTAAGAAAGAATAATGTCAAAAATGTTATTCATTCTCATAAAAGATATGAGGAAAACTTTTGACTATTTCTGCACAGAACTGTTTATGGTTTTGTGTGTTTGTTTTTTTAATGTAAACTTTGTCTGCCATGGGACTGAAGTTCAATACCTTGGCATAATTCAGGCCAGACTAGGCAAGGTTTTACTGTGTCAGCAACATGTGAGTCAATTATATTTTTAAGGCTATTTTCCCAGTGTTTGAATAATAATGATGTCAACCCCTGCAATATCAGTGACGCTTACATTCAGGAGACTTGCAGAGAGATAAGGAAGCATCAATAGAAATGGAAGTAGCCATGTTGCAATGAATTAAACTTACTTGTAATTTCTATAAAATACCAATGTTCCCACATTCCCAAATGCCATTTCTCTAAAATCTTCAGTGAGATAGGCTCACATTTCACTTTCCTTTATCCCTTTTACTTCTCCTAACTGAAATCCAAATGAACACAAGTTAGGATGAGCATGCTGCATAATCAATTTTCATTATAGTATGAACTAATTCATGGGGATGATCACATTTTAAAATATGACAAACAAGGAGTTCATAAGCACAGAATTTTTCATAGGAAGAAATAATAGCTGTTGCTGCTGTTGATTTATGGCTGCCACCAGGGAAAAAAAAAGATATGTTTTGACAGTATTACTGTGGATAAATTTAGACCTGACTACAAAATAGAGATTATGAAGTTCCTGCATTACTTAGCACCTACAGAATATCTTCCAGTGTGACCCAGAATTTTTACAACAAAAACAGCTGATTTTTTTTTAATGTTTATAAAATAAGATGAGGTCAAGAACATTCAAGAATTTTTAGCTTATTTAGGAATATTAAACTGGAGCTGAGCTTTCATTCCTTTTAATGCAATATGCAGTTTAGTATAATGAACAGAATTTTAGAGTGACATCAGTGGTATAAATAAAATAGCTAAACTAAACCAAAATTTCTTATGAACAGATTTTTGTAGCATTCAGCTTCAGATTAACATGTGGTTAGACATTAGGCGTGATGCAGGACTGCACACCTCTGTGGCGGGAGCTGAAAAACAAATGCGCTTCTGCCCCACCATCAAAAACATGACACAAGATGCCCTGGTCTTGGGCATCTAAATCCCATTCCATGTGTGAAAATGAGAGAAAAAGAGGCAAGTTTTCTTCACTTAGATCTCCAGTATGATTTCAGGTGTTCAGGAGCACCCAACCAGGCCTTCTGATAAAGTGTTGAGTTTCAGCCGTGAACGAGCTGTTATGGCCAGTGGTCTGTGGCTGCTAAAGAGCTTCTTAACTCAAAGACACCACTATGGGGCCAGTTAAATAACTCTACGGTCCCCCTAGCTTTCCTGACCAAAGACTTGTCATTTGACTGCACTTAGACACTCAGTGCTACTTGAAATGTTTTAGGGTACCTGAGAAGTCTGCCTCTGTCTGATAGATATGATGGCACATTCAACCCACTACTCTCTGGAATGCCAGCTGGAGATGGGTCATAAGTACACCTAATGCATCTCGAATGGCAGTGGATGTCTTTGTGTAAATAACTTAATCAAGAAGAAAAGTTATTGAGCTGTAACTATCCAAGAAATCTAATAAGACAATAAAAGTGCATTGCTCACAATTCTGGATTCATGATTTCTTCTTTACTCACTCTTTCTGTCCAATTCCATATGAATATTTGGCTTGGTATCTACCTCATGCTGCTATAAAACATTTTCTTGCTCAAGTTCATTTGAATAATTAAACTTAATCTGTCTTCCTTTGGCAACAAAATGGAAGACAAGAACTTTAAAGTATGGAATAATATGTAATAGTCTTATGGCCACCTCTTATTTTTTGTTTCCGAGTCATTAGAATACCTCTGAGACATTTTGCTTTATCTTTTGCTGAACAGCCTAAGCATAAAATGTTGTAAGTACACAAAAGAAAATTATAAGCATTGGACAGCAAAGGAGAACCTGATCTTGCATTAATGAGACTTCAGTTATTGCTTACCAAATTAACCTTGAGTAGGAGCAATAAGGGCAAGGCCAGAGAGATACCAAGCAGCTAATTGTATGTTTTTAGTGGAGATACTCACTAAAAAACCTAAGATGCTTTTATTACATCTGGCCTACCCATCTTTTTATAACTTAACAGCCCAGAGAGAAATGCAACAATCTATAAATGCATTAAGAACTGTCATGTGAGAATGATGTTTTTGTAAAGTGCTGTTATAGGTTCACCTAGGAGGAGAAGATATGGAAAATCCAAAATCCGTGTCTAAGTTTTGGACATTTTAGGGTGGTACTTTGTAGCTGAAATGCTGTTATGACTCAAGGCACTTTCTTCCTGCACTTTAAAGCTACTTTAAATTTACTTCAGTACACTAAAACTAGCTTAAAAATTCAGTATCTAATCATAAGCAATTATGTTCATATTTCTATACTCAAGTGACTCCCTTTATGAGTTCAGAACCTTGTCATAAAGTCTAACATTTGAAATATAAAGAGCAGTATATTTGATAGGCATAAATGAGTCCAGTCCATCAGCCACTTTAGGAGAATTTGCTTCTTTGACCTCATGCATCTTACAGATCTTGGCTTTCACAGAAGCTGAATCCAGGGATCATTCAAAAAAAAAAAAAAAGGTAAAAAAGATAACACCAGTGTTCTAAAAATACCTGATGGTCCCCTCTTTCTGTTGTAGGAAGATGTTATCAAGCTACTACCATACCCATGGTTCTGTCCTTGCCAGATACCACTGATTAACTGGAAGAGTGGAAACTGAATAGAGGTAAATTACCATTGTGAGAATCCAAGAATTTTCAAACTGAAAAGTCAGCTGACATGCTGAAAATTCAGATATGCCTTCATACTTATAAGCAGGGAAGAACTGGTCAGAAATGTGAAAGTTGATGTCACCCTCGGCTACCAGTGTTAATGGGATGTTGGATTTCAGAAAAATGACAGCAGGGAACAAAAATCAGCATAATAACTCTGGATTTCAGGTGAGTAGACTGTCCAAAGATCTGCCTGGAAGAATCCCACAGAAAAACACACCAGCAGAGAATCACAGAATGAAAGTGGCCTCTAGAACCATCTAGTTCCCACTCTCCTGCCATTGGTAAGGACACTTTCAATGATAAGGAATACACAACTTCTCTGGGTTACCTGATACTGAGGACTTCCCCAAACTAGGTGCAGGATTTTGTTCTATCTGGCTTTATTGAATGAAGTTCACATGGACCCACTCCGCAGGCCTGTCATGTCTCTCTGAATGACATCTCCTCCCTCAAGCAAATCAACTGAACCACTCAACTTGGGATCGTCTGCAGACTTGCTGAGGTTCCACTCAGTCACAGCATGTCACTAATTAAGATACTGAACAATACTGGTGCCACTACAGATACTTAAGAGCCACCATGAGTTACTGGTTTCCACTTAGATATTTTGTCATTGTCTGCAGCCTTTTGGACACAGTTGTCCAACCGATTCCTTATCCATCTAACAGTGCATCTCATCAACTTAGTAGCAAGGACTGTATCAAAGACCGTACAGGAGTCCAGATAGGTGACATCCATAGCTCTTCCCTTCTCTACTGGTGGAGTCACTCCACTGTAGAAGGCAAATTGATGAGTCAGGTGGATCTGCCCTTAGTGAAGCCATGTTGTCTGTCTCTAACAAGTGTCCGATTTTCCAGATGTTTTGACATATCTTTCATGAGGATCTGTTCCATGATCTTAGCAGGCATGGAGGAGAGGCTGATTGATGGATAGCTTCCAGGGCTTTCTTTATTAACATTTTCTTTGGTAACTGGGGACTTTACCTGACTGTCATGACTTTTCAAATATGATGGGGAGTGATTTAGCAACTGCACCTGATAATTCCCTCAAGTCTCTGGAAGGCATCTTATCAGGTCCCATGAATGAGATCAGGTTTCCCTACAAGAAAGACATTGAGGTGAGGGAGTGTGTCCAGAGAAGAGCAATGAAGCTGGTGGAGGGTCTGGAGCACAAGCTTTATGAGGAGAGGCTGAGGGAACCAGGGATGTTTAGCCTGAAGAAAAAAAGGCTTGGGGGAGACCTTATCACTCTCTAAACCTACCTGAAAGGAGGGTTTAGCCAGGTAGGGGTCCATCTTTTCTCCCAAATAACAAATGATAAGACAAGAGGAATTTGCCTCCAGTTGAAACAAGAGATTTAGATTTCTTCACTAACAGGGTGGTCAGGAATTGGAATAGTCTGCCCAGGGAAGTGGTGGAGTCACCACCCCAAAAAGTATGTAAAAGATGTGTAGATGTGGTGTCTATGGACATGGTTTAGTGGTGGAGTTGGCAGTGTTGGGTTGGTGGTTGGACATGATGATCTTACAGTTCTTTTCCAATCAAAAGGATTCTACGATTTTATGATTCTATGATTTGTTCGGTAAAAGACTTTAAATCCTTTTTCTTGCCCTAAACTTTGTGCCTAGGCTTACTTTTATTTTTAGCTCCTTTGAAAGAAGAGTTTACTTCTAAAATAATTTAGTTACAGCACAACCTAACAGTAATATTCCCTGGACTAGAATAAAACCAAGAAAATTGGAAAAATGTAACTTCAATATACATATAAACATGATTAAATCATTAGTGTGCAAAAGGGTGGAATAAACTCTGACAGACAATATGTTATCATCTTGAGATTATTTAACCATAATCAAATATAGACTATCAAATGGGAGTCAAGTCCATAGGTGTAGAATACATTTTAGCTTTTCAGTTCTAATTACCCAATTTGGACTAGAGGAGCAGCAAAATTTATGATTTTTATTTTCTGAGCTAAATATAGCTTCATGATTTTTCAAAAATACTGTATATAGCAGCTGATGTATAAATTAAGCTATGCAATTAGACATCTGTTCTGGTATAATAGTAACACCATAAAATATAAATATACCTGGCATGTTTTTAAACAGGAATGGAAGAGCTCCTGGCCAAACATATTTTATTCAGACTGTCTTTATCCAGAAAGGATGAACTACACTTGAAAAAGAATACAAAAAAAGCGATATGTAAATTAACTCTTGGTTTTGTTTTCACAGACTGGTTGCCCTCCAGTAGAGGCATAGAACCACAAAAAGTAATAAATTATTTTCCATGGATACCCATCAGAATATCAACAATGGTGGAAAATTTTCTGAGGAAAAAAGAAACCATATTAAGAAGTGTTTTCAGAGAAGACACTTTTATCCAGCACAAGAAATTTCACCTCAACGTGAGGAAGAACCTCTTTCCATTGAGGCTGGCAGAGCACTGGAGCAAGCTGCCCAGGGAGGTTGTGGAGTCTCCCTCTCTGCAGACATTCCAAACCCACCTGGAAGAACTTCTGTGTCACCTGCTCTAGGTGACCCTTCATTGGCACGGGGTTGGACTGGATGATCTCCAGAGGTCCCTTCCAACCCTAACAATTCTGAGATTCTGTGATTCTGTAATATTATATGTTCCCCTGTATCTTTACATTTTCAAATATGTCAGCCCAGAAGGACCATGGCAATGGAAAAGAATGCTTAACTTTGATTTCATAATTAATTAAAAGATCAATGGCTCTTTCACACAGCTGGGTATTAAGCTGTCCTAGAATCAAATTCCAGCCTTCTGATACACAGTTTGAGGCCTTTTCTTTTTTTCAAATGTCACATAAAACTGACCGAGTAAGTTTACAGAATACCTAATGAGAAAACACTACATCATTCTTAACACAGAGCACAAGCAAACAGTTTTATTCCTGTTTGTGCAGCTTAACCTTCTGCAAAAGTAATTAGGTCTATAATTAAAAAGCTATTTGGAATGATTAAAACCCTGTTATCTACTGGCATTTAAAGACAAATGCAAATGTCAGAAAGGATGAATTAATTAAAATTACTATTTAAAAGGAAAAAAGTATATTAGTGTAAGAACTAGAGGATGCTATTTACTGAAATGTTACAATATGAGGTGAAGTTGAATGTTCAGAGGATAAAGAGAAGGTTGAAACAATTTTATCTGGCATTTTGTAATGTGATCTGCTGCCATTCATGAATATATATTGTTATGTACATGCATAGCTGTGTGCCTCAGTCACTATCAGTAGTTTAGGAACTATAGTGTTGCTCACAGAAATCCTGTGTTTTGTCTGTGCTTTCCAGCCCAGATCCATGTTGAAATGCCAAGGGACAATCACTGCAAAAAGGTGTGCCAGCTAACAGCAAATCTTCCAGGGAAAGTGTAGTCATGCTGTGAGAATGTCTTCCTTCCTTCCTTCCTTCCTTCTTTCCTCCCTTCCTCCCTTCCTTCCTTCCTCCCTTCCCACCTCTCATTCCTCCCATGCAATTAATACAAAGGAATAGTGAAGTAGCATCAAGAATCCTGTTTCATAAATTTGATTTCCCACAGCTACCTATACTGAATAGATTCAGCGCAATAATTTACCAAATCCACAAAACAGACACAGTGAGGGAGGCATGTTGGCAGCGTGTGTGCTCTGTAACTCAAATGACTTTTTTTAAAGTCCCTGAAGAGTTAATCTGTATAAAGACATGTCACAGTACAAAAGGTTTGTCTTTCAGGAGCATTTCAGCATGCACACCTACAGTAGATGTTCTGCATCAGCCCCTGGGAGGAAGCTGTCTTTCTTCTCTGATAATAGAAAATGAACTTAAGCAGATAAGTTGAATCTTTGATTACTATGAATGACCTTTCTTGTGCCAAGAGGACTTGTGATCTTCTTTACCAGCCTCAATATAGAATCATGACGGCATTTTTCTCCATGGAAGATTCTTTTTTTCAGAGCATCAAGCTTTCTTCTTTTTATCTTATCCAATTAGCTACAACATAAGAGCATAATAGAGACAGCATTGCTTTGCCATCCCATCAATGACAAGCCACACAGCCAAAACATTTGTGACAATTAATACTCAGAAACTTCATATTTTAAGGCAGTGGGCTTGGTCTCAAATGTTTGTATGTTTGAACAATTGCTGTAATTTGCTTCTGGATTTATCACTATCATGTCGAATCTTTAGATTATGCTAAATATATGGCTAAAATGGCTATTTTTCAAACTGGTTTTTAAAGGCAGTGATACTGATTGCAAGGTAAATTCTCTTCCCACTGTGTTGTTGAAGCACTATGGCTAGAAAAGATTAATTTTCAGTGCACACTCCCACATTAGCACAAAAATAATGCAAGTTTCTATTACTCACTCAGAGACAGCAACCTCTATTAATGCATATGACTTAATTTAACAAATCTCTGTTTATAAGGCTTGTGTCTTTTCAACTTCATTATAAGGAGTTCAAGAGACACTTAAGAAATTGCTCTTTGAGAAAAAAATCTCTGTGAAATACAAATGATCTATTAGCTACAACACAGCATGTCTCTGTGTCTTCAAGGAACATTGTAGCAATGACTCATTATTTCTTAAAAAATAAGATATTTATTAAAAAAAGAACTCTACGTTTTAAACAATTTTAATAAAATTACAAATTTCAAACTTAAAAAGATAATTATCTTTGGGACCGAAAATTTCAGGATGTTTCCTCTTCGCTTTAAAGGGCACAGGAAAGCTCAGCTGAAATCGTTTGCATAAAAGATGTTACCAATTACCCATAGTTCTTCAACAAACATTTTGTTACTGATTAAAGTGCATAACCTCTCAAAAGCATGGAAAAAGAGAATCGTTGAAGGACTTTTTTCTTTGTTTTTAATGTGTTTAAGGCAGCATAAAGTAGAAGGAAAATGCATCACTAACTCAATAATGTCTAATATTACTGTTCTGATATTAGTTTTTGAACGTGTCTTCATTTATTCCTTGTTTATGTTGTCGGTTTACACTGTAAGCCCTTTGGGACTGAGGCTGGAACTATAAAGTACAATTTATTTTCAAATTTCATTCTGACTCGGGTTAGGGCATTTAGATAATACCGTAATATAAACGGAACTATTTTAATGTAATAAATTAGTTAACTAATTTCAGATCTCTCAACAAAAAAGGTCAGTGGAAGTGTATTTCTTCATTTTTCTTTGCTATGTTATTAAATAATGTGATGAAATTATTTGCATGATAAATATATTACAGTTTATGTGTACGAAAGCCTTTTTTCTGCAACTCTTTGTACAGAGCACAACAGGGAACACAATGTCATTAAATTTCAACCCCAGTGTGAGTTACTGCTTTATCTGAACATAAGAAAGATTATGCTCTAGGCATAATCCTCTGCAGTGAGGTCTTGATTCATAAACTCACTGCACAGTTCACAGTAAACAGAGAAAACATCAGAGTTGGTTAGCTTAGTCTTCATGTGGGAGTAAGAGGTTAGACAGAAAGCACTTGTAAATCTCAAAGTACTTGTGCTTTTGCTCCTTCATCATGAAAAAACAAGGTTAGAAGAGACAACAGGGAGCGATCGAAATGTGGATGCAAAATCTTTGAAAGTCATTCTCCACATGTGCAGATGATAGAGAAAAGTTCCTTTGTTTGGCCTCATTACTTTGTGTAGAAAGGAGTGGTTCTGTGGGTTTTTCCTCCTAATCCCACTCCAGATCATCACTTCTTTTCTCTCATTTTAGGCAAGGAGTTATTCTTACTGTGCATTGTACATCTGAGCCTATGTCCTCTTTATGTAGGAAGGGGATGAAAAAAAGAAATTCACACAATCAAGGGCCTGTTTTTACAAAGTGTATTTTGTCTGTGCAAGAATTTATTTTTAAATTTTCCTTCATGTTATGGGTGTTGACTTATCTAATATGAATTATTCTATATGCCTTTTCATATTACCAGCCTTATAGACTTCCAAACAGCAGAGTATTGTGGGAATTACAAATCTTATTTGTTCATTTGTTTTTAACATAATAGACATAAAATACCCTGCTATGGATATTACTTTTTTTGGTCACTGGGTTTGCTGCTGTTGATAAGCCTGGTCTCCCTCATCACATCAGACTTGGTGTAGCTAGTTTGGTTATTTCTGTTGAATATGTATATACTCACATGTGATAAGATAATTAATTATTAAACTAATAAAACTGACAGACCTCTGTGTTACATGAGGGCCTCACTTCAGTGTTTAGTACTGGCCATTAGGTGCTATATCTATATGAATTCTTCAGAGCTGAGTGTTGTATTAAGATTATTGCTCTTCATTTTCTTTTCCAGAGTTTCTTTCTGAAAAATTTAAAAGTAACTGATCTTGTTCCCTCTGACTCTTTGATCTTTTCAAGGAAAATAAGACATATGGGTGATTGCACGAGAAATTCTTTCAATGAAAGTAAATAGCTACCAGTGAAGTTCTTTTTCTGTGGCCACTCTTGCTTTAGCATTTGTATTTCCTTTGTTGCATCCTCCTGTGCTAAAAGTCACTTGCAACTCCTACCCTTAGATGGGTCCACTCTCTAAATCATCTTCTATATGGAGACAGAGTCATTGCCTAGCAGCCCTTGAAATACAAGTACTCACCTTTTATTTCTGTAAGTGAAGAGCCAATGAATAAACAAATTCCTGCCTTACACTGAGGGAAGAAAATAAATTTGGCCAAATGCTTACTCTGGTTTACTCTGGAAGTGCATCTCATCTGCCAACAGTTTAAATGGCATTAGAAACAGACCTATGTAAACCCATGTCAGAAAGACACGAGGTAAGATAAGGAGAAATGTGATCTAGACCTATTTCAGGAAATGTCTGTACTCAAAATCTGATGTTTAGAATCCTAAACTATCTCTTTAGTACATTCTTGATAACCTTCATTATGGTGTCACAAGGAACAGCATAATAATAATGCAAGTGACCATCAACAACAGATGATGTCTAAATCATCTACTTTCACCAACCACTCAAATCTAAATATAGTACCACTCCAATATGGTGCCTTCTTAATGATCTGAGCTACATTCAAAATTTTCACTCAGTCAGACACTTACAAAATGATGCTGTTAACTGCAAGGCAGCAGACTGGAGATAAATGTTGAAGAATGATTAAAAAAATATAAAAATAAAGGCGATAACCATTTTAAAAGATAGAAATGTGATTATTTATTCAAATCCAAAAAAGAAGAAGGCTTAAGAATTTAAATAAATTATAAACAGGCAGGCTCTAAGAATCTAAAGTCATCAATGAAATCAGCTAACTTATCAAGGAACCTCAGTTCCATATGAGATGCAATTAATGTTTTAGTTCCCTACGTGCCTTCCGCACAAGTGCCCTGTTTTGAATACAGGTGAGTTCAATGAGGATCACCAGAGTAGATGCTTGAACTACTGGTATTCAGGACCATACAAAAATTCCTGTAGAGAGACCTGTCATTTTAGTTTATATCACTGCTTGAGGTGAAATAGACGAACCTTCCTTCCTTCCTATCTTCTCCCATTTTTTACACACTCAAGTAACTCCCCACTGTAGCCTAGTAAACAAAGTCTCATTAATAGGAGGCTGCATTTACTGTGAGCCAATCCCAAAATACTGAACATAACACTTCTCAGGAGGATGTCTAACTCAGTGGGAATGTGGGAGCACTCCCCATTTATCTCATTCCTTACCGTGCCATTAAGGTGTCAGTCAAACTGTCCTGTGCTCCAGAGAAAGGAAGAGAACAGTTCCCAGGCAGGGTGCAGATAAGGTACTCCAGCCCACCCAGAGGAAAGAGGTGACCTGAGGGTGCAGGGGGCTTAGGCAAATTAGGCAGTGCTGCTGCAGCCAATCCAGTTGAATCTCCTCATCCTAGAGAAATCACAGAATCAGAGTGGTTGAAGCTGGAAAAACCTTCTGGAGGTCACCTGATCCACCAGTCCTGCTCAAGCAGGGACAACTAGAGCCCAGGAGCATGTCCAGAAGGCTTTTGAATATCTCCACAACCTCTCTGGGCAGCCTGTGACATTGCTCCATCATTCTCACAGGGATAAGAGTTTTCCTGAAGTTTACAGGGAAGAACCTGTTTCAGTTCGTGCCCATTTCTTCTCACCGTGTCACTGGGTACCACTCAAAAGAGCCTGGGTCTATTCAGTTTGCATCCTCCCTTCAGGTATATAGATACTTATTATTATTTATACATGATATAAAATATATTTTTATATATATATATATATGTATGTATATAATTTATGTACTCATAATTTAATAATAAATTTCCCCCCTGAGCCTTCTCGTCTCCCGGCTAAACAGTCCCACATGTCTAAGCCTATCCTCAATAGCTACTCCAGTATGTCATCATCTTTGTGGCCCTTCATTGGACTCTCCCGTATGTCCAGGTCTGTCCTCTACCCTGTTCTGGTAGAGGGGCCCAGAACTGGACACAGTACTCCATGTGTGGCCTCACCAGTGCTGAGCAGATAGGAAGGATCACTTCCCTTGACCATATGTTGGGCAATACTTTGTCTAATGTGGGCCAGTATGAAAATACGTTGGCCTTGTTTGTCACAAGGGCACATCCTTGGCTCAAGTTCAACTTCTCACATTGCCAGCTGTCCTCCTGTTACTGTAAAGCTCCTTATTTTCTCATAACCTGTTCCCAAACTGCACACCTGTCCATATGTCCCAGGCTGTGTCCAGATGCTGATGGCACCAGCAGGTTCTGCAGCCTCCCCACCTCCCTGGGGGCTGGCAGCTGGTGTGCAAAGTCAGCTCTGTTACTGTGCAGCTGTGACCCTGGATCAGGCTGATGTGAAAACAGCTACATTGTGAGAAGGAGCTGTCAGAAGCTCTTCTGGCACCTCCCCACCTGTCTTGGGAGCTGGTCAGGTCCTTGCCCTTGCCCTCTGCCTGAATTCTCCTTGCTGACTTGGTCTTGGGTTTGCTTGGAGATTTGGGCTGTGCCTGATACTGACACAACCAAAACTTCTCTGGTCTCATTGCTGGGGTACCTTGAGACTGCATCCCATGTGGGTGAGGGCACTGCTCTGCCAGGGATTCTCCCAGCTCCCCAAACCCTGCACTAACTACCCTGCAGTTCCCTGACTCTAGGTTAGCCTTCTCAGGGCCAGAGAGCTGATGTGCCACACTCAGGGGGCCTCTATGCTTCCTGTCTTCTCACACCTCTAATGCAAAAGACAGGGATTGCTGGACCTGCATCATGTTTAACATACAAATACTTCTGAATGGTTTCGTCATGGACTGCTCATATGTTATAACACTGGAAGAGCTTCAAGTGAACCAGGTTCTTTTCGGAAGCAAAATTATGAAACTGAAGAATATTTAATTTATTTTCATATATGTTTTATCACTACTGTGATAATGGCTACTGGTCTTTGTGAGAATTATTGTATCTTTAAAAATAGCATTTGCGGAGCAGAATGTGCCAAAATGTGCCTGAAACAGTACTAAATGTAGCAGATTGCTTGTAAGAATAAATGTGACCTGCCAGTTTTATTGAAGTCAAACTGGTATTCCGCAATCTTGTCTAGATTTCACTTTTCCAGTTGGATTTACTATACGTTATATACTTAAACATCTATAATATTAATCTGTAATACTGTCTACAAACAGAGTCCTTTGTCATGTCAGCATTCAAACTAACTCTACACTGAAGATATTTTTATGAGTACAGGAATCAGAGTTTATTGACAGAAATGTGTATGTATTTTCCTAGTTAAGCAGATGGCAAACCTAGACACAATCAGTAAGTGTCTCTAAGGCAGTCAGACAAAATCAGCTCTTGTCATTTTTGCATATCACTCAACTTTCTTTGGCTGAGTGTCTAATGCTGCTGTATGGTCATAACAACTTGTTTAACAAGACACGGCCATTGCTACCCTTTCTTTTATTTGGAGAAAAAAGATCACATGGCTTTTTTCTACTTAGTGAAAGCAAACACTTTTCTCACCAGATTTTAATAAATTTTAATAGACCATTGAAATCAGTATTGTATGATATTATTCAATTCTGGGCAAGAACTTTTAAAATGGCATAGAGTTTCATCAATGCAGTGTATATTACCCTGGTCCAGCATCAGTTATTCCCTTAAAATGAAGCTGCCTTTTGCACTAGCAGATCTAAGATTCACTGGACAGGTCCTGAAACACCAATCAAGAGGCACTGTTTCAGTGGCTTCCGTGGGGTCAGCATTTTACCACTTTTTTTTAAAGGATGGTCTGTAATACAAAGACCTTCCTATCCTATGAACAGGCAAACCTCTCCTGCCTACATTTAGCACAGCTTTATTCATATGTGCTATTTCTCTCTATGTCTCTGGGAATCCTACCAGAGTGGTGACAGGCTTAATGTACCTTTTTACATTGAAACAAACACAGGAATGCACTGTAGATGAAAGAAGAACAAAGATTTGCACTGCAGGGTTTTTTTTTCTGCAGAACTCCTTAACTGTTATTCCAGAAATACTCTCCTAATTTATATGACTATCGTGCTTCTAATGTCCAAATGTCAAAAAAATAATATTGGACGGATGTCACTCCCCCAGTGAATATGACAGAAATCTTAGCTGTGAAAATTTGTATGATTTAATATTTGCATTTAGGGAACCTTTGTAAAATGGAGCCAACTTGGGTTTCAGGATATAAAATCAAAGAGAGATTTATATTTCATCTTTGGTAATAGTCTCTTCCAACTGAATATTTAGCAAAGGTTTTTGGAAAATTATCCTGCAGTTTATATCAAACAAAAATCAGTATCTTGATAGGTTTTAGACAGAGCCTAGACATGTTCACATATTGGTTCAAGCTGTTCCTTACCTAAAGCAAAAGACAGTTTGGATATATGAGAATTCTTATTGATCTATTAATGTCTTATTAAATCAGTATTCCCTTTTTTATAACACCTTCTGAAGTTTCAGAGACTGTCACTGAAAAAATTGGCAAGTCTCCCAAGCTGTGACTAGGCAGTAAAGTATCAGAACTGTTTTTTTTCAAGAATGTAGGGATTATATCAGAATTTTTGAAGTTAGAAAGTTGTATTGGGTTTGCATGGAAAGTTTTGGTAGTGGGGGGATACAGGGGTGGTTTCTGTGAGAATCTGGTAGACGTTTCCCCTATGCCAGCTGGCTCCAAAACAGACCCACTGCTGGCCAAGGTCGAGACCATCTGTGGTGGTGGGAGCACCTCAGGGCTTAACAAAGCTAAGGACAGGAAAAAACCAAAACCAAACAACCCTGCACAAAAGCAAATTGAAGATTGAGAAGGGAGTGAGAATATGTAACAGAAACAGCCATGCAGATACCAAAGTCAGTGAAGGAGTGGGATGAGGTGTTCCAGGTGCTGAAGCAGAGAGAACCCACACTGAAGCAGCCTGTTCCTGAAGGACTGTACCCTGTGGAAGGGACCCATGATGGAGGAGTTCATGAAGAGTTAAAGCCTGTGGGAAGGACTCATGTTGGAGAAGTTCATAGAGAACTGTCTCCCATCAGAGGGGTTCCATGTTGGAGCAGGAGAAGATGTGAGGAGTCCTACCCCTGTCCTTCCATGCTGCTGGAGGGGAGGAGGTTGAGAAAATCAACAATGACATTGAGCCCAGGAGGATGGGAAGAGTTTGGTGGAAGATGTCTGAAGACTTGGTTTTATTTCTTATTATCCTACACTGCTCTGATTGGTTTTCCTAAGTCAAGTCTCTTTTGCCCATGACAGTAACTGGTGAAGGATTTCTCCCTGTACTTATCTCGACGCATGAGCCTTTTGTTAAGTTCTCTCTCCCATTCCCATCTGAGGAAGGGAGTGATAGAGCAACACCTGGTGTTCAGCCAGGGTCAATCCGCCATAGAAGGACACATTCCCATTTCAGTTTAGGCTACATAATTATGTTCAGAGCTTGAATGGAAATACAGATTAGGATTGCAGTTCTAGATCTTCACAGAAATTCAAGTATTCTTCAAAAGAGTAGCAGCATCTGTGGCAATGAAGGGCCTCACTGCAGCATTAAAAGCAGAAAGCTATTCCAGTTGCAGTTCATTCATAAATGTTATTGTCAGTTGTGGAGTATGGCTAGACGAAATGATCAGTTACATAGCTTCAGTATAAGAATATGGCCCTCCTAATTTATCAGTGTAAAATTAATAGAATGGTCTTCATAGGCACCATTTTAATGAAAAAAACAAACACATGAAGAAAAAAGCCCATCCTAAACTTCTGCTAAAAAATGCCAACAAGAAAGTTTTAGCTTGTTATATCTTTAAAGAATTTTATTTATAGTATACTGTTGGTAGCTTAGTTGAACTTTCTATTAAAAAAATCAATTTCACATTAGGAATCATTTAAATTAAACACATTTTTCAATGACTAGTAGCTCTTATTTCCAAATGTCACAGTCAAAATCAAACACTGAAGGCAAAAGGTCCATGCCTAAAAAATAATGGATTTCTTCATGTATATTTCCAATAACATTTAACAGAAATCAATGTCCATGTTGATTGCTTAGAGATTGACAAAAATAACACATTGTTCATACTTCAGTAATTAAAATTGTTCTCCTAAAAATAAAAAGAATTCTGCATTTTTTTCTTTTGGTTACAACACAGTTCTATTCTTAGTTTTATGATGAAAAAAGAAAATTAAAATGTAAGGAATATATGTACTGCTGCCAGAAGATTTCTGAATCTGGTGAAATGAATTGCTATGCTAACAGTCAGTTAAAAGGAACATAAATCTAAATTTACAGTGGCTGACACCTGAGCCTTGGTGAGGGATTCAATTTATATATACTAACTATGCATTTCATTACTGTAAGCTCTCTTTATAAAAGACCTCACCAAACAAAAGGCAGTCCTCTTTCTGACTTAGTAAACAGCCACACCTAGCTCCTCCTTTCAAAAGCACTGGCCATGCCCATGGAAATTGCTGTTCTCTGTGTAATCACTGGCTCATGCTAAAAATCTGTGCTTCTTTGTGATAATGCTTCTTACATTATCAAACCATGTGACAGGATGTATGTCATCTTGCCTCAGGTGGCCTATTAGGTTTAAAGATGAAGGCCAAACTACACAGCCATCTGTGTATTCGTACTGTTTCTGTCTGATACTTTCCTCCATGCCTCTAGTCTAAGGACTTATCTTGGTTACCAAATGTCCCTGAATAATATATATAATTAAAAATAAAATGGAAAGTGATGTACTAAACTTACCGCAGCAACTGTCAGAGGTTGAACAGACTTGATGTCTATACACAAACTCGCAGTTTTCTTAAACTATGCGTAGCCTCAAGGCCTTCAGGCCTTAAATGCAAACTGTAACAGTTAATACATATGAAACAGAAAGTGTAACTTAATTAGTTTTGTTTTCATTATATAGTTTATGTACATATATAAGTAGAGTTTTGGGGTTTTGGTAATCAAACTGAGAAACAGAGAAACAGAGGTCAGATGGATGAGAGAGAAGAAATTTCTTTTATTTATTATTATTTTTTTTTAATCTTTTTTTTATCCATAATTACCCATCCTTATTATCAAAGTATGACACAAGCATGGAGTGCATCAAATGCAGGTTACAACTCCTCAGGAGCAGGCATAAACCTTCAATGACTGAATCCCACTCATCATTTTGCTCCCAATGGGAATATATTAGCCATGCATGCAAGATGATTCGTACTGTTACTCCAGGCAAGAATGAAAACATACCACAGGCATCATTCATCCACCCATCCCAGTGCACCTTCTATCCAGCCTGATGGCTAAAACAGTCAAGTAAATATTTTGGGGTTTTTTTTCACAGGGACCCAAATCTCTCTAGGGGAACGAGCGAACTGAATGTGAATCTCACACAGTCTGAGAGAGTGTATTGCCCACAGGGTTACTGTAAAAAAAAATCACTTCTGAAAAATGAGACTGCCTCTTGGTCTTTCACAAGTACAAGTTGACAAGTAGAATTTCCCAACATCCATGAATAGGCAAAATGCCAAAACATTCTTTTGGTATATGCATATTGAACAGTGTCAACCTTTGAGGTAAAACTAAAGTTCTGTTCAGCGCACCAGAATCTCATTCATGTGCCTACTTACCCTATGAAAAATGTATACATTTGCCTACTCATTGGGAAAGGGAAAACGTAATATTACTTTACTGCGTGGGTGAACACTTTAAAAGCACTTTACCAGCTTTCTGTGGTGTCTAAGTTGTTCACAGGGTAAGTGAGAGGACCTGATCTATAGCCAGCCAGGGTTTGGATCAATACAATAAGCACAGCACAACCCTTTTGTTTCTTTGGCCTTTGTGATCCAAGGGGAGTTGCAAAATCTGGTCTAGTTCCTCCTTAGCAATCCTTTGAGTGATCTCCCTTTCACTTTTTACCTTGATTTTTAAGTCCCTTGTTCATCAAAATTCATTTATCAGGCATTTTTATCAAATTTGTGCTTCTTACCACCAGAAAATACATTTCTTTGCAAGAACAGATGTCTTTTTATGTTACAGTTTTTATTTTTATACTCTTTTTAATCTTCTGTTATCTTCATTCATAGAATGTTTTATCTGGAAAATTTACAGTTAGGCAGAAAAAAAGCTTCCAACAGTGTATGGTGCAATGCTTACTTTAAAAATTATAGTAATCTCTATAGTCTGTTGTGATACTGTGGGTTTCAGTCTTCAACATTGACAAAAACAACATTTAAACAGCCCTTAGAAGAGTGAGCTGCTCTCACATATGCTTCCTTGACATATTTCTCTCCTTTTATTCCTTGTAGAAATAGCACCCAATCTCAAGTCAAATTTAATGACAAAATGTCATACATGAAGCCATAAAAACTTAGCCAAAGGGATTTCTTTCCTTGCAAAATGTCAGAAATGAAAGTCTGTAGCCTCAAATCTGATTTCCCATTCATACCACCTGTCTCGTTCTACTGACATAAAGTTCCCCAGCTAACAGAAACGTGATGAAACTTTTTGTGTGTGTGCTTTGGGAATGAAAGACTAATAAAGACAGATAGAAAGAGCTAATATCATCAACATTTCATTCAGGACACCAAGGAATAGTTTCTGAAGTACTTGCTGTTTTGTTTGTTGGGGAGAAGTTTAGTACAGTACAAAATGTTACCTGCTAGAGATCCTTCCTCAGCTGCAGATCTCCCCAGGCATCAGAGAGCTTGTGCTGAAAAGAGAAAATCTGAAGCTTTACTGATTGCCACTGCAAAGCACAGTGCTGTAAATCACAGTCTTAGTTTCCTTTCTCTGCCTTGACCACATAACCTCAAAGAAACAGTCTGAAAAGAGCTGGAGGATTTTTTTAAGAGATATACCTTAAGAAATAGTCTGTAAAAAGAAAAAGAAAAGCTCTCAAAAGTAAGAATCACATACAAGAAGTGAGGGCTGTTTGTAACGGGCATATAAGAGGCTCATTAAGCTGCACCTCTACAGCAGGAAGACAAGTAAGACCCTTTTCCCCCCAGGCCACCACTAATAGAGAACAGAGAGGAAGCCCCAGAGAACTTCAGCAATTGCAGAAGAACAACAGTTTAGGGAAGAAAGAAAATAAGGACATGATGGTGTCATAAAAGGCTAACAAAGGTACCTGGTGCAGGTTGCAGGAAGGTAATAGACTCATGTAGACACAGATAATTTGATTTCAGAAGGGTATATATCCATCTTACAGCCAAAGTGACAGAAATCCTGAAATATTTGTTGTTGTCCTATCCATTCACTGTGTTTATACTGTAACAGTAGTTTGTACATTTGGGGGATTTTTGGGGTTTTTTTCAGGTCACTCATATCATAGCAAAGTCATATACTCGGTTCCTGTTGCTATACTGCTAGGACTTCATGGCTAGATCTGCAGACATGGAATGAAGTCTCCTTTTCACAGAATCAGAATCTTTAAGGCTGGAATAGACCTCCAAGATCATCGAGTTCAACCTTTCACCAAGCAGCACCTTGTCAACAAGCCCATAGCACTAAGTGCCACATCCAGTCATTTCTTGAACACCTCCACTGATGGTGATTCTACCATCTCCCTGGGCAGTCCATTCCAATGCTTGACCACCCTTTCAGTGAAGAAATTCTTTCTGATGTCCAATCTGGACCTTCCCCAGTGCAGGTTGAGGCCATGTCCTCATGTTCTGTGGCTGGTTGCCTGGAGAAGAAACCAAATCCTACCTGGTTACACCCTCCTTTCAGGGAGTTGTAGAGAGCGATAAGGTTGCCCCTGAGACTCCTTTTCTCCAAGCTAAACAATTCCTGTTCCTTCAACTGTTTCTCACAGGAGTTACTCTCTAGACCCTTCACCAGCTCCACTGCCCTTCCCTGGACACGCTCCAGTCCCTCAATGTCCTCTTGAAGTGAGGGGTTACGAACTGAACAGAGCCCTTGAGGTGCAGTCTCACCAGTGCTGAGTACAGGGGGAGGAGGATAACTGCCCTGGTCCTGCTGGCCACACTACCCCAGAAACAGACTAGGATGCCATTGGCCTACTTGGCCAGCTGGGCACACGTCTGACTCATGTTGAGCCAGCAATTGACCAGGACCCCCAGGTCCTTTTCCACTGGGCATCTTTCCAGCCACTCTTCCCCGTGCCTGTAGCACTGCATGGAGTTACTGTGACCCAAGTGCAGGACACAGCACTTGGCCTTGCTGACCTTAATACTGTTGGCCTTGTCTTATCAATCCATATTTCTTTGTCTCTTTCCCAATACGCCTTCTTTTTCAATACTCTTTATGAAGACATTCATCTCACTTACATTTAGCTATCTTAATTGTTTAAGCATTTATACAGCCAAGAAGGGAAAGGGGAGAGTGAGGAAAGAAAGAGGCAAACAACTATTCTTATCCTAAAAATGTGCATAAAATGGGTATCATGAGTCATTCTCTAATGGGTCTTTTCTATGTTAAGTGTTCTATGTCTTATGAATTACCTGTGGATTATTTGCATGTCCTACTGATCTTTGATACTTTCAGCCAGCCAAAAAAAACAAATTGCCCACAATAAAACAGGCATGGTGATATTTTGAAGGCCTAATTCTCTATGAATGCTGGTATTTTTAATAGATAGTCTAGGAAGTGAGTGTCATGTGAGCCAGAGCCCATGCATGGTTGAGCAAAAATTTTGCAGTCATAATGAAATGCAACAGGATAGTGTTGATAGGTTGGCTGTTCAGATGTGGGTAGATCTCTACAGATTACTTCAAGATTAATTCTAATTATCTGTCCAGTGTTGAAATATTTCCAGAGAGCAAAAAGCAAGTGATTTGCAGGTATTAACTGCATGGAGCTGCAATGCAAATGCACTCAGTCTGTGTTACAATCATTTTCCCTAGTTACATGAATAAGGAGAATGGAAAATGGGAAAATAGGACACATTAACAAGTTTGGGTTTGGAGATTAGGATGATCTTTAAAGCTTTATAGTGCGATAACAAAAAATATCCTTGACAATTTACCATTATAGCACATCTGTATCTTGATTCACTAAGGAATTTTATCAGATCTTAATTTTGGTAACAAAACAATATTATTTGTGCACCTTGTTATTTTGGTGCTGCTCTTTCCCTCCTGTGCTACTTACAACTCAAGCAGTAAAGCTAAAAATTATGTATTTGGAAAAATTGAATCTCTGAGTCACTCCAAGTTACTAAAGCAAATTAAATGAAAATTGGAAGAGCTAGAATTTTTTTCACGAGTGAATAGTTTCTCACAGAATAAATACAAGGCTGTTTGAGTGGAAAAAACCCTGATTGCCAAAAGACAGGAGAAAAGCTGTTCTGTTTTACATATAAATGAAACCGAGTAAATAAAAAAAATTGTATTTAAGTCACAGAAACAAATTGAAATCCAGTGTAAAAAATGCAAACAAACATAACCAACAAAACCCTCAAAAGCAACTTTTGATCTAAATAACCTGTGTCCTGTTCCATTTGTTACAGTGAAGGATTCTGTATAAAGACCATGTAAAATGCATCCAATGAAGCTTCCTCTGAAATTAGTAGAAAGATTCCCAGTTTCACTTGTTTTTAAGACTAAAGTTTTAGAGTTTTATCAAAAAGGCCTTATTCAAACTCTTCTAAAGAGAATTAGAATCTGCTTTACCTTCCTGGTCTTTAGATTATATCTTCTAAAATACTGAGGTGATCTAAAATAGGAAGTGGAAAAATTACATTTCTAAATGTCATAAATGTTTTATCTGTGATATGTATTTTACTCCTACCAACATTTCTTTTTCCTTGACATTGATTGAGATCTTATTTCTACACTATTTTATAAGTTTTTTATCCAGCACCTGTAGCAAATCAGTTACAACATGCTGCCATTTTCCCCGGACCAGTGCATTTGTCTCAGAGCATCTTTGTGACAGTTACATGTTTCTTTTGATCCATAACAGTAATGTTAGGAACATTCAAGTGTGTGATTGTATTTGTGCAGAGCTGAGTTGTGAGATTGATACAGAGCTCTGTACTTCTCTTTTACATTCTTTGCTCTTTTTGTGTTGAGGGTAATGTCCAGCTGAGTTTTTGTGATTATGATTAGGTTATCGGTATGCTGTAGTTCTGCAGTGATTTGAAATTTAGCAACATAGTGAGTGATTTAGAAGGAAGAAGAAGGAGGTGGTCCATTATCTCCCAGGCAGAGCAGTTCTTCTGAAGTAATTATTTCTTTTTTTTTCCAAGTTTCCACCATGCCACAAACCTTTTACATCATGTTTTGCTGAATTATACTAATAGATATCAAGTCATATGACACAAAATACAAGCTGATGAGACAATTCATGGGGTAGCAGAATGAAGCTTCCCAGAGTTTTAAGTTACTTTTTTAAACTTTTAATCCACTGCCCCAAAACAAAGACTGGTCAAAATCACTTTGCCATGGTCTGGATCTGATGCACATATAAACTTTTTGCAAAAATTGCAGTTTCACTTGTCAGGTCTTGCATGCTTTTTCATTGGAACTTCATCCCCTCTCATGCTGTAAGATATTTACCTTTCATTAAAAAGGACAAATGGAAGATATAATCTTCCAGTTTTAAAGCTGTACTGCAGAAATCATTTTCTCATTCTGCCTCTTAGACCTTTCTGCCAGAATTTGCATTTAGATTCAACAGTCAGTGAAATGAATCCAGAGCCTCAACATCTCCAAATAGCATTTCCTATTGCTATTAAGGCTCTTACTGTTTGTGGAGCAAATTTTTTATTTCATCTGCACTTTTGAAGGGATCTTTGGCTTCTATCAGGTAATATTTTGAAAGAGATTTTTCTGTAATTAATTTAATTATGTCTTCTTAACAGACATTGAAATGGTAGAGACCAAACTGTAATCAACCTGTGAATACATTTTATTCCAACTTCACAGAGGGTCCAAGATGCTTCCCACCTTCCACATTCCTGTGTTTTTTCTAGGAAGCAGCTACAGATTTGTCACACTTGTCAGGCAGAAGGTAGTATTTCCTCTTTTCTGTAATACTTTGTATACTTCCCTATATCTGAAGATACAACCTCCTCCTGAAATAACTTCAATTAAAGTAATCTAGAAGATGTCAACAAAATAAACTAAGAAGACTTGAGCTAAACTAATGCATTTTTATACCTGATAATGATGGGAAGATGTTTATGAGAAAACAGAAGCTTAAGTCTTTTTTGAAGCACAATGAATGAGAACAAGCTAAAAGTCTTTTCAGAAATGTAGTTCCTCAGACTTGTTCAGATGAGGCATCTGAAATTTCTTTTTCAACCCCCTCAATCATGGAAGGTCTAGATTAGATAACAGGAAAAAATTCTTCATTGAAAGGGTAGTCAGGCATTGGAACAGACTGCCCAGGGAAGTGGTAGAATGACCATCCCTGGAAGTACTCGAAAAGACATGTGGCTATGGCAAATGGTTGGACTCATAAGTGTCTGAATTCTGTTTAGCCAGTCAGAACACTAGATATCAGGGTATTTCCCCCACAGATCTGATTTTTCAACACAATTAAAATATTGGACAATGACTAAAAATAAGCCAGAAATAACCCCCAAAACCTTCTCTCCCCTTCTCTCCCACCAAGTCTGGATGGTTCAGTGAGCTGATTATTATTATGTTTAAAATAGAAGGCCAGGCATTTCCATTTTTAAGAACTGTCTTGCTGCTGCTGCTCAAGGTGTGTAATCTTCAAAGCTCTTTGCCTGTGAGATCAAAACGACCAATTTTCACTCCTCAAAATTTGTAGAGCCTGCAACTTGTTGGGTTTTGAAACAGAAAAAAAATTCAGGGTCTAACAAAGAGTTTTGACCATCTGTAGCAATGGATATAAAGCAGGGAGTGGGGAGCTGGGTGGGGAGATAAATATGGATACTTAGGTTTAGGTTGAGCACTTGGGCCACGAAGCTTGAAGAAATCCAATTTTTCAGTTCATCTCTTCCCATTATTCAAAGGTCTCCTAGCTCTGCAATCTCTTTGGTTCATACTCCAGTGAAACCATGTAAAACTCAAAAATGCAAAGGCTGGAACCCAAAACAGGACTTGGAGAAAAGGTTTATGAGAGCAGTCCGTGTTCTCAGGCATTGGCTTGGGGTGCACTCCTCTCCAGTGGTTTTAGTCTGTAATCTGCAGTGTCATACTAGGTGCTCCTACAAAAGTGGCACGGTGAAAATGCCCTACTGAAATACTTTGTGTACATTTGTGTGCTTCTGAAGCCTGTCCACTGGAAAAACATAAATTAGGTTTCTTGCCTGTGTTTGTCAAGCATTAATGTAGGAACAGGCAATAAAGCAGTATTAAGAAAACTGGGGTATGGTTATGTTAATCACTAGGTACCACAAGTTTAGACATCAGTATTGCCCCCTGCATAGCTGAGTTTTTCCAACTTTGCAGCCTATGGTATCAAGACCAAACCTTCTTTAAAACACTTAACCACAATCAAGGGAAAATGTAGAGGGAAAGAAGGCCTCCACAATATCAGGCTGGAGTGTAAGTCCCTTTTGGGCTATTACTGGACCATCCCTGCACCTGTATGACTCTCCATAGTGTACAGCTGTTTCTATAAATTTCCTGATTAGGTTTTTTAGTATATCATAAGGCCTGATTGTTCTCCAATGAAATCAGTAAAAATACTGATATTGGTTCCACTGGAGACAGGTCAAGCTCATACACAGTTTCTCCTTCAAGTCCTAGAGAAATTTAATTAAAGGGCAAGTTAGCAGCAAGGGAACTTGGGAGGACAAGCAGACTTGATGTGCTTATAGATGGAGATCAAATGGGTTTGCACCAATAGCACAATAATTTCTACGAGCAAATTATAATATACTTCCTACATTCAGCTCTGGGGCAGATGATGGCACCTTTTTGCCTTCCTGAATGTAAGCTTTGCAATCAGTGCTCTATTTTCTTGTAAGAGTAAAACTATTTCATGGTAATACCTCAATATAATGTTAATTTCTACTAATTTGTTTAGTTTTGGTGAGACTTTAAAGTCTTACAGAGTAAAGTTGTTAGAAACTTTTAATGACTTTTACAAGACCTAATAAACTGCTTGGCTTTTATTTTTTTTTAAAGGAATTTTTTTGCATTTCTATATTCCGCTTTAATGCAGCAAGGTAAGCCTGCTTCTTAGCCATTCAACTTGCTACATATCAGCCTGTGAATTCAAACAGCAGGAGTAGCAATGCTGTTAGAAATAGTAACACAAACTCTTTCTGTGAAGGAGGTATTTTCAACACAGATTTAATGAAATGCCTACTTTGAACTGGGATTTGCAAGGAATGTGCAAATGGTTTGAGCAGCCTTCATCTGCACACTATTATGCTTGCTAGGCTTGTAAGTGACTTGCCTGTTAGCATATATGTGTGTGTGTGTGTGTGTGTGTGTAGCTTTAAGTGTACAGGGGTAATTTAGCAGGCTAAGAATTTAAAACTCTAAGTGCTTATCAACTGGGCTGGCAGAACTGTTCCAGCAGCACATCTGGTAGAGCTGCTGCTTTGAAATGTGACGTGCAGATGGATGAGCTCCAGAGTAACCCCACTTCCCACAGGCTGCACAAGCCAGCAGGACTGCCTGCCAAGCCCACTAGGTTCATTAAGCTCAGTAGAACCCTGCAGGAAAAACCAATTTTAAAAATAGCTTTCAAAGGCTCCCTGGGTTTAAAAGTTGTGGATTCTTTTCCATTGCACCATACAGAGAAATCTTTGCTTCTAAAGCACAATTTACATCCGCTGAATAAAGAGAGAGAAAATACCTTTTTAGTCTGTTTGATGCACATGAGCTGGCACTTCTGTTGGAAGTAATATACCCTATTTTTCAGCTTTGGCCACCTAATCCCTGATGGGAGACTTATGAGTGACTGAAAGGTGGTCACTTTGTTAAAAAAAGTCTCTTTCCCTCTGCAGTTCTAGAAATGCTTCATTTCTACATCTTAAAATGCCAGGCTGGATTTCCAGGGTTATACTTTCTCACCGAAGTATTTTTGGAGGTGCTGAGAGCTCAGGATTTTATTGTTGTTGATGCTGTGGTGTTGGGGATGGGAAAAGAGCTTATCAGCCTGGTGCCAGGAAAAAAAAATCTCTCTTCAAATTCACAAAATGTGTCATCTAAGATATGCAGATCTTTTCTGCTTTCTTACTCTATTATCCACCTTGACTACTAAATTCTTCCTGTTCCTACCCCGCAATGAGGTAAATATTTAGACTTTCTTAGGCTAAGTATGGATGTGATCTTGTTGTGCTGAGTACCCTTTTAAGATTACTTCTGGAAGGATGCAATTCTATAAATTTCCCAACTTCTTAACAGCAAAGCAAAATGTCATTGAACACCTCAGGTAACGAAAGATTAAAATCTTATAAATAGTTCTAGACCTCACTCTCAATACTACATTGACAGTCTGTGCTATAAGAATTGTTCATGCATATCAGACAAATGATGGCTGAAATTTTTTAAATATACGGGTTCTACTAAACCTCGGTCAATAATATTCCAGTGTGTAAATTCATTATTTTAACAGTGGGGTGTTGTTGTATGCTGGTATGCTGTTGCCAACCGCTCGCCACTAATTTCTTTTTAAAAAAGTATCTTTTGTGATATCTTTTAGAAGATGGTTTATTTTCTTCTTAGTATTTGAGTTTGCTAAATAGGGAAAAAGTTGGTTTTTAAAATCTTATTTATTTTTAAAATCTTATTTATTTTAAGATAAAATTTTCCTCTAACACATCACGCATTCATAAAAGTTACATGATGCAAATTTTTTATGAACCTCAGTTAAAAGATATATGTCTGGCCAATGAAGCACTAAGTAAGTAATGGAAATAACAAATTGAGATGACCTATGACACACCTGTCATATGAAATCATAAAACCTGATAATCTGAGGGGTTTAAAGAAATTTTTTAAAAGTCATGTATGGCAATATTGAACCTTGTCATGCAACAGAGATCCTTGGGCTTATTGACCTCAAGAGCAGCAAAAGGAGTTGTTGACCAGAAGTACCAGATACAAGGTTTAGAAAATTGCACACTTGTAAATTTCAGTCATTTACTCCAAGTTTCTGTGAACAACTGTGAGTAAAAAGCTTGGTTCTTCTAAAGTTAATTTGGCAAAGAAAAAAAGAAAGAAGGAAAGAAGGAAAGAAGAAAAGAAAGAAAGAAAGAAAGAAAGAAAGAAAGAAAGGAAGGAAGGAAGAAAGGAAGAAAGGAAGAAAAAGAGAGAAAAATAGCGAGCTACTTTCAGGCAAGTATAACTATTAAAACCCTTAATATATAAAGAAAAAACTTAAAAATTAAGAGTATATGTAAAAGAGCAAGTCACTCATGAAAAATATGACTCACAGAGTTTCCAGCACTACTGGAAGGCGCTGAGATGTTGCAATCTGGCAGAAGAAAATGCATAGGACAGAACAGAATGGATGTTCAAAGTTGTGTGTGGGAAATGAATCATGTGATGCCCATTAGTGTCACTGAGAATTTTGCTGTGAAAGCCCCATACATTTTTGAAAGTGTACTTTTAAATGTTTAATACAACACTTATAAGCAAAATTTAGCACAGGCACAGGGAATTTATGCTAATTTTCTGTACCTTCTCTGTCCTTATGCTTTTGTTAGTAGGTTTTAAGGCCTCACCGCCAAGCCAGATCTTTTGTGTCATCACGCTTGTGTAAGGTTGATGGATTTGTCTGAACTTTGGATACTTTAAAATAGGATTGAATGATAGAACGAGTGTGTGTTAGCAAAGTTATTGTTTCGTCCCTGAGAGCTTCTGCTAAAGTATCAAATTTTAAAAGTGTTCCTGTCTTACATAAGAGTTTGACAACTGTCAGGTCAGACACAGAGAGTGTAAGGAGTGAAATCAAAGCTATCTTCCTGTTCTTCTTTCTCCATAGATTCTGTCTGATTAAATGACTCTACCTAGATATGCAAGTAGTACACAGAAGAATCTCTTCTTATAGCATATTTTTTTAGTCAAAGTGAAAAAAAATTGGACTTTCAGAATTCTCGGTTTTGTGCCATAAACCAAATCCTGCTTCTTAGCTCAGCCTGATGTGAGGGATAGTGTCACCTTAGGTAAGCACAAGTCATCACCAATATCCATGAAATCTGATGCTTATGTTTGTGAAATGTAAACCCCACTGGAATCAGGTGGGCTTGTTAAGGATGACACAATTTACTGACACGCTGAACCTTGCAGGATTAAAGTCAGTTTATAGGTAAAAGTATTGGATGAGATACATTGCTCTTTATTGACAGGAAAGGAAGTGTTTAAGCAGACTGGAAGGACTAGGAGATATGTGGCTGACAAGGCTTGAATTAATTAACTTGCCCTACCTGGAAAGAAAAAGAGAAAAAGAAGACAACAACCGTGAGAGAGGGGTTTATCTTCCAGATTTGGAGCATGGGAGTGACTGGAAAAGAAAAAAAGTTTTCAACAAGGGTCTCTCTTTAAATAGACAAAACCAATATTATATCACCTGTGAAGGCCAAGGAAGGTAAAAGACTGAAGAGAAAGTGTCTTCTTAAAAGATTTAACGTTATGATTTCTCAGGTAGGATTCCTTGGTACTGCCAGTATTGTGCTCTGTCCCTGGAATTGCTCAAGACAAGGCTGGATGGGCCTTTGAGAAATCTGTTCTAGTGGAAGATGTCCCTGCCCATGGCAGTGGGGTTGGAACTGCACCGCCTGTAAAGGTTCTGTTCAACCCAAACCATGCTGTGATTCTATGACTGGGAGAGGACACTGGTGACAAGTTGTTTCCTGTGTGCCAAGATAAACCCAGGCAAATGAAAGTACTTTTACTAGTCGAACTGTAGAGGAAATTTTGTTACTTGTGGCTCATTGTGAAGTAGCTCAGATGAAAACTATCAATGAACAGATTTGACACTAGAGGAAGAAGATTTCTGTCAGATGCCTTTGCTATAGAGGAGAAGGTTGGAGGGATTAAAATCTGAATCTACTTTATATTCAATAATAAACCAATTTATTTTCTACTAGTAAGAAGGGGATACACAAATATAAAAAGAAAAAAATGGAAACTGTTAATGCTTTATTTACCCAGGATATTTTATTCTGAAGAGCATGGTGGGTTTAATAATTTTCATTCAACTCTGGAAGAAAGGGTAAATACAAAAAGATTGCAAATAATTATGAAAGAAATTAATACTGTATATTGATGAAATATAAATATATAGTTAGAAACTGAATGCAATGGTGCTGTAAGCAGAAAAAGTTGCTGTTATGGTGAGTAGAAAGTTTATTGTTGAACAGAAAATTTTTTTGGTCTTTAAAGTTATAAAATCAGTCTTAAAATCTTGAAAGAATAAGGATACCACACAGAGACACCTTATAATCATTGAGATCCTGGGCTACATGCCATAGGTTGTTGGAAAGATACAGAATTAAAAATTAATAGATGATCTTCAATTTCATGAGATAAAAAAAACACCAGTCTTCTGCCTGAAAGATTAAGGAAGAGAAGCAATGGTCTTTCACAGTTGATGCAACCAATAACGCAAAGGGACTAAAACAGCCAGGAAAGTGGGGCTCTGAGTGTGAACCAATGTGACACCACATAAGTTCATCTGCTGTGGCCCTTGTCAAAAGGTAAGTGGCTGTCTGACATCTGGGAAAATTTAAAAAAAAAAAAAGGAAAGGCTGCAAGAAGATCCATCAAAAATAAAACTGAGCAGGAGTTATCACATGCCAGAAATCTGTGCACAGTATGAAAAGAGGATTGATAACAGCATGATTAGCACAGAGAAATTTTTCATGGAACAAGTGGAAAGCACTGCAGCTGAAGATGAATGGGTTACTACTCTGGAAACAAATGGAGCATTTGTTAATTAAGTCAGAAACAGGTGCAGTAGAAAATATGGTAGTCAAAACCACAATTAACATTGACAGAACAGCCAGACGCACTATTAAAGATACTCTGGATGGAAGAATAGGTTCTGCCCCAAAGCCAAACACATCCGGCAAAAGTGCCAATAGTTAATAAATTGGGAAGGGGAGAGGAAGAGAAGAATGTCTTTCAAGTGTATTAGAAGCATGAAGAAAGCACAAATGAATCAAAATGTGTCAGATCTTCAGATTCATGAGGAACAGCACTGAACTGAAATAGTTAGGAAAATGTTAGGAGATCTCTTCCAGGGAAAAGAAAGATTCCTAAACCAGCAGAGAACTGAGCTGGAAAAAAAAATCCCAGTTATCCCAAATTATTCCTATCCTTAGGATTATAGAGTAGGAAAAAGAGAGAACACAAAAATGAACACAAGTAATGCCTGAGAGTAGGAAGACATGTTTGGCCAACAAACTTTCAATATCACTTTCTGTTACAAAAAAAGGAAGTAGGCTTAATTTATTTATGTCAGGAAAAAAAAACCCAAAACAATAAAAGACAACCAGAAAATCCAAGCAGTTCTGAAAACTGCTAGAACTCAAATTCAAAGCTATAAAATTAATTGGAATTGTGTCCCACATTATCTGAAGAAATTGGTCAAGGAGACCACAGGCTGCCTGCACAGGGAATAAGCAAAAAAAGTTAAAATATCCATAGAGGGTAGGCTGACCTACCCTGATGGCTGATGAAATGGAGAGGGTAAAATGATGCTTCACAAACCTGTCCAGCAAATGTGTGATTCAAATCTTATTACAGTTGAAAGAACTTCTTTCTTTAATCCCAAGAAACACAGTAAGACTCCAGGATATCTTGCCATCAAACATTTATCCTTTCTGAAATCTTCAACAACATTCCTCTAGCTGTTCTTTACAGAAACTCTTTTCATCTGTTTTTTGTCTCACTTATTATAATATTTTCATATGACAGCAGCTTCCATTAGTCATCATATCCAGATAATCCAGACTAAATTGGTATTTTTGTATTGCATTTCATGTTTTTATCAATGTTGACTCAGGATGGCCATTAAAATTTTTCAGTAAGCATATTTTCAAACACAAAACGGCATTTAGTGCTTTAAAAGTGTGTAGGTATATTTGCATATGTGTATAATTACTAAAGTTTTAAGGAAAAAATACTTTATCTGCAGTCAGGTCAGAAGATAAAATAAGTAGATCGTATGATGTTGACAACATAAGCAGCAAAATTAGAGGAAACATATCACAAAAGTCATAAGACCTGATTTAAAATTATCATATTAAAACTATCTCATTTCAGCAAGAATATTCTTAAGATTCCATTTATTTTACTTTTTTTTTTCAGCATTAAGACTTTGGATGGAGGGCTTATAATGAAAAGGTTTTTCCTGGAATTCAGTGAATAGAAAGGTATCAAAATGATAATATCGTGTTAAACGTTTATATGAAATATATTTCCAGAGTCAAAAGCATCCAACCTGAGTCTTCAGGCTAGGGTCAATAAATTTTTCTGACAATTTTCAAGGCTGATTTAAGTTCCTACAAGAAGGAATAACAATGAATGTCTGTGTTAACATCTAATACAACTCTAAGCATGTCTATTTGTGAGGCGAGATGCTTTCATAAGCTTCAGCAAACTCAAACAGTTGACTTTATCTGTTTATGTAGTCAACAGTGAGCTCTATTCCCTTCCTTTCTGCCAAACTTGACTACTAATTGCTTTCTGAACATTTACACATTGTCAGAAGTTGTATGAGACCGAAGATGGAGCAATTATTTTCTACAGGTTATTTTCGAAGAAACTTTACAGAGAAATGTCACCCATTAAAGCAGCATGGAAAATATTTTCAGAGCCACAGGGACTGCTGAAAAAAACCTGAAAGGCACACCGTTATGTCAAGCCCGGAAGCTCAAAGTCTTTGGATAATATTTAAAAAGGAGAAAGAAGCAAATAAAAAGCCTTTGGGAGTCTTTGAATACACATATGAGAGACACAGTGACCACATAAAATGCTATTTATAAAAGTAGATTCATCTTATGAATGAGCTGGTCAAACTGTGGTATGTGGTACTGAAGTTATGCTAAAGAGCCATTTGCTATTTTAACTCCATAATTTATTGTGAGCCCATAATCCATTCTTAATCCATTCTCAGACCAATAAAAATGAGTAACAGTACCTGAACAAGAAAGCACCAGCAGGAATTTATGAGTCAAGCATCTCCAGCCTACAGAACCCACTGCAGTCCTGCAATGGGTTTCTGTAGTCCCCACAACATGCTGGGGCACCCACAGAGAGATTAGAGCAGATGCTGGGTGATGTAATCCAGGAGAAAAAACAAACCCACAGGATTAAGTGGAAACAAAGTTTCATAACTGTTTTGGAAGAAATGGGTTGTCCTTTATCCAAATAAAAATTATGTATCCAAATAGCTTCCCTGTTCTAGGGAAGACAGAAAATCTCTGTCAAGAGAAAACCTTATGTAGTCAAAGAATAGAGGTGGTTATTTTGAACAAAGTCTAATCTCTTGTATCTTATTTAATTATGACATAAAAATAGTATTATAATTTTAATTTTATTTTAATTATTTAATTATCACATAAAATTAAGATTGCTATTAGTATTTAAAAAGAAGGCCAGGGACCTGCTTAGATTATTTTTTAAGGATTTATATAGTATCCATTCTGAATTTCCATCTGAGCCACAACTGCAAAATAAAAGACCATTTGTGTGCACCTTGTGCACATGTTTTCAAAGGCAATTTCAGTGCATTATGTGGAAAAGCAGTCCTGCAGTTCCACAGGTTTCTTATGTTGCCAACAGAGCAAAATGTATTGAAAAGAGATGTGAATAATAACTCCCTGGTGAATGACATTCAAACACTGGCACCATTTATGAAAGGATGACTGTAAGTTTCAACACTTTTCAAACCACAGGAACCTGGCCTTTATCACTTTCATAAATGTGTACTATGTCCTTACCATTAATATTTCACAAAGAGGGATTTTTCACTCAAACATACTCATTCTGATTTTGAAGGAAGATGGGCGTTCAAAATTTGAGGCAGTGAAACAAAACTTAAAATATTTAATCAATTGATCTCGAACTTTTATTTTGCTATATTTAAAGAATTCAGTGGACAATTCATCAGGGAGAAAACTGCTGATCCTTGTGATAACATTCCCATAGCTGAAAACATACTCCATCTTCTCTTACATCTTAATTGCAAAAATAGAGGATTCAAATGCAGATGCGCTAATAAAAGTGGTGGGTCAAGTAAATAATGAAGAGTATTTATGTATGGAATTGCTATGAATGGAAAACAACAGAATGAGAATTTATGTTTTGTGTTTCACATCAGTTTTCACACTACACACATAAAGGTAAGAGGTGAGGGAAAATGCTTCATATCCAGTAATGCCTTTCTCAGTCAAACAATTTCCAGACTAAATTAGAAGTCAGATTTCAAGATTCATAGGTATAAATCAAAGGTAGGCCTAATGAGCTTATAAAATGCAACTAAAAAAAGTAAAAGTGACTGGAATTGGGGTTACTGTAATTGTGATGAAATCTTATTTTTATTCTGAAGTTATTTGGCAGTGTGCATAAACTGGATTAGGAGTTTCCTTAGTCTCCCTTTCCTTTGGGGACCACCTGCAGGCTGCATAAAGAGCATTAACAAATCAGTACTGCTCCGGCAAGTCTCATACAAAAGTCCAACAACAGACAAATTTTTAAAAATTGTTAGGGCTGAAGCACCATCATATAACTCTGGAAAAAAATCAGGGAGGCTGGTGGTGATGCTGGCAATTGGACTGGTGCTACGTATTTTTCTTCTTTCCATTCAAGAGCTGTAGGAACCTTTCACTCACCCCAAACTGAGCAAGAAGGCCAGTGGTATCCTGACATGTATTAGGAACAGCATTGCCAGAAGGCTGAGGAGGTGACCCTTTCCTTCTGCTGATGAGGCCTGACCTGGAGTATTGTGTCCAGTTCTGGGTTTCTCAGTATGAGAGATATGGAGTTTCTTGATCCTCTAACACAGGTATACAAAGATGATTGGAGACTGAACCACTTCATTTATGAGGAAAATCTGAAGGAACTTGTCCTGTTTAGCCTGGAGAAGACTGAGAGAAGAGGATGGAGGAGGACTCTTCTCAGTGGTGCCAAGCAATAGGACAGAGGCAACAGGCAGAATATGACGCTCAGGAAGATCCACCTGAATTTGAGGAAGAATTTCTTTACTGTGCTTGTGACAGTGCACTGGAACAGATTGATCAGAGAGGTTGGTAAATCTCACTTGCTGGAGATATTCAAAAGCTGTCTGGACAAAATCTTGAGTACGCTCTATGGGATTATGTTTGAGCAGGAGGTTGGACCAGATGACCTCCAGTGGTCCCTTCCAATCTTACCTGTACTGGGATTCTGTGAATTACATCACTGTCATATACACAAATTCCTTTAAACTTAAATATCAGCTAAAAGGCTGACAGGATATTGAAAGCACTTTGACCTGGGATGGGAATTAGGTAACTATCTAATGTTTTTTTAAAGCCTGTCACTGGACTTCACTCAAACTGTTCCCTTTCCCAAGGCACTAGTGGAGCTGCAGAGGGGTAAATAAACATAAAAGAGACAAGGGCTGGTTTGCTTCATTATAAAATATAGCACAATCTGGCAGGATAATGAATATGTTATTGTTTCATCACGAACAACCGAATGTACCTGATTTAAAGGGGATGGAGGGGAATAGGGGAAGAAGCAGCTTTTTATAATATTAAGCCCATGAGAGTTTTTCCTTGTAAAAGTCATTTCTTCATTAAAACTGTAATTGAAATGGGTCGTGCTGTTCAACAAGTTCAGTGTTTTATATATGCCATAGAAATCCCACGACGTGTCTAAAAATGAAATTCGTATTAATCACTGACGTCCTAATCCTCCTGATATAAGATCTATATTCAGGGATATGTTCTCTTCTGAAACACCAGAATCAATTCTGAAAATGAGATTTTAGATTAGCTCTTCAGATAGTCTGCTCATAGGCTCATCCATATGGAATTTGTTATGTGCTTTCACAGCATCTGGGGATAAAGAGTTTCTCACAGTGCCCGCATTTGTCATACATGGTTAGAAACCTAAGGTACCATTCATACACTTCACTTTGTAGTTCTTCTGAAAACATCAATCACAATCTGCCACCCTTTCCTACAGTGATTGGACAAGTCACTGTTCTGAACACAGCATAAACCTCAAGGTCATTTTTCCCTAATTACTTTGGTCTCTTCTAGAAACTTCATAAAAACTTCATGAAAAGGCTTGTGAAAAAGAAAGGCTTTTAGAAAGAGACATTTTACTAGCTGACATCTTTACTTCCTATACATTGCTCTTTATTTGTTCTTTTGACTGCATTTTGCAGCAAGGTGCAGTGCAGATTCCAGTAATAAATCTGCATTAGAATTCCATCAAAACTACCATGTATATGTGTTTCACTATAAGCAGTAAAGGGACTGAAGCCTACCTTATTTTCTAATTCCTTTCTCTTTCAGTCCACGTTCTTTTGAAAGGAATTTTTGATACAGAGTTTCTCCTCACAATTCACAGTGACAATACAGGTAATAAGAATGTGTAATGTGTGAAAAGGTCTTTCACTAGGTAATCTAAAATAGTGGGGAAACATTTCAAATACATGCAAGAGACAGTCAAACGAATTAACTTGGTTTCTTTTCAAAGGAACAAGTTAGGCTAGTAAAATACAAATCTTTCAATCCATAAAAACCCATGAGGTATACTTTATTCGACAGAAAATTCATAGCATTCCAAACTTCTTAAAGTCATGCCAAAATAATTCTACCCAAGTTTTACAAAGCAGAAATAGGTATAATAGCATTTCCGCTGTTGTTTTCATGTCTCTTTTGAAAGTAAATTCCTCTGCACTATTTGCGGACAAAGCAGAAATGTGAATAAAATGATGCAAATGTACTTCCAAGATGTTTTAGCGCCTTCAGTATTATATTTGCAAAATCTCTATTGTCTTAATCACTTTCTTTACAGGCTTGCAAAAAAATACAAAGTTCCATACTTTTCACAAATGTAGAAAACTAATCAAATACACAATCACACTGTGTGCTGTAAGGATCCCATCTTGTTTGTAGTTTAAAAGATCAACTTGAACAAATATCAGCCCCATTTGGGCAGGATTTAGGAGCTAACTCTCACATGCATCTTTTTGGAAACTTAATAGCATGTGGATTTACAGATATTCCAGGTAAAATGCCAACATCTGGGAATAAAGAGACTTTTCTCTGTTAACTATAATAGACACTATGTACAAGTATAGTCTTTACATCCCTCCAGAGACACAAATTAGAGAAAATTTACTTATTCCATGAAACTGAGGTTTTTCTAATAAATTGCAAGGTACTTTTTATTCTTCAGCTACCTTCAGTTTATTATAAAATTATAATTTATTATTATGAGGTCTTTACCTGAATGCAATGAATCCTTGAAATGGAGATAGAACTGGAACCTCAGATGCTAAAAAGTCCCCAAAAAACCTCAAATCAAAACAAACAAAAAAAAACCCCCAAAAAATTCCACTAACGAAATTACTTTAATTTCTTTTCCTTTACTGAAAATTATGGTTACATTCCTCCATTTTACATAATTTCTGGGAAACAGTGGCTAGAAACTTTCAGGAGATCTATTTGTTTGCATAAGAAGTAGTACATGCTAAACAGAGTGTCTCATTCATATTCCTACCATCAAGAAATCTTTTCTTTTGTGCTTGCAAAAAAAGCAATGTACTATTATTTCTGGGTGGTCTCTCTAAAATGAGAACAGAAAAATACACAGTACAAAAAATAACAGATCTCCTGATCTCCAGGGTGATTTCAGAGAAGCATGGTGGACACTTAAAGTCAAGAAGTTTTATACCAGTAAAAAGCCTTTTTTTGCCCCATGCTGGTCAATTTAAAGAACAATAAAGCAATGTCACTTTATTCAAGGCCACAAAATCCAACATAACAGTCCATTAAACCATGAATTTCCTTCTCTCTACATAGATAAGTTAATTTATCCTGAATTTCTGAGAACTTTTACTCTGTCTTTCTACCTTCCTTTGCCATTTACATAATCATGGATATTTAGCACCTCCACTGCAGGGTGTCACAGGGTATAAGAGCAGAAGATAAGCATAGCATAGAGAAGAGAACTGAGTTAAACAGAAGGCCAGAGATTTATTGAGGGACTAACAATCCATCTTGCTTCACAAACCACAGCCAGGGGTTGATATTTTTCTTTTGGAAAGACGTGTATGTGTCTGAAATAACTCATTCAAAAGCTGCTCCCCCTGAACTAATCTTAATTGGAAAAGGGCATTTTTCAGTTTGCTGCCACACAAAACACACCAACAGAATCCCTCTTGATTCAGGCTGCCTTTGCCATCTCTAGGTCTGTATTTCAGTTTCGTCTGTGGAAGAGTCTTCCTAAGAGAAATGCATTCAAGCACATACTTAAGTTTTCACACCCTCTTAAACCATAATGGGAAAGCTTAAAATTAAGCTCTAAAGGTCAGCTTTTCAAAGGAATCAATACGAGTTAGGCATCTCACCTTATTAAGCATTATTTGAAAATTCCATCTGTGCATTTTGGCAGCTAATTTTTTATCTGTGAGGATCTAGACCTAATTACTTTCCTGCTCATAGATGACCTCAAAAAGTCTAGTGGTTAATTGTTTTCCTGATTTAGGGCATGAGCATTGTGACCCTTACATGATACTGAAACATTCTAGCAGAGTTAAGGACACTTTTGTGGATTTATGATGCTTAAAATGTAAATGTCAAATCTATTACAGAGATCTGGGGGCTGCAAAGAGGGTAAATAGTCACAGCTCCTTCAGTTGTGGTGAAATGCATTGATTTTCATGAGTTGAAGGTCTGATTCAAATCCTTTAAATCTGAATTAGTTGTCATTGTATTTGATAGCTTTGAGAATGTCACACAACTGGCTATACAACTGCAGCACATCTCGACATTTAGCTTTTGCCAGAAGTGTTGCTCTTAAAAAATATGCATGCATGGTAGACCTGCTTCCCTGATGACTGGCTCGTGTGAAGTAAGTCATTCTGAAGGCAGGGGAAGGAACATGAGGGACATCAGCAATCATAATTTCACAAGGAAGAGAAGCAACTGAGTGAAAATAGCCTCCAATCAAGCATTTTAAAAATATTAATTATTATTAGTTGCCGAGAGGGAATGCTAATTCAACTCACTATAATCTAGCTGTTACACTTTCTGCACAAGACATGTTGTGTGTGATGACTTTGCACAGACAGGCAAATGCAAAAAGGTCCCCATCCTTTCTGTATGCAGCTCTGAATTCTGTCGGAAGTGGTTGGTTTGTTTATGAGCTTTTTCACTGTCCTCTCTCCATGCTCTCCTCTCTTGGGAAGAAGCAGTCTGGGTTTTCATGATACTTTTGCATCTGGACAGCTTGAGTGGAACCTGATTCTTCAAACCCATGAGTGTGTGAGGATCTGAGAGCACCCAATAACCTATGCAATAGGTAGCTGAGCACTGTGTGAAGTCAGGAGACCTTTATAAAAAATAAAAAAGGTATGTTACCCTACACGGTATGAATGAATGTACATCCCTGGGAACCCAGGAAGTACATACTACCACCAAAAGCCTTTGCAGAGGTGATCATGTGCAAAAAAAAAAAAAAAGGGGGGGGATACTCGCCAGCTGAAGCTGTTGAAGTCTAACGTAATGTGATTGAATCCCTAAAGGATGTAGAGCTCTTAGTTTTATACCGCCTTATCCACATCCTTAGAAAATTAAGAGGTCGTGGAAGCAGAGGCATACTCTCAGTCATATAGCCTCTCCTGTCAGAGACCTGGCCCAGTGATATAGAACCAGCCCTTAAAAATCACCTCCCATCCCTAGGCTGTCTCTGAAGAACACATACAGTAAGTTGTTCATCACTGCATGCTAAGCCAACTCTTCATTTCCTCCACTTGGTTCAAATTCAGTCATCACCATCTTTAGAGAGGGAGTGAGTGCACAGGTGAGACCTTTAGCACTATGCCCCTCCCCTCCCTCAGAAAATCATACGGGACCACTCAGGGTAGCTACTTTTAGAAAACTGTTACATTTTCTTAACAATCCATTCTCTAGTAAGTCTTTTACATCAAAAGTCTTTAAAAATTTAAACAAGAACAAGCCTTATTTTTCTCTTCTTGTTAAGACAGCAGTGACTGCACAACTGAACACTTCTCTAGTGGATTACAATTTTAATTCTGAGAAACTGTGTGACAATTAATGACAATAAAATGAAAAGAACACTAGCACATTTATATAATTATCAACAAACAATAACAGAGAAGCTTAAAAGAATCAGTAATGCAGCCAAATAGGCTGAAGAAAATATTTACACATCAAAAGGAATTATCAAAGTATTCAAGATATTCTGCAGACCCAGTATAAAAGAAACAAGGGTAAATTCCCCTTTAATATACTCTGGTTTAAGATAATAGAAATATAATCAAGAACATGAACCTCGTTGGGTGATCCAGTACATTGGAAATAAAAAATTAACCACATGAAATCCTGAGGTAGAGCATGTGAAAATTCTCAGCAGCTTCTGCCTTCTGTTTGCAAACTTTTTACAGCTTGGTCACTTTACCAGCTCCTTCAAAATGAAAATTATTCAAAATCTCAGCTTTTCCTTTTGAAAGATATTGCCACAAAAAGCTTCAAACCATGACTTACAAACCAGAAGGCAAATGATGTTTCTCCAAATCTATCTTTAAATATGAAAACCACTGAGACTTCTATAAGCTCCTTTTTCCAAGTAGAGGAAAGAAGAGGTCATTTGTTCATTATGATTCTTACAGGGTTTGCAATTAGAAGGGCTGCCTAAAGTCAGCAAATCACTGAAGGAAATATGCCCAGTATTGCAGGACTTTAATGGAAGTATTCATTCTTGCTGCTCTTTCCCTAGAAAATCATATGAATGAGAGCACTAGAAAAAAGATTTGGGCAGCTGAGTCACTCTCCATGCTAGACTGATCCCATGGCTCACTCTCAGCCTTCATGTTTTCTTTTCTTTTTTTAAGACTGCTCATCAGGTCTATTAAAACTTTTTGCTTTAAGGGAATGTGTTCATTGGCTTCCAAGAAGCTAGGGATTTACATGAAAAAATATTCACAAAAGCATTCTGATCTGAATGCTAAACGTGCCTATAGTTCTCCTAGGTATTAATATTTTAAGACTCTTTTTCCTAGTAAAGTATTAATTAACTCGTTCCTTGACAAGACTTTTGGTGATCAGATAATGGTGATATGTCTGGTTCCAATTGATGCAGTAAGACATTGTTAGTCTCCATTAAAGAGAGGGTTTGTGAGGGTTTTTTTCCCTGTTTCTCTTCTGCAGTATTCAGCCAGGTGATTGATAGAACATACTCAGCTGCTAAAAGAATGCGTTTTCCTGGGTCATCTGAGCAGCATCACTATTAGCGTAATAGGGCCGGCCCAGTGCTTTGGCCATAAAAATGAGTCGTGTTTCATTTCGGAAAACATGCAAGAAAAGTACTAATAATGCCTTGCAGAAACACATAATGTGATTTTTATGAATCACACCTAGCAACTTATTGTGAGTTTGCACCAGATGGATTTCTGATTAGGTTTCAGCTAATTTAGGAACCTCTCTACACTAAGGGATGTCCATTTTAAGCCTGATGAAAAATACATGGGATGATCAAGTGCCAGGTGATACCAACAGCACTTGTAATTTGTCAAGTATTTCAGATGACCCAGAAGCAAGACCTTTACAGCAAGTGCCTTCTTTTTGCTTAAGAAATTGTACACTACCTTTCTGTTTTACAAGCTTCCCTGCTGGTTACACTGCTAATCAAAGAGAAATTCCTAACGTGTTACCCTAGAGGTGTCTGCTGTCATCCCCATAGAAGGATAAAATCTCTTCAGTAAAGGGACTCAGTATAGATTGCAAATGGATAGATAAGCAACATCATTTTTATTCCAAGAAAAGTTGATGTAGTATGAAAAAATCAAATAAGTCATCCATTTCAAGTTGGTGGTGTCCTTTCAAAGCACGGGACCAAAAGAGCTTAACAACATTTAAAAATTACTGCATGCTCCCAGGGTTTCCACATGGCATTTGCAAGAGCATTTACCAGTTTTCTAATTGTAGCAAATTTAGCAGCTTTTTCTTTGTCTTCTTGCCTCACATCATAAAAAACTTCCTATTTTTAACTCTGGATAATTTCTCTTCTAGTCTGTTTTTTCATATGCACTTCTATTTTAATCTATTACTCTGATACTTTCTAAATTACTATTAAATCCCAATATGCAATTCACATACTTCTAAGTAAATTACTTGCCTTAAAAATACAGATTTCCCTTGGTGTTTCAACACAGGGGCATCTCAAATGTATAAAGATGACAAAGAACTCCAGTGCCCAAATTACCAGACTACAGGTGATATGCACAGCATTAAAAGCCTTGAATTTGTAGTTATATTTTATTCTGAATAGAGCAATAAAAACTGGCTGGCATCATCAAGCCTGAGAGTTATTGTGAGCATGAAGTGAGTTTTGAAACCTCAGGATAGAGGGTAACCACAATTCCATTAAACTAGGGAATTGAGTCAAAGATGTTCCCATTACTACTGCACTGATACAACAAAATGAAATACGGAGCTATTTCTCTGCCATGATGAATGACAATATAAATGCGGATGTACCTAGAAAAACACAAAGTGTTTGAGTTATATGCCGGATAGAAGTTATGGGAAAACTCTGATTCTTTTAGATAAGAAGTTTAAAAAACAAGAAAGGGAGAAATAATTATTCACCAGGATGTTCTTAGTAAATTCCAAGGGATAGTAGATGGAAGCTGAAGATGTGTATTGTCCTACAAAGACTCATAGTACAGATAAAGAAGTCTGGGTGAAATTGCAATAAGTCATTGACTTAACCATTTCACGTCCCAACCGGAATTGGTTAAGCATTCTCAATATACCAAAGAATGCCCTATTAAAACTTAGGTATTATATTTATTCAGGGGACTGGTTATGTAGATGAATGTTGATTGGTTTAAGAACAGAAAAAATGGCACAAAAGCTCAAGTTAATTTAATGTTAAACATGAAAAATTGAGCTCTCTGAGGGAAATGAGCTTTTAAAGAAAGAGATTTCTCCTCGGGCATTAGCTTGGCCATATTGCAAGCAATATCATATTAAGATTGCATTTATGATATTAAAAAAATCTAAAGCAATTTGAATTTAATTTGAAACGTAAGAAATAAAGCCCATCACATTACTATTCATTGATTCATTGATTTTAATGCCCGAAGAAAAATTTCCAGTCACTTGTACTAACATCACAGGACACAGAACTGTGCACAATAATTTCTGCATCAAGTTTGTAATTTATAATAGAGCATTATATGTATTATTCTCTATAAATCTGTGTAATTCTATGTCTTCTAAAAGGACCTCTAAAGCTCTCAAATGATGAAGCTATATTCCAAATTATTAATGTGATCCTATTATTATTATGCATGCAGCACTCAGAGGCCTGGGCTGAACTCATAGCTCGACTGTGGTCGGCACAGTGCAAACACGCTCCATAAAACCAATTTCTTTTTCAAAGAGAAGATTGGTATCCAGTGACATACAAAATAGAGGCATACGATATGCCTGAAGGTCAGAGGCAGAACTGGAGACCTGCTCTCATGTCCTAGCTGCACAATTACACTGCTATGAAGCAGAGTTATCTTCTCTCAAATGTTATCCATGTTTTCTTCAATTTATTGATTCTTCAGGGCATTTTTCCATGCACTGAATGTTTGTTGCTCTTAATTTTTATCTCTCCCAAAAATTGTTGTTGTGGTTCTGTTCTTTAAAAGAATAATGAAAATATAAAAAATCTTCAAAATAGTCTGAAATGGCAGGCTGGACAAATGCTACCCTTGAAGGTACATTTATGAGAGGCCCAGCCTCCCCTATTAATATTGCTTGGTGAGCTCTGTTCCAATGCTGACAGAGAAGTGCAGTGTGGCACTTTTTGTGCCTTCATCAGATTTGTGGTTGTATCAATTAGTATTGCAGAAGTAGCTGACAAATTAGCTATACCGGTTTTCTTCTTGTCCTTGGTGTTACTGCTCTGCCTGTTTCACACTATCTTTCAACAATATGTTCAAAATCATGAGTATCATACATCCACTTGATGAATCAGTCACCCTGAACCAGCCTGCAACAGTTCTCTCAACAAGAAATAGTTCAGCCAAATTGTATTTTTATAACAGAAAAATCATTAATAAGTCATTATATACACTGAGCAAGAAATAAAGGGAAGGAAGAATAATCACATTTGTTTCAATTATTCATATTTGTGTGACATGAAAAGATTGTGCACTGCTGAAACAAAATAGGGCCTGACAAAAGGCAGCCTAATGCACAGGCAGCAGGTTTCCAATCAGGAGAATACATCCAGGTCTCACTGTTGGCTACGGACACAAGTCACGCCAGTTTTGTTTCTCTACTTCTGTGACAATTACCACTGCGTGCAGTATGTGGGCACCTATGCGGTTCCCCCTGAAGCCATGTGTTTGGGGACAAATGAGAGACAGGACAAGGGGTATTGTCTTAAAACCGAAAAAGAGCAGACCTAGATTAGGTATTAGGAAGAAATTCTTTACTGTGAGGGTGGTGACATGCTGAGAACAGGTTGTCCAGAGAAGCTGTGGATCCCCCATCCCTGGAAGTGTTCAAGGCCTGGCTGGCTGGAACTCTGAGCAACTGGAAGCTGTTCCTGCCCATGGCGGGGAGTTGGAACTAGGTGACCTTTAAGGCTCCTTCCAACCTAAATCATTCTATGATTCTATGAAAGGTGAGAAAAAGAAAGTTAAAATTGCTACAGAAATCTGTACTTCAACATTTCTAAGGAATAACATATAAGAGACTATTTTAATGGGGTAAAATAATTATTTTAATGATGACAAATTAAGAATCACAGGAAAATACAGAATGAATTTTCTATATTTCAGACTATTAAATATGTGACCATGGCAGAGTCAAACTAGGTAATATGTCACACTGAATTATTTTGTTATTATTATATAATAAAAAAAGAGAACATAAATATATTATTACCTAATATAGACTCAATGAATGTTTAAGGTATATACAAATTAATTTTAAAGGCCTAGAGGTTAGTAAGTAAGTAAAAGAATTTGCAAAAATTGTGTATTTTGTCAAAATTAGTCTGAAGAAATACTATGAACAACTCAAGGCAGGTAATGTGGTTCTAAATTTAGGGAACTTGAGGGATTGAGGGCACTTCAAGTACTGTATTTGTGTATGTATGTCTATGCCAACAAGTTCTGTGCATGTATGTGTGTGTTTGTGTGTGGGCACACTTTATAGATGAGTGATTTTGGTTTTCTTCTTGATATACAACCCATATTTGCAAAGAGTGATCAACTCAGATACAAGAAGGCTCATTTATCTATAGTACTTGCACAAAAGTTGCTAATTTCTTCAATTTCTAGCATAATGAAATTCTGAGCCTGGAACTTCCATAGTATCTCTATTCAGATGGAAAGTGGATGGTCAGTTTTGGGGTAAAGCGGAGGCTCTGAAATCAGGGGGCCTAAGACTTCATTACCTGTATTCAGGTCTACCTCAGGCTGGTATTTTACAGCAGTTAAGGTCTGAGATGATTGAATTGAAAAGAAATTCACCTTTAACACATAATTCATGTGGGATTTTATACACATCAATTATTAACAAACGGAAACCAATTACTGAGTGCATTATTACTTTGTAAAGCATAGCATGTATTAGGAGAGAAACTAAACATATTTACAATGCTTCAGATGGGAAAAAATTACGAATGTTAATGAGGGATTTCAAAACTTTCCCATTACTTTCCTTTATAGTCCAGTTAAACTCAGTGGAAAGAAATGAACTGATCTTTATGGCAACTGACTATGAGTAGCATATGTTCCCTAACTCTTTAGAGTATTGGCAGTTTTTCATTTGTTTCTTTCTTCAAATTAAATATTAAAAAAATTTACATCCTCTCCCTCTCTCTTTCTGTCTCCCTATAACACAGTGAATATAATGAAAACTAAGTTTATGTGGTCTCTTGCTTTCCTCATCTGTGGAGAGTGAAAGTGGGCTGGGAAGTGGGCTGGGCTTTGAGGAAATGTAAACCAGGTGCAAATACATTAAAATCAATAAAGCTATGCCAATTTATACCAGGTGTATACAGCACTACTGTATTTTTATACCAGGTGTATACAGCACTACTGTATTTTTTAATTATTATAAAGAAATCAAAAGTCATTTCTGAAAAAGTGGATAAACAATAATTACACTATGTTCAGATTTTAATTAATGTAAAAATCTGGCTTGCAGATTAATTTAATTAATGCTTTTCTTTGGCATTGTAGTGTTTTGGGATACACTAGGTGCTTTCCTGTCAGTTCTTATGCAAAGTTATCAGGCAGGCTACAAGAGAACCTCAGAATGTAATGATTCAAAAGCACATATACATATGTATAGGATATTTTTTCACTAATTTCTATTGTATAGTGCAAATATAATTTTCTGGCATTTAGAGTATTTCATACAATCATAGAACTGTTAAGACTGAAAAAAACCCTCCAAGATCATTAAGTCCAATTACTTAAGTTGTTCTCTAAAGTACAAAGCCTAATTTTGCTGATATGACAAAGCAGGAAAGAATACGAAAACAGCGTTAAGGGATGGTTTGAGGATATAATCCCCATAATCTACATGATAATTATGTTGACACCTTATTCCCCATTAATAAAAATTTTAAAAAAAATTATTTGTATTGAAATGCTATCTCTAAAATTTTTTGTAAATGTATTACCAAAGAAAATGAATCTTCCTCTTCCTTTTAATTCTAGTTTTTGAGACTGAATTCTCTTCCAGGTAATCACAACTACTTTAATAATACTGACCTTCTTTCTATATCACCGTGAAACAATATCACTTTTCATAATGTACAGTTCATGTAAGATAAGTTGTTCATTATAAAAGTGAGGAAAACGTACGTTACTGAGAAAGTGAGAACATAAAATACTTGTCAAATGTAAAACCTCACGCATTTTCTTTCGGGAAAATATATAAAGGATTGTCAGAATGTTGGATTCTTAGCTGTAGGCAAAAAAATTCTGTTTTAAGAGTACTGGAATATGCTGAGTAGACAATCAATTATAATTGGCATTTGGTTAGGAGCATCCATTGAGTAGAGGATGAGCATTTTCCATAGTTAGTTGCTAATCAATTCCTTCTGTGACTCTAACTCAAAGACTGTATTTTTGGTCTAACTTCCTTCTAGATGCAAACTTCTAACTATAATTAAAATGAAGCAGCAATCCTAATTATTGTCCCCTATTATTAATGCAGTAGAGTTCTTTGGTTCACTTTCATGTCAGTGGCTGTGCTCTCAATGGTTGATGAAAGTGTAGACTTTCACAAGTATATAAAAACTTTCAGAATTTGACTGTGCAATGACACAATGCAGCTCCTATGAAATGACAAAAAATCAAGGTTTTTCAGATATGTTTCAGATCAGCAGTGTCAGTACGAACAAGCCACACAGAGGAAAATATTCAAACTTAAATGTCAACGAAGTAACGCTGGCCACTGCTGTAACTTTCTGTTAGGTACTTTGGTGCCTGCATTTAAACATTCCAGTTTGAAAAGGTTGTCTTTAACCTCCAGCTATTGTAAATTCACCTTTCATCTGAGTTTGCCTTCACAGAAGTAAATAAGAATGTTTCTGCTGATATAAGGACATTAAGAGCAGTCCATGTATGATAGATTTCATAACAGCTTTCTATTTTTGCCTGAAATTTTTCCAATTAATAATAATATTAGAAGAGGAAGAGTAACATTTTCCTGCCCTTCATTACAAGATATGTACTGACAGAGAAATACAAAAGAAACATTACAGATCTATTAATAATAAAAAGTTGGTGGTTTGAACTCCGATTGTGGTCTTAATGAACTTCATCAACCTCTGTCTTAAAACAAATGACAAGTTTTGTCCACGTTGTTTTCATGTGTATCCTGATAGAACACAGCTCCAGCTGGTTTCTTCCAGGTTGCAGAAATTTGTTTTACCTATTATTTTTTACCACAGAATAGCCTCTTTTCCTTATCTGGTATTGATCTTCTTTTTGCCTGCTCAAGATTCATTTTGCTCCTTTTTCTACCACGAGATTAGATTTCCTTCTTGTGTTATATCTTCAAAATCATGCACAAAACTGCTGATGAAGTCTTGGCACATCTTTGCACAAGGCAGGATGCTTGTTGTGTTGGAAACATTAACAGGTTACCTCACAGATTTCCATTTGTCTGTTTCACCTTTGGAACATATGGACTGCTTTGATTCAACATATTGTAATGAAGAACTTCAACCCTAGAAAAACAAAATTTTAGCATAAAAAAAATGTGTTGATACAGAACTACTATTATAAATTAATTTTATTGAAAAATTATATTCTTGAAGAACATAAAAGTCAATATTTTTAGTCTATTTCATACAGAAAGATCACATATGCTCAACCATTACCCCCTCCAGTCACAGAATAACATTTTTCATTAAGCTTACTCTAAAGATTGCAATCTTTTTTCAAGCATCAGTTTCCCATAATAACCAGCCAACAAAATAGAGTTTCAAAGGAAAACAGAACAAATTATTCTTTTCTACAAATCATAGGATTTTGTCATCAAAAGACAGCAGTAGTTGTACTCCACAAATGGATGCTATAGCAGGACTGGAATGTGAATGTACTCCAGTGAACAATGCAAAAGAAAGGAACTCTTTTTCAGACCAGTTTTCTGGCTGCCATTCCCTTCCATGAAAAGCCAGACCTAGTCTGGAAAGCAACACAACAGCAGTAGAAAGGACTACTCTGAGAGCAGAGTAGAAGTTGAGAATCACCTCTCTCAACCCGCTGGCCACACTTTAGATGCAGTCCAGGACACAGTTGGCTTTCTGGGTTGCCAGCACACATTTCTGGCTCATGTCAAGCTTCTTATCAACCAACACCCTCAAGTCTTTTGCCTCAGGGCTGCTCTCATCAGCACACTAAATTCCTTTCTGCTCACAAGCAGTAACATTCCTAGGTGCTTTATATACCTCCCTGAATAAGAGATCTAACAGAGTAGATTCTCAGCACCAGCAACACACCCGAGAGGACAGAAAGCTGTTTGATATTGTTTTCTGTCTCTTCTAGAAAATGGTGAGCCTGGGTTTGACATAGGAGTTTGTGTAGCATGAAGGTAATTGGAGGTAGAAAGCAAAGATTGCTGCATGATTAAAATATTCAGTGAATGTGTTTATTTTTAGTCTTGGACATAGGCTGTGACTAGAGTGGTAAATGAAACATGTTTGAGATCATTTCCTAACATTGAAGACAGCTGGCATGGAACAGCCCCAGTCTATACTATTAAATTCTCTTTTCCTTACCATTTTCCAGCCATGCCCAGGATTTGCACGGGAAGTGTTAGCTAGCCCGAGACAGAGCCATAAAAGGGATTTTTCCAGCAGTTAAACAATATAAACAATCAAGTTCCAATGTCTAAGAACTATTCACTTTCTTACCACTTTAACATATTAATTTGATTTTATTGTATATATTTAATATAAAGGGTCAAATTCCTGTTCTGTTCCTGCTCTGCATAGGAGCTGGAAACAAGAGCTAACAACAGCTAATAGGGGGGTTTTGTTTAGGTAAGGAAGCCAACTTGCTTTGTTTTCCTGGGTTTTTTGCAAAGGTGACAAAGGAATGGCAACAGAAACACAGGGATTTAGCCTCTTTCTTTCAGGCACAAGTGAAAATAGCGACACACAAAACTTTGGTCAGACCAAAAGTTGATATAGCTCAGTATCCTTCCTGCAACAGTGACTAACAGATGACATCTATGAAATGGTATGAGAAGAAAATAATGATGGTTATTTTTGGCATATGTTTTCATATTCTGCTACCAAAAAATAAAGTCTGATATGAGTCAGATACAGCATGGGAAGTAAAAGGGTTGTTACTTGAACAGTTAAATGAAAGAAAATTTTTTTCTTAATGAATGTTGTACATTATGCCCCAATTTGCAATATCCCAAGCTATGGAAGGACTAAGACCCTCTCATATAGAAATTATATATGTTTCCCAGATTCTCCAATGCATTCTCCTGTGATGTGCTTTGTCTCTTTCTAAGCTATTTGCTTACCAGTTGATTGGTGCATAGTGAGCCAGCCTTGCAGGGACAGGTGTTGTGTTCTCTGTCAATGAGGATACTAATTTATTCTTTTCAATACCAATTTTTACTAATCTTGCAATTTGCTTGACACCTCTGTTAAATTACACTGGGATTTAACCCTAAATTCAAAAGGTCTTTGGAAAAGATTGACTGGCAGAGGAACAGATGGACTGCAATTCAGGCAAAAATATCATCTTCAAAAAAGTTAATTGAACATTACCAGCTAGATATAGTCATAATCCCTTCCCTTTATATACACATATCCAGAAATAATTTTTATAAGTGCTTCTATTTGCATACAATCCATTACGTTAGTATGTTAAATAAGGATTTTTCATAGCTTTGAAAATAACTTATGTGAATTCAAGCTAATAAATAATCAATTTAACAAAAAACTAAAATAGCAAAACAGCCATTATTTTCTCAGTGTATATGACAGGTTGAAAACAGTTAGTAGGCTGCCATGCTTGGTATTTTGGGAGACAGCAATAGGGTCACATATGTCCTATCAAGCAAGTTTTCCTGCAGTTGCAATTGATATTCCTAGCAGTCGTGGTAAATGAAAGCAACTGTCATCCCCCTGATACCCACTTCAGTATTGCTGAAGTGAATGGGAAGACTCCTACTACCTTCAAAATCATCTGCATTTTGGCATATTTTCAAAGATGTTGTTTTCCATCAAATAATAAAGTTGTAGGATCAAGCTAGCTCTTACTTCTGTTCGGGAGTTACCCCTCCCAAGTCCTGGCTTGCTCTCTCAGTGGGATTCCTGGTCACATCCTTCCTGGTGTGGCAATGAGACCTCAGTGGAAATTCTCCTTCCACATACATCCTTGGAAAGGAATGTAGGGGCTGGGAGGTTACTGGGGTGTGCTCTAGTATGTCTGGACGACCAAAGAATAATGACTGGCATATGCACTGAAGAAAGTAGGGAATTGCTGCTATAGACACAGTCTAGGGATGCACTTACACTTTGCTTACTCTTAGAGGCACAGGCTGGATCTTTGCACTGAAAAACACTTCAAATGACTGACTCATTAAAAAAAACATTTATATTACTGTTGATTGTTTTTCCAACCAATTTTACATCCATATGTAGCTAATACATCAGAGTATTGAATTCTTATTGACCACAACGCAGCTGCCTAATTTAAATGTATATCCAATCAACAGCTGCATTTACTCTTTTATTCCTAAAACCAAAATATTCAGAATACATGATACACAATCTGCGTATTCAAACCTAATAAACGATCATAATTTTCCCAGCTAATAAAACAGTGCTATGGTGTCTATGGGTTTACCATACAAAAATGGAGAATCTTTGACTCAAATATTGACTTAGTCACAGTTCATTCATTAGGCAACTTTCTCAGGCCAAATTTTTTCCTACATGCAGTTCCAGAGAGCTGAACACCTTAATTTAGTCAACACCATGGATTTTGGGAAAGGGGGATTACACTTAAGAGAAGAAACCATTCATACTTACATGGGGAAACACTATAAGAGACCATTAGTTATGCATTCCTTCAAAGAAATACATTTTGCATGTAATTACAAAACATAAGACATTAAAAGACAAGACATTGCAAACATGAATATATGAGACTGAAAAGCTTTTTCAAGAATGTTTTGTGCACTTTGAACATTTTACATTAGCTGCACAATGATTTTTTCCATCCTGATAAACTCTCTTTAATAAACTGCAAAGATCCCACCTCATTTACTTAACTTCTCAGCTGAAGAAAAGAACAAAAATAATTTAAAGGCCAGTAAACTTTGAAAATATGCTTTATTGAATTTACTGCCATTTTAAATAGAAAGAAATTAAGGCAGTATGTGTCCTGGCTAGACTGCTAATCACCATGAGAACACGCATATAGGTACAGGTAGAACTTTTCCTGTCAGAGGTATTATCACAAGGACACTAGATTACCTCTCTTTCAGCCCTCCTGGAAATAAATCATCAGAACCAGGTACCACTACTTTATTGCTCAGTGGCCTGAGAAGCAGATGCAGTAAATTCTACTTCTGTGACCTTTTCAGTATTCTGTGTTTTGACTGAGTGTCCATTCTAGTCACAGGTTGCTGAGGTCACAAACAGAAGAAGATAGGGATGGCAAGCGAGTCAAATTACAGAATATTAAAAAGGTCAGAGTAGTACCATTTATATTACCCTTCACAGAACAGATGAGGCAGAAAAAGTTGTACCTCTGTCTCACAACAGAAATTATAATGATTCAGTAAATAGCACCAGTGACAAATTCTCATTTGTGCCAAGGAGTTGCACTGCAAAGAAATGGCTATAATATCCAGTGTTCACATTTGGAAGTAAGATCCTGTTATAGTTAAAAATTGAGTCTTTTGGAGGTTCTGTTTTGCCATAGCATCTTTCATTTCAGAAATAAATATGAATAAAATTCTTCTGAAACAAATTTTAAAATTACATTCATCTAAACCGAATAAATTGGTGTTCCCGTATCCATGTCAAGACTTTTTCCAACTGTATTTTATGCACACTGCAGTTGGATGCATTATTTTTTATGAAAGATTGTGGATTTTGATTGAAATCCTCAGGTAGCAAATAGTCCTCTTAGAATTTAAAAAAGAATCACTGCAAAACATAAATTTTGCTAGTGTACTGTTGGATTTATATCGATCAGTACATGTAATTAGGGTTTTGTAAGCAGCTGGCAAATCTCTCTTCTTTTAGTTTAAAACCATTCTTCCTTGTCCTATCACTACTCAGCCATGTTAAAAGTTGTTCTTCCTCTTTTTCATAAGCCCCATTTAAGTATGGGAAGGCCATAAACTCTTCTCCAGGCTAACAACCCCAACCCCTTCAGCTTGCTATTGTAGGAGAGGTGTACCACCCCTCTCGTCATCTTCATGGCCCTAATCTGGACCTGCTTCAAGAGGTCCACATCTCTTTTTTGCTGAGGACCCCAGACTTGGACACAATATTCCAGATGGGGTCTCACAAGGGCGGAGTAGAGCAGGGGAATCACCTCCATCGACCTGCTGGTCAGTCCTCTTTTGATGCAGCCCAGGATGTGGTTGGCCTTTTGGACTGCAAGTGCACACAATTATTACATTTCCTGTTTACCATCTAGTCTCCTGAAAGTAGCTTTTAAGTTAGATGTGGGAAAAAAAACCAACCAAAAAACCCCAAAACTGCCTTCAGCATTCAGTGAGGATCAGCTATGAAGGATTAAAAGACTTAATGTCCGGGTAGTCTTACTTAAAGGATTACACTTTAAACTGCAGTAGCAATTAGCATCCAAATAATGATAATGAAAAACAAAATTCTCTTACCAGGATAGTAAATTTTGCTTAAACATTCTCAAGAATTTACTCAGCCACTTCAACCTAGTTAGTGTAATTTGACATCCACTTAAAATGATCAACAGAGTTAACTTAAAAAGTAGTTCTCTACATTAAGTAGTTCACTGCTTGACACAATGAATATACATAAGTAACAAAAACTCCTCCTGTTTTGGGTTATTGTTGTTTGACATTTACATCCACTACTGTTTTTCAAGCAGTAAGTCTTGGCACTCAGGCAGTTTAGGAAAAAAAAAGCAATCAGTAGGATCCCAAGAGGTTGAGAATGTTATTATAATCCATGACAAAGAAAAATCTCACACCACAATCCCCACATAGCCCCACTCTTCAAGGTCAAATAATATCTGCCATAAATAAATTATAAAGGCTTCTCTGAAATTCTGGCTTTGTCCATAGTTTTTTTTTGTAAAACTAAGAATGTCAGGAACACTTTATTTCTTTTTCATTTTGAACTGAGAAGATATTACTTTACTTAAGCATCAATTTATCTACTGTTCTACACTGTCACAATATTACTCTGGGCATATCCACAGGGTGAGATGATCCTAGAAGAAGTCTCAGTCTTCTGAAAGCTAAACTTATATGAACACATTGCCCACTCTTTCACAGTAATGCCTGTCAATGTTTTTCCTCTATCTATGCTGTTTTTTCTTTCCCCTTCTTTCATCCTTCTTATGCAGTCCCCAGTCATGGTTGGAACATCTCATATGTAGTAGATTTCATTTTTTCATGAGGGATATTAAGTCTTTTTTTTTTTCTTCATGAAAAATAACCATCTCTTTCACTGTTTTTTGGTTCATATTAATTATAATAAATAAATACCTTTAATTTGTTTCCTAACTATGTTTCTCACTTCATTTTATAATTGTTATGAACATATCTCTTTCAGTCTGTATTACTCTGTATATAGGGAAAGTGTCTTTCAGAGAGGAAAAAAAGCAATTTTCCTCTACAAGAGCTTCCATGTTATGTGATTCATAAACCTATCCCATAGCAACTGACATAAAGATTTATCACAGTCGAATGAAACATGGCTAGATGTATCAAACCTTCTTTGGACGTTATTCAGAATTTTCAAATAGATAAGCAAAATAATGTACTCATATTGGAGAATTCCTGACATATGTACATGTATCCAAACTGAATTACTGGGTAGTTGCAAGAGCAGTTCATGAAGTACCCCATGAAATCACAAAAATAAGCAGTTTTCTTGCACCTCAGTTTGGAAATCTAGTCACATACTTTGACAAATACTGATTAAATATCACAATGTTTTTAGATTCTGAAGTTGCTATAGATCAATTTAACCAGCTTTAGCTGGTTTAACAATGACTAGAGAAAAAAAACCCTTTAAAAAAGTAAAAGTCTTCCAGACTATTTACAGTGTATGTATGTGGGTGTATTTGACATCTGTACACTGAAATACAGATCCTGAAGAACAATTTATAGCACAGCAATTCCAATTTCCCACTACCCAGGAGATACATCACTACTATAAAAACATATTCACCTGCAAATCTGAAGTTCATTGCCTCTACAAATATAAACTAGAAAAAACCAGTTAATTATACAAGTTTTGCTTTGCACCCTGATCACTCAGCAATGTTTGAAACCATGTAGATTTCAGGGTGGATACACAAAACAAGACATCTAAATGTTGACTGTGCCTGGCTTTTCAAATGCCACAGTCCAGCAGTTTTAGCATTCATTAAACAAAGCTAATCTGGGGAGATGATATTTTCTCCTGATTATTCTGCAATCCTCTTAAAGTCAAATCCCCTCTCAGGTAAAATGTCACTGAAAGTAATATCATTATAACATGAATTTTAATTTCATGGAAAGTCTCTGATTTTACACTAAAGAGGTTTAATAAAACTAAACTAATGCTGAGGTCACAGCACATACCTCTGCTGGAATGGAGGCAAGGGGAAATAGAACATGATTCAAATCACTTATGTGACAATTGGACTGTGCAAGAAATCTAAGGTCACAAATCAGCACCTGGTGCTTCTGGTCAACACCTCAGGTATATTTGAAACCCCCTCTGAACTGAGCTGGAATTAGAATATTGTAGTTTTCTCTGGTTTCACCACTCTGCACCAAGTTGCCTGCACCACTGATCTATATTTCTACTCCCCAGTTGCAATCAGCAGGTTAAGGAAGGCTAGTATCCAGTCTGACAGAAATAGCATCTCTAGATATATAATTATGACTTTACATGGCCAGCTTCCCAAATTATTACCGGTAAAGGAGATGTTTGCGAGCAGATGCCACCATGGCCCTATGTTCCTCCCAGTGGTGACATGTCTTGAGTAACATGCGGTCTTCACAAACAGATATCAGTCTTCTAGCTCTGGAGGAGCAGAGATACAGCAATTTGGGAATTATAGGCTGGGGATCAGAAGCTGCCAATGAAACACCTGCAGGAATGCAAAGCAGTGGAACGTGTTCACTGCTCAAAAAACGGAGCATCCTTTTCTCCATTTATCCAGTGTCAAATACTTTTCCCCATATTAGGGGTAATTCTCCCTCCCTCCAACATTCTCTGGAGCAACACAAGACTGATTCTTATTGAAGGAAATATATGGAAAGCCAAGGTATTATTTTGACAAAGGAATACAAAGCAATGTTATATCTAGTTGAATGATTTAATTGAAGTGGGTTTTTTTTAAAGATTACATTGCTCATATGGGAGGAATGCCTGAGATTTAGAGACTGACATCCATGCTGCCCTGTTATACTATGCCGATATTTAAGCCTCTTGTTAAAATCCAGTGAAGCTGGAAAATGAGAGAAATAAAAGAAAATGACAACATACTGTAAAATTCCCTACTGATTCCAGAGGCCATTTGAAGTTATGTTTTGCAGCTTATATGTATATTTAAAAGCCGCACAGTCATTTCTTAAAATAAAATATGAGGTAAAATGGAGAGAAAAGGAAGAGAAGATACAGCTTTTCAAGGCTTTTATTTCATGGATTCAGATTAGTTTAGCCTTTAAGGAAAACATAAAAAGTAATTCTCCTGACTGACATTTTATTATTCTCAGGTTCATGTGAATTTCTGTAAATGAAGAGTAGTAGTGCTCCTGCTACTTTTTCTTGGCTGTTTTCCTTTTACTTGTGATTTTGGTACTTAATTCCCTTTAGCCTTCTCTTCAGTCTTGCTTGTGACCATTGTCCAGGTTCACTGGACACACATTTGTTCACTGAAGTAGTCACTCCATCATGGTCTTCTACAATGGAGTGGCTACATCAGTGGACAAAGGAAGGACTACAGAAGTCCTTTATCTGGACTTTCTGGACTTCTTGAAAGCTTTTTACATGGTTCTCCACATCATCCTTCTCTCTAGACTGAGAGAGATTGGTTTGATGGGTGGACTGTTAGATGGATAATAAAATGGTTGGATGATCACATCCAGGGGGAGTGGTTAATGGCTCAGAGTCCCAGTGAACATCAGTGACAAGTGGCATCCCTCAGGGGTTTGTATTGGGACCAGTGTTATTTAATATCTTCATTAATGACATACACAATTGAGCGCACCCTCAACAAATTTCGATATAGTATCAAGCTAAGTTGTCCAGTTGACACACCTGAAGGGCAGAAAGCCATCCAGATGGGCCCGGACAAGCTTGAGAAGTGACCCATGGGAATCTCAGGAAGTTTAGTAAGACCAAATGTAATGTCTTGCACCTGGGTCAGGACAGTCCCCAGTATCAGTAAAGGCTGGGGGATGGACAGATTGAGAGCAAGCTGGCTGAGAAGGACGTGGGGATGCTGATGGATGAGAGGCTGGACATGACCAGGCAACATGCACTTGCCGCCAAAAAAGCCAAATGTGTTCTGGGATGCATCAAAAGCAACATGGACAGAGGGTGAAGGAGGGGATTCTTCCCCTCTGCTCTGCTGTGGTGGGACTTTCATTTTTGTTCTTGTTTTTGCACTCTTTTCCTTTTCAAAAACTTTTATTCTTCCCCCTTTTCTCTTCACTTAGCACTTGAAATTTTACTTTTTCATTCCCCACTTCTTTTCTGCCACTTTTCTTACATCTTTTTTTCTTTCTACCCAACAGCTTTTTTTCTTTATGTCCTTCATTTAAAAAGTCAATTTAACGCATTATTTTTACATTTTGATAAGTGTTACGTAATCCCATAAAAAGGTGCTGTGGATTTTCATGTTTTCTATTCTATAGGTTCAAATTAAAATTTTTTCCTCTTACAATTTAAAAAAATAATTAAAAATAATTAGAAACTAACAAATGCAAAAATAAATTAATTTTTGCTTCCTTAGGAAATACTGTCATAACCAATTCTGACTTAAACGACAAGGAGAATGAAATGTAAAAAAAAAAACAAAAACCAAAAATCCCTTCAAATTTTTATCTGGTTTCCTATACCAGCTGCTATATTTTTTTCCACAAGGATCAAATTCTCAACACTTTAATTCTTAATAAAGCATCAGAATGTTAGCCTGAATGAGACCTTGATCTCTTTATAGCTGTCTCTAAATTGAAGGAAATATTAGATGTAGATGTAGAGCTTTTTTTGTCCACAAACCCCAGGACCCAGTAATTTGTTTGCAGTTATATAAACATAAATAATGATTTCATAAACATTAAGTGACCTTCTCTTCCACACTTTCATGTCAGACTCTGTAAGTGACTGCTTTAGTCCTTTAGATTTGGTAGCAAAATCTTACCCTGAAATTGGCATTGTAAAATGTTTGCAGATACATTCTGATTTGGGGGAAATTCATAACTAAGTTATTTTTCATACAGCTCCACTATACTATAGATAGCTTTAACAAAGTAAACTATAACACACATAAAGAGATAGGACTGCAATAATGATTTAAAACATGAGTGGAGCATGGACCGAACAGAAACTTTCCATCCTTCTTGAATGTCAACACTGTGCTGAAGTCATGCTTAGTACCACAATTATATTACAGCAAAATGTATTACCTGTACCTAACAACGTAAAATGTCATAGTGCATGAGAGATCAGGAAAAGTTGCAGACAGTCTAGGTGCAGCCTGTAATGGTTGTGAAGATAACTTTAGGCAGATTTGTAAATAGGAAAAGAAAAAGAACCAGTTCCCTGCCTTCCCATAAAAAATAATGTGGTGTCATTTGCAGGAAAAGATCAAGTAAAATACAGGTAATCTATGATTCTATAGGATAGAAAGTTTAAAAAAAAAATTAAACAAACAAAAAACCCCAACAAAAGACCCCAAACAAACACCAAAAAACCTCCAGAAAAACAAGCAAACAAACAAACAAAAACTCCCGAAATCCTCCCAAAACCCAAAACCAAACAAAAGAATAAGAAACCCCTTTACCTAGAATCACAATGAGAGTAGGTCATGAGTACTGAATGTTCCTTCTCTTTTGTGTGAATTTAATTGGGTTTTTCCTCAATGAATTTCTAGTTATGCGGAGATCACAAACCAGTTCAAGTACTGGTTATATCATACAATATACTTTAATTTAGCTTGCGTACATTAATGTAAAAGGTAAAACTTGTTCTTTAAAACATGGAATCCTGAAATAGAGAGGTACTCATCCATCCCTCCTTTTCCACCAATATATGCTGTGAGCAGGGGTTGTGTAAATTTATGTCACGTTGACACCATTTTGTTTTTGTAAATGCTGACAGAAAAAACTTAGTCAGAAGGGGAAAAGACCCCTGCTTTAGCTCTATTGACTACAGGGAGCTTGCACTGAGGAAGAATTTGAAGTTAATAAGAGCTACATGCACATATCAAAGACAGACCCCCTTAAGCATACTGCTAAGGCAGGAGTGTGCTCAACTATAATGGCATTATAAAGCTAAGCCGTAAAAGCAGTCACCCCACTGACTAACACGAAATATTAGGTTGGTGGGATAAATCACATCTTATGCTTAATTCACTGGTAAATTGCATTAGAGGTGTACAGTGTGGGAGCAGAGAATGCACACTGAGTATAAAGCCTTGTTCTATCACTTAATTTCCTGGAATACTGAAAACAGTTCTTTGAAATTTGCTGGTGTGTGAAATCCTCATACCTACACAATACTATGGCCTATTACAAAAAGAGCACCTCATTATCACATCACAAAGTATCCTAGCAGAAGAAAACCATCGTCCTCTCGTCTTTCACACAGCCACCCCATTTGTTTAGACATATTCAATGCCAACATTTCTGAGTCAATGTCTGGAAATGTTTCTAATTGAATGACCACCAATTTTGTACAAAGGTCTCTGAGAGGGCAGCAGTGCTGGGATAAAACAAAGTGTTTAGAACAGTGTTCAGAAATCTGTCAAGCCAACATGTTCAGTTTAGCCAATGTCAGTTGTATTTATTTGCCTTCACCCGCCCCTCTTTTTTCCCCTTTCCATCTCTCACTGATAAGGCCTGAGCACCCTGGCAGTGGTTCAGAAACCAAAACTGAGGGCCCCACCATATCTGCTCTGGAGTGAAATGAGAATCTCTTCCAGCTCTAAATGGCTTTCAATTGCACCAGTGCTTAAAGTCCATGTTATCTATAATTTTGTCATCTAATGAGTATTCTATCTGAAGTTGTTCTAAGAATAGCAAAAAGTGAGTAATGTCCAGGGCAGAGCAGGTCCTAAAATGTAAGTTGTAAACCCCACACCTTAGGAATGCAAGTAGGAAGACAAGAGTGATAACGCCGTGACCCTGAGATCATCAGCATTCACATCAAAAAGTGAATGGTGCCATTAAAATTTCAGACTCTCAGCTTCTGTGTGGTTTAAAAACCTTATGTATGTCTTCCTTTTTATTTCTTTGTTTGCTGTTGCTCCAACTCTGCTTTTTTGCTTCTTGCAGTAAATACCAGGACCAGAATCAGCAGCGTGGGATACTTCAATTTCTGCTCTGTAAATTTCATGCTTTGTAAAGGACAAAGACTAAAGATGACAAATATTTCCTAAGTTGTCACATACAATCACCCATCTCCATACACTGATTTTATATTTTTCTAAGGACTGTGGCAACAGATGTTAATGTGGTATAAATGAACACATCAATTTTCTCACACCTGTGATGACAAGCATTAGAGAAGTTTACTTGCATTTGGCTTGATACCTGACCTCTACCTGTCATTCTCTGTTACATCAAGTTACTGTACTTTCATATCAGTGTACCTAGATCTTATTATAATCTAACGTATGGCGTATTTCTTGAGAAAGATTAAAAACTTCTCTTTTATGTTTAGCTTTATTTTACAACGATGCTACAAATTTGATCTTTCACTAGCACTTAATAATACTTTCTTTTAAGAGCAGGAAGATGAAAACACCCAACTGATTTTATCTTAAAAGACATTTACATATCATCTATTTTAAAGCAAAGACACTATTGATGGTGTTGAAACATCAACTTTACAATTGGAATACTAGCTAAGTCAACAAACAGTGTTTAAATTTACTATTCTGGATTTAATACACTGGCTTCTCAACATATTAGTATCATGTTAACACTGATTTATAACAATCCTTCCTGTTGTTTGCTGCATCACCATTGCATAAACTCAGCTGATCAGAACAGTGACATTTAGTGATAAAAAAGTCATATTTTGTTAGTGAGTTTGTTGGGTTCCTCCCCCACCTACCTCCCCAAATTTTTTTTCTTCATTTACCTGTTCCTGGTAGTTGAAATTTTGTCACAGGAATGCTGTCTTTTGTGCATTCCTTGACAAACCTAACACAGACAGTTCACCTATGGAGATGGTTCGCAGCTTCATCTTGTTTGGCTTGATGGGCAAATGGAAGAACATCTTCGTATTTCCTTCCTTTAACTTAGTAAAAGTTAAAACACAGCAGCACTAAGAGGTTCAGCAGCAGCAGTTTGGACAATCAATACATGTGTATGGGCCAGCTAATCATCTCAGGTGTAGCTCCAAACCAGTCTCAGCATTTCACATCTCCTTATTGATATGTGCCATGTAGAAGGAGAAGAACCTGGTTATTCCATGGTCTGATTCAGTTAGACAAAGAATTTCACTATATACACTGCTAGAAAGCAGACTCTTTTTGAGAATGAGACAGCAAACTGTAGGCCTCAGAACTGCATCATTCAGTAGCTCTTTTAGGAATAAATAATGAAGATACCCTCAAGAAAAAATGTCAGCCAGTAAATTATTGTTGGGTTTTTGAAAGATACTGTTTTCAGCATGCCTTCCATGTATGTCATGGCCCTGCTGATGCACTACAATACAAGTGAATAACTTTATCCTGTGCAAATTTTTGAAAATGCCTGTGTGTACTCTGCTATATACCGTGGAAACATCATTTTGAGATTGGACTGACTGACAGGCATTCCTAAGTTTATAAGACACTATGTTTTGTTTTGTTCAGATCCCACATTTTGGAGCTCCTCATAGAATCAAAGGCAGTGCCTACACAAAGCTACATACCGTGGTCATTTCTACCTCTAGAAGCCTCCACACTGCTGTTGAGGTTAGAGTCATCAAAGAGTGCAGGACACACTGAGCAATTTGTAGCTCCCTTTCTCCAATGGTGAGGTAATTATCCTATCAACTAAAAAAGCCTCCAAAAGACACTGCAGTAAAAATAAAATTACCTGGGAAAAAGTTTGTTCCCAGATTCTGGATGAAAGTCTCTGTATCCCAAATGAATATCGTAATTTTTTTTCAGTTTCTTTTTTCTGTTACGCTAAAAGTGGTGTGCTGTTTGGAGGGGGAAAAAAATGAAATAATAATGTAAAACAGAATCTCCCACTGAGCTTGTCACCTTGGTCCCCCAACATCTCCTTGAAATACATCAAGTAACAGCACTGTCAGTCTTAACTTTATGTATCTCCTTCGAGATTCTTTTAAATGTTAGTTTGCTGGTTTACATTTCCTCTGCTGAATCTGTTGTTTGTAGCCAACTTCTGTCTTCTGTTTGGAGCTTTCTGCTTAGTTTTGCATCTAAATTTCACTTCTAATTTATTTCTATATAGCTCTAACTCCCCAGTGCTGCCTGAGGACATGAAAAGATGATACAGTACCATTAGTGTATTAATGTACAATAATACTGAGCTTACGGTATCAAAGTAATCCTCATTGATTGGTGTCTCCAAAGACATGAAACAGAGAATAACAACATTAAGAAGTACAGTTTGCCTCCAGCAGGAGCTTTAGCTGCAATTACTCTGCCAGGGACCACCTCAGTTGCTGCATTTGGGATGGCAAGGGACATCAGAGTAACCTTCTTGTTCAGGGAAAAGTTGCTAATTTTTTCCTGTGTCTCCATAATTGTTAACCATGGCAGCTCATAGAATGTATTCATTACAATAACACAGCTTACTGACCAGGGCTAGGGGGGCTTTTGCTTGTTTTTTGGTTTTTTTCTCCCGTGGTTATTCATTTATATTTTTCTCATCCATTTTCATCTATTCTCTATTTATATTTGCCCTTTGTCCCTCCCTTTTTGTCCTTCTCTCAGCCCACAAGAAACACTTTAATTATGGCTGCATAAAAGACAGTAATATCAACCATATCTTCAATCTCTTGGTCATCTGTAGATTTTGATCACAGACTCAAAATTAGCCAGGAAAATAATCCTAAACAACTCCCACTCTTTTTAGTCCTGGATAAGGTATGGAACTGAAAGAAATGTTTACAAGAAATGCAACATTTTTATGGGCAAAGGAGACACCTTTAGAACCTATACAATTTTAGAGAAAGGAGAAAACTTTAGTCTCCAGAGCAGCATCATGTCAGGAGACAATCCCTAGAGAAAGTGGTTGACAACAACTTGTACCTCACACCAGGGAGCAGCAGGACTGGCTGTGTCACAGGTTTCAAGAATCTGGGACTCCATAGTGACAAAACACCTGGCATGGAAGTACCTTCATCCTCACAGGAAGCAGCTTTATGATATACTTCAGCAGGAAGAGCAGAGCAGTTCCTCTGGTGGTACCAGGGTCACCAACAACTCAGTGATTTCTGGGTAAGTCCACAGGGATGAGGCAGGCCCGAGGTCAAGCTGGAAAGTCAAATCAGAAGGTAAGGATGAGCAAGGTACATGGCAAGTATAACTACAGCATGGCTCCTTTAGGACCAAAGGAAAGACCTGCGTATAAATGCAGCTCCCAAGCAAGGAAGGAGTGATGGGGACCAGCAAGGCTTATCCCAGCTCACCCTGCAGAGACGCCTAGCAACTACCCGATCCCACGAAATCTATGCCATGCCAAAGCTTCTACGGCACAAAGATATCTCCCCACTTTTTGTACTCCCATTTGGGAACACCTGATTATAGACTGAGTATAGACCGTATTATTTCATATGGTTAAACACGTAAATCAAAATGGAATGGGATATTAAGTCAAATGCATTTATCAACATGACTGTCTATAACAATCAGACTTATAGTCTTGTCAATAGGAAACGGAATTGTCTGAAAACCTTGCATTTCTTGAAACCATGTTGACTGGCATCAAAATAATGTTTTCAATTTCCAATTATTTTGTGTCAGAGTCCTTAATTTAGACTTCCACCATTTTTCACAATTTTCATTAATCTTCCATTACTGATGTCAATATACAGAGCTCTGGGTCACCCCTTTTGTTAATCTAATGTTAGGATTGTGTTGACTGTCCTCTAAAACCCTTAAATTCTGACAGTTTTCCAGGATTTTTGAAGGCAGCAGTAGGAAGAACATCTGTGCAAGAGTCATCTAGTTTTCTGGAAAGAATAAAAGAGCTCTCAAACCAGTTAATTTTCCCCACAGAGAGCATACAGGTGTATGTTCCCACATTGCATGCTGCATCATATGCTGCAGCTGATCATCTTAAATCTTTCAGGCATTCCTTCCCTTCATCTGGTTTTCTCCACTGCTAAGCTAAAACTTACCAGTTTCTTCTATAGAGACAGGTTTTGATGTTGATTTCTACCTCCTGCCTTTCAGTCTGCACTCTGGGAAGTTATTACTTGTTGATTAGATATCCAGTCCATTGAAGGTGGGTTCCTGTGGAAAGGATTATATTTATATTAAACTATGATCATGATCATTAAAAGGATGACCATGATTAGCAGAGTTAGTTCTTCTATGTTGGGATGCTGTATTTTGAGAAGTTTTCTTTGCCACCTTTCTCTTCAAGCATGTTTACCTGTCTCTGTGTGAGTGCCAGGACTTCATAATTCACATGAAAAAAACAACAAACTACAGCCTCTGCACTCAACCAATACTCTGTCCAATACTCAAATTTCTTATCATCCTTGCTCTAGACATCCCTTTAAGAATCAGCAGATGTTTTGTTTCCTCTTTTTTTCACAGCCTATCTTGAAGCATGTTTTGTGCTTCAGTAGCCTGCAATCCTCCTTCTGCTTTCAGATCTACTGGAAAGAGACAAGCACACCTCTGTTGTTACAAAGGTTTTACTTATTTCAATCGTTCAGAAATTCAACTGGCTTCTAGAGCTTCACATGGCTATCATTAGGTGTGCTAGGCCAGATCACAGTTACCTGTGTCTGTCACCTCACTGTCTGAAGACAACTGTCTGCTCCATCCTAAGTACTTGCCATCTGATGAGTCTTCTCTAGACTTTTCTCCATGACAAGTAGCCCTTCACAAACTTGAAGAAAGCCCTGCAGTGATAAAGGAGGAAGGAATGGGGTTTACTGCATTTTTGCTTTGTGCAGCCTTGTTTGGCAATGCTCTAAAGGCTGACATCTGTTACTTCAGGTAATTTCATAACCTTGATGTCCTGATTATTTCTGGAACAGATCTTTTATCCTGTTATTTTTCTCACAACACTGTCAAGAGTTGTACTCATCTGCCTCATGCCTGAACTGGTATTGGATGATTAATTTTTTATCTTCTGTGAGGTTCATCTTTTATCTCAGTTCATTCAAACGATTCATCTTCATGACTTCATGAAGTGCTGAGAAGTGATTCAGAACTGAGAGGTCTGGGTTTCCCAGTGAAGGAGCTGCTCTTACTTCAGAGTCTGATGCTATCTCTAAGATTGTAAGTTTGCGATGTAACTAGCCAAGAGACAAATGCATTTGTTGATTAAGTAACAGAAGCAAGAAGCAAATAAACCAACTCTAAAATCAATATCTTAGTTGACTAATAAATACATTACTATTTCAAAATTACGATTAGTATTTTCTTCATACCATAAGACAAAATTTTAAATCCATGAATTATTATTATGAATCATAATTACTACTGAATTACAAACTTATCAACCTTCCCTTCTACACCTCTTAGTACTGGGATTCAAGTCTATCCATCTTTACTCCACCCTTCCACTCCAAGTTGGGCATAAGTTTAAAGGAGTGGATGGTCCAAAGAGTTTACCTTTTGATGCCCCAAAGGTCTCAGGTCCACAACTCCATTCCCAGCCACAGGTGTCCACAATCATACTTGCTAAGGATCCAGCCTCCTTTGTTCTTTACATGATTTTTTATCTTGTTTACCATTTCTTCAATTTCTAGGATGACTTTTTTCCATTGTCGTCTTTGAGTTTCAGCAGCTGTTCTTCGCTGCTGCTCAACAATTTTGATCTGATTCTGTGATAGAAGTCTGAACTTCTCAGTCATGTTTAAGATGTGGAGGGGAAGTGGCTAACGGGATCAAATTGCTTTCTTTTTTTTATCGTCAGTTTATGTCAGCTGTCTCAAGAGAAGTCTTATCTGAAAGCTTCCATGTTCCTTCACTAATCTCAGCCTTTGTTTGCTGCTGTAGGAAAAGTGCCAGTTAAAACGCTCCATCTGTCAGTTGCCTCAGACAACCCTTACCGGCATCTCCTAAAACAATTTGCAAATGCATTTTCCTTCTCATTCACATTGTCTGGAAAGAATGTTTCCTTACCACTTTCCTCCATGCACTTTTGTCCTCAGGAGGCAGGTTCCTCTACAGCTACTCCCTAATTGCTGCCTCTATGAGCCATGTGACTTTGCTGAGCTTAAAACCACATGAGACAATTCAGTTCTGACATTTGCTTCCAGGGAACCTCATCTCATCCAAGTAATCTGAAATGGGAGAGCTAAAATCAGCATTGACAGATTAATTGACAGTTTGTATTGGCAATGAAATTTTCATTTTTCAGCTATCTCTAACAGTTTTCTGAGACCATTTGATAGAAGCAAAATGTAAGCACACCTACATGAGTACCAGAAAACAAATAATAGAAATAAGAAAAAGAGATTTTTTTAAGGTCCAATCCCAGGAGACAGAAGATGCCATTACAAAATCTATAAAATAATGTCCCCTCTAAATTGCACTGAACCATGAACAGCTTTAATAATCTAAAATGTTCCCATTTTATGGCATGGACTGGAGCTATCAGCTTACTTCACAGAAAATGATGTAGAGTCTTCTCAGGTCACTAAGGTACACTACAGACACAGGCAGGAGAATATTGTCCATATATTATTTCCTGTATGCATATCGATTTATCTGTCTTTAATACCTGATTACCAAACCATTAGCTGAAATCTATTCAGGAAAAAACTAGGATGTCTGATAACATAAAGTACCTGAAAGAGATGACAGGAATGAAATCAATTTCCTTATCTGAATTACCTCAGGGAACTAACTTTATTATGCTTTGGAAGTACCTGTGGTCACAACCACCCTTCACATGCATCTTTCAAAGTGGATTTTGCTAGGATTAAAAGCAAGTAGAAACTCTTTTGGGAGTTTATTGCTTCTTCTCAGTTGACCCAGTTCCTGTTTTACTTACACTATCATATCACATAAAGATATTTTATCTTATTTAAAAAGTTATGTTTCCTGACCTTGCCCATTCTATGGACAGTTTCATTTGGACATTACTTCTTGTGGCACAGGTCGTCTTCTGATTTTTCATTCTGTGTCTTCTCAACTGAGAATGTTACCATGTGCAAAACTGTCAACATGGCAAGGAGAGGCTGGTAAATATTGTGTGAGCTGAATTATTTTTGGTAAGGAGTACCTGTGCTCTTTCATACAAAGAACTGTACTGAAAAACAGCTCTATCAGTCCTAATATAAACAATTCTCAGACTGCAGTGAGCAGAATTTAGAGTCCATAAATATGTAGAATAATAAATAAATCTTGTCAGAATTAAACCTCCACTGCATTAATCAAATTTTAAAAGGAGTGTTAATGGTAAGTGATGTTAACTGCAGAGTCTGAAATTATAAAAGAGAAGACTATAGGCTGTTACATAAAGAAGTAAACTGTTTGAAACCACAAAAGAAAATACCTAAATTAAACAATACTGTATAATAATTAAACAAACTGTATAATATCGTATATACTTACTCTTCTCCATAAATTGCCTGTTATTTAAATTTGTGTTCACAAATTTAAACAATGAACAATTCTCTTAAAAAAACATATGATTTGTGAATCAATAACTTATGTGAAATCTTCCCTGCCCTGTAATAATATTGATGTCCATGAACATCTTACTGAAATTGCTCTGCCATTTGACACCAGATGCTCAGACAGGGGTGCATCTAGAACTGGATCCAACAGGCCTACCAGGCCCATGACACCTTGTTTCCTTGTTTCTACAGCAGGAAAAGGAATATGTCTTTGGAATTGACCTATTAAAGTTCATTCAGAGCTATAAGCAGGAACCAAAGTGAATTTGGTGGAAATCGCCCAAGCAAAAAGAAAAAAAAAAATAGAAGCTGTAATAAGTTTATATTCTTCATCATAGGAAAGAGAGAAACGTGAGAAGGATGAAAAAGCAGATTTTTCTGGTATGTTTTACTTCTGAATGTTTACACAAATCCGAATAAAAGTAATTTTTTCCTAGAGGGATGATTTTCTGTGTGATCACTAATTCTCTGTGCTGATTTACAGGACAGAACATGTCAATCCAATCAGCAAGTCACTTTGGTGGTTGTGTACTGTACAAGCTGTCTGTGAAGCGCTGCCTCTGACACTGGGTTTAAAAAGCAGAGCAGCTTCAGGAGTTTTTATCTCTGCATGACTGCTGGCTAGGGATTTGAACAGAAAAGAAAACTGCAAGAGGAAATTGGTTTGGACAAGAAGAGCTTCTGTACATAATTCTTATTAATTTGAAGATGAAATGCAGTCTCTTAGAAACAAAAATGATACTGTGTGATGGCTTACTCAATATGGTTATTGCTATGGGATTCAGCCCTATTTTCTAAGGATTAGAATTGACTTCCCAGCATTGCCTATTTACTGGGAACAGAATTACTTGAATTCTTCCTTTTAAAGACAAGACGCGTAAAGAACAAAAGAAATCTCAGAAGAGTGAAGCTCTCTGTTTCCCAGTACACAGAAGAGATGGACGACAGCTCCAAGGCTGGAAGAGTGGCTTGTTTTCAATGTTGTTGAACCTTTACTCTGCCTTTGAATGGGGTTTTGGTCAGGAAATCTAAACTTTATATTAAAGGAAAGTGAGTACAAGGTATTGACATTTACATTTAGTGCAGGACATATGATTTTACTTAAGTAAAAATAACTGCTAAAACCACCAAAATAAAATTTGTGCTCTGGGCGGTGTTCAAAGTTTTTGTTCTCTTTCTTTTCTTAATTAATAAACCACAGTATGCGTTTGCCTCCATATCTCAATAAAAACTCGTGGTTTCTAAACTCAGCAGAAAGGCCTCATTGCCAATTTCTGTGTCAGAGGAAAGCAAGAAATCTTTATATATCATAGACTTTGGGACAACTTTTCTATACCATTTATGTATATTTACTCTTGACTTCTTTGGCCCAGCTTGTCAGTAGCTTTTGCAAGTGACTGAGTGAAAACAGTTTCCAAGACTTTGGTTCTATAATTTAATGCTGTGAGGAGTTTTCTTTTAAAAGTGAAAATTTCCTCTCCAGTTCTTTTATTTTGCTTTCTCTTCCTCAGAAATTTAAAACATTTTTATGAGTAGCAAAACTTAGCACAATATAAAAATATGTTTTCTTTGCCTGGTCATAAATACATTAATTTTGTTCCTTTTAACTTTATACTGTTAATCTTACACTTATGGGTGATTCACTCTCTTCAAGTGCAATTAGCTACTACTCAAATGCACAGCTCATAAAAGAATGGAAGCATAACTGTAGCAGACAATATGGGAAAGCAATAAGTATCCCATTTTTTGGACCTGGAGGTTGTGTAAGTTTGAATGTACATGGCTTCACAACCAGGAAAGCCACACAGTCCAGTCTTATTTAGTACAAAATTTTAATTACCTTCATAGTATTTTTTTAAGCTTTTGAAAGAGCAAAAAAGAAATGTCATCTTAAGATGTCATGTAAGAGATACATAAACCAGAAAGGGGCAGAAATAACTAAGTAGTCTCATTCATATGGCAAGCATCATATAGATTGCATGAAATTTAGGGCATAGCTGGGTGCATCTCCTCATGATAAATTATATGGGTACTTTTAATTATATGAAGTTTACTTTTTTGTCTACAGATTTACATTTCCAGTAGTACAGTTCCATTTGCTCAGAGAAAACTGCTAAACAAAATTATTAAATATATACTAAATATAGGCCTACTGATTTTGAACACATGCAAGTAATTTATGTGATCGGGTAAGAATGTAAACTGATAACTCCAGAGAATAAAAGAAATCTGTAGTTTATTGATAAAGGTACAAATTGTCTTTTTTTTTTAATTTCGGTTATAAATTATTTTATTTAGTGTAATTAAAGGGAATACGTGAGTCATCTAAGATTGCTATGTTAGCAATATTCTAAATATTACATGTTTAATGTTTTGATTTTTTTCACAATGAATGTGTTTGTTCTTGGCCTAAATTCTCATGATTCATAGTTAACAAATTTTATGATGACCAAAAAATGTTCAGGTGGTAAAAGAATCTATAGCTTCTGTAAAGAAACAAATCATAAACTGATGCAAATTATTTGAATAAGAAAATAATGTAAAAATACCATGAAAATAAGCAAAAAATTGCTTCTCTAAAGAACTTTAAGTTCTTCTCTAAGAACTTTTTTTTATAGAGGCTAGAGTCTTCAAAAGTTTGAGGAGGTACCTTGTCACTATAGCTATATTTGCTTACATTGAAACTATAAATTCTATAAAAGAAAGAGGAACTACTGTTCTTAAAAAGACATACAATTCAGCCCTCAAGTTCTGCAAGGTCTGACAGCAGCAAGCCACAGTCTCCTCCTTGCTTTGTACACGTGCTTTTGGGGAAAGACCAATAAATAAATTTTCGAAATACTCATATCCCCATATTTCTCTCTGGATATTCTTCTGTCAAGTACCTTTGGAACAATATTTTCTCTATTACTTCTAGGAGGTTGATGGACCATGTTGCTAGCTAAGGCAACCCAAACAGTATTCAAATATTTCAGTCAGATTCTTCAAGTTTTTTCTAGCACATACTTTATTAAATTATTGATGATACAAAGGTTCCATGTAATAAAAATGCTTCATAAAGTTTCCCTACTTTTATTACTTGGGAAGAAGCAGACCAATCATTCCTGAACTTTGAAGCTCTCTCTTTTTTTTTTAAACCCTAGCTCTCCCTACACTAATGTTAGGACTACTTTTACATGTACATATACAACAGCCTTTCTTCATAGAATCATAGAATGCTTTGGTTTGGAAGGGACCTTAAAGATCGTCTGGTTCCAATCCTGCTGCTTTCTTTCCCCAGTGGGCCAGGGTACCCATCACTAGACCAGGCTGCTCAGAGCCTCATGTGATGTGTAGTCCTTTTCATGAGCACATGCCAAAAATCCAGATCAGCTCTATCTCTCCATTACAATGGAAAAGCTAGAAGAGAATTCCTGCAGTCACACCCTCCTGTTAACTGTGGTCGGTACCATTTTTCTTAGCCCTGTTATAATTTTGTCTTTTCCAGGTGCCTACCTGCTCCTCAGTCTGGCCTTTACTGTATGTGGAAGAAAGGCTTGACATTCAGGAGAAAATAAAATTCTGGAATCTGTAAAAAATTAAATTTCCCTGTATGGATGGAAACGCTTCCAACAAAAGAACAAATTCGAAAGTGCTACTAAACTTGTTTCCTGTCACCTTTTCGTTCTAGTCTTATAACTGGCCAGTGACATTTCTTCATAGAAGGAATGAGAAGGGACCTCCACCAAAATCTGCTATCAGCAAGTGGATTATTTTATCTTACAGCACAACTTCTTCATTATGAAGTACCTGGAATCGCCAACTACAATCAATGGTTGACCAAGTATCCTATAGAATACCCATACTTCCACCTTCCAAATTAATTTGAAAATATTTTGACCATCAGAAAAGTCTGGGGCATATACACTTTGTGCCTAACATCACTCAGGTTAAAAAAATTGTCACTGAACAAAATGAAATTAGTTTTCCCATGTCTGAGAAAGAACTTCTCAACTGTTATCTTGGATCATCCAAAAACCCAGTGTTGGGAGAGGACAACGTCACACAGGTGGCTTTCAAATAGGTTACTGGCAAGAATGCAATTAGAAATACATCTAACAGGTAAGAATTCACATATGATTTATTTGAGTTTGTCACCTGAGAGCTACCATTTTCTTCACAGCATAATTCTTGGCATGTAGAAGCAGAGATGTCCCCAGTTCTATTTGAAAATTCACAGAGAAGTTCTGTACTGCTTTGAGAGCAAAGCAATTGGAAGAGAAATAAGGTTAATTTTAAAACTTTGTGGAGGACTATAGGCAGTCACTTCTCCATGGATGTCATCTGTCTTTCTCAGTGCTTTCACAGCAGGGATTAATGCTTTTGAGCTTTTCTTCCCTTTCACTGAACAATTACGATTGTTTTCCAGCTGAAAAATGTGGTGATTTGCTGAAAAATGTAGTGATGAAGAAGAGTTAACCAGGAAGATAAAAAAGAAACAGGCAGGGCCTTCTTGAATCATAGTGTGGTTCAAGACCCAGTTTTGAGTTTCTAGCTTTGCTTCCAGTGAGCTCATAAGTCTCAGTATATGCAGGAAGTATTGAATATCTGTCAGGTTCACTACTCTTACCTACACCTTCCAGGCTTACCACCTGGGGGAATTACATCTAATTTGGAAACATCTGCAGTAAAGGTTTGTATAGAAAAACTTGACACAAGCTTACCCTTAAAACCCATATATTAAAAAAAAATCTCTAACTGAAAAGTACTTGTCAGTGTTTCATCTTGTACAGTAATCCTTAATTTATCAAGTCTTCATTTATTTTGGAGAAGGTTTTGCATGTATAAAAATTAGGAAAAAGCATTAAAGAAAAATGAGAGGAAAATTCCTACTTAATATTCCTACTTCTCATGATTAATCATGTTAATAGACTGGAGAATAAGGTTGCTACTATAGACATTAGCAAAACACTGTGAAAATGGTATGTTAATGGACAAACCTGTTTTCTTCTTTCTATGAAAATTAAGATATTAAACTGTGGAAAAAAGTTTTGTAGATTATTTAATTTTCCATAATTTTTACCAGATATTGCATTTTATATCCAAAGAAAAAATGGAGAAAAAAACTCTTTCTGAAGCAGCTAATATAAGAAATAATCTAGTTGCATCCTATTGTTTTATGTTGCTGAAAAAAAAAAATTCTTTCAGCTAACATGTCTTATTATTAATATTTTACAAATAAGATTAAAAAAAATGAAAAACTCTGTTCCAAAAATGTCAAATAGAATATTTAATCAGTCACAAAATACTTTCTATATTTTTAAATGTAGTTTTCATAAACCAGCACATTTTCACAAATATCTGTCTCTGAGCTCCATATTCTTTGTCAAAAAGTGATGCACTGGAAAAGATCTGACCGCATCTAGAGAGACAGATTTGAAATGAAAGTAAACAATATTTTGCAACTGCCTCAAAACTCTTGCTTTAAAATTTATTTAAGCTGTATTAAATTATGAACTCTATTCCCAATGGATTGCACAGACTGAAACACCACAAACAAAAGGAAAACAAGCGATTAGTTCTATCAGAATCATGTTTTATTCATCCTTTATTAATTATCCAGGAAAAAAGGATAGACATTAAATTTGTAGATGAAAAAACCATACACGATTGTGTTCCTTAATCAGTTTCCTTACATATAGAACTTTCCCACATCCATTACTTATATTATTTGTTTTTGCATAATTATGAGGAGTTTAACACTTTAATATTTAACACCTACAAGGCTGCAAATACATAAACACCAGGAAACTCCAGTGAAATTATAAAGTTTTCTGATTTGTCTTTCAAATTATATCTTCCTTTGGGCAAATTTTTATTTGTTGGTGTTTATGAATATATGTATGCAAGTGTATCTGGAACAGAGTAAACATAGGTTAGAGCTTTTCCATATACAACAGCATCAAAAGCAACATCAACTAATAACAGTAATAATAATAAAAATTTCAAGGAGTTCAATTCTAGAAAAACACTCATCATAGCCCTCATATAAATGAAATAACTTGTTTTTCAAACATTTCTCTTTCTAAAGATGATGGATCTGAAAGTTCAGTCTTCCAGCAGATAGCCAGTGTGCACAAAGATTTTCAAAATGGAATCTTCTACCTCCTAGTTTCTCAGAGTAGGTGTTCAGTGCAGGCACTTCAGATCAAGCAAGCACACCCAAGCTAGCTTTAGACTAAGTAGTAAGTGCTCTGGCTGCTAACACATCTCTGCTGTAGATCAGAGATGAGCTCAGGCTAAGCAACTTGTTGCTATGGCTACATTGATAGCAATACCCAACCTAGTAAGTGTAAATCTAACATATGTCTCCTGCTATGAGACAGAGCCTCGGTGACTGCCCTGAAGCCATGCCTGAATACCCGCTCTGTAGGAATTCAATTTTGCAGAGCCATTGCGATGCGATTCAGAATCAATGGTCCCATATGTACTCCTAGGAGTATTATTCCCTGATTTCATCAAGGCAGTGTGTGGGTATATGGTAGGTAGAATATATTTGGGTTGTTTTCTCAGTAGTTTAATAAGAGAAAACGAGATTCTTCATGACTACTCTTTTTAGCTGTCGAGAGCCTCAGAGTGTAACTGATTAATGGCTATGCCATGCAGTCTCCTGATTTCGGATATAATAACAAAACTACACAGTTCTCTCCATGGCTCTCCACACCTGCAGGGAAAATTGAGGCTGTTGTCTGCCATTTTCCAGCCAAACAAGTAAAAAGTTATTTTAGTAGGAGTGAAAGAGCCCAGGGAAAATCCCGATTTTCTCTTTTCCTTCTTAAAGGAAAAAATGAGTTTTTTAAAGTACATCACCTGCCTCTGCTCCACCGTTGAAATGGCTTAGCAAACCCATTTCATCCACAGCTTTAAACTTTTATTTTTAAGTATCTTAACAGGTGTGAACTGTCCACTTGAAAGAAAAGACACTGATTTCTGTGTAGAAATTGAAAATCCCCTGAGGGGTATAAATGTGGAAATCTTTGGGCCAAGCCCTAAACATGCCAAACCTCATACTAAGATCACTATACAAGACTAGTGAACTACTAAGATGGTTTGAGTACTCTAAAATATATATTTTTAATCCTTTCTCTTATATTAAGTCCACAAAACTATGGTTGGCAAATTGGAAAACTCAGTAATCAAAGACTAGCTAGCAAATAGTAGCACTTTAAACCTTTATTCTTTTTTGTTCTTCCTTTTTTTTTTTAATTATGCTCCTTCTTTTGTTAAATTTCTTGTGTAAAAAATGAATCACAATGTTTTTTTTCCATTTAGGATACTCAATGAAACATCAGTTTGCAAGCTTTAAATGGGTAGCAATTACTTTATATAGAATCCCCTCTACTTTTCCAATGAAAGAGAAAAATAATGTACAATGTAAAATATTAAGACGTATTCAAATTATTTCTTTTCAAATTATGTCTATAAAGACTTATAGGAAAGAAGCATCAATTTAATAGTCTTTTTTAGACTGTTAAATAGGATAATGCCTGTCCTTCCAAAAGAAAAGAACAGAAATTAGTTGGAGCTTTCTGAAGGAGTAATTTTTTTTCAGTCTTAGTTCCCTGAAAACAGGAAAGGACAAAAAATATCCATAAGGAAGGAGAAATATGCTTTTCATGGTGCTTGCTTCACTTACAGTTTATCTGTTAAAAAAACCCCCCAAAAACAGGAAAAAACCAAAAACAACAGCATTTTTAGCTTTTCAAAAATCTGCAAATTTGGACCAGCATAATGATGTGGTTGATTGGAAGTTTAGCTTTTTTGTTATTCTGTGTTTTGTTTTAAAATTCCTTTTATCTATCATTATGATCACAGATTCACAGCAATGTTATAACAGTTGAAATCTGGCCTGGGTAAGCCTTATTAAGCACAAGGAAAAAACCCAGCAAGATGGGAGAGATGAAATAAGAAAGGGAAGGATCTAGATACACAAAGAAGAGTGTCAGCAACAATCAGTGTCTTATATTAACATTGTGTTCAGGATTTGGTTTTAATTTGTATGTAGGAATTAAATTTTAGAAATAGTTGTTTTCCTTTAAAAAAATGTTAATCTTAAAACCAAAAGGGCCTTTTATTTGAGGGATCCAGCTACTAGGTGAAGCCCATCCTTCCCCTGTAAGAAGAAGGGCTACACATTTAAGCTTCTGCTTTATCTGATCCTGGCAAAAGCCTTGATTTTATCAACCCTGCATCATAGATAAGTCCTTCATATTTGACAACTGATGTAAATTTTCTCTGAGAGTCTCCTGTCAGAATCTTTCTATTTTAATAAATGAATACTTACTGATGTAGAGAATCTTGAACTCTCATACCCTAATTAAGTGGCTCACATTATCTGTCTGCTACCTGTCCACAAAGCTACACTCAGTCTCTTTTTTCTGGCTCAAGAGCTACTTAACAGAAATGACAGAAATCTGTAAAGTGTAAGATCCTGATTCTGCAGACCCATGATGAGATTACACTCCGGGAATGTAAAATACCTGTTTTCAAAGGGACACTGGACTATTAAACTTGGTCCACTATTTCCAAGGTTGGTATCATTCACAACAATGAACATTCCATTCCTTAAAAAGCATTTTCTCTGTCATCTTATGAAAACAAACCTTAAAAATCTTTCTTTCTGAACACAGATGAGAGTTTTCAGTAAATATTCTGCTTTCAGTAAATCATCCCTTTCCAACAAGAAGTCACAAAGTTTTGTGACTCCTTTTAGTGGCATCTCATTTACAGATCTAGTCAAGAGATATTTTAGGATCAGTTATGCAACCTCACAGCTGCTGCAGTGTATTCCTGTAAATATGTGATAGAAGTAATGATGTGCATTACTGATTATCTGTCTCCACCACCTCCAGCAAAAACTTCAAAAACTTATTCTTTGTTAATCAAGCTATATTTCTGTAGCTTCAGGAATATAACATTTCAATTTTTAGGAATGCCCACTTTATTTTCTTATCAAGTGATATTTTTGTAACAAGATAAAAAATCTGCAACTTAAAAATAAAAAAAGTCAAATTGTGTTTGTTTCAAACTTTGCAGTTTTAAAATAATATTTAGCAACAGGATGAGCTGGATTCTGACAATCTTGAAAAACTTAAAATAAAATCAACTTGCATTTGGGAACTTACTTGTGGGATTCCTTCGGCAGATCTGAAAAGAGAAAACTATTATGAAAGATTGGAATAATTTAGAGTTTTAGGAGCAGAAGAACATGTGGATTATTTTGTGGGGGATAAAGACCAGTTGTAAGTGTTGGAGAAAGCAGATATGAGAGAGTAGAATACATGGATGGATGACTGACAGGCATGAGTGAATAGCATTTCAGATTATAAAAGAAAACTTCATATGAAAGAAGAATCTCACCTTGCTTTATTCACATGGTGTTAAATGTATCATTCATTGCCATAAACAATACAGAAGAGCAAGTGGTGTAAAGTATCAAATATTGCAAATCACTTTTCTTTTTGAAATATAAATTAATGATCCAGAGATGCTCTCCATAGTGTGTTTCCAAAGTGGTGGTGCTATGAAGAAGGTCCTGAACAACTAAGTGGTAATCTCTAGGATTTTTTTCTTTCTGCATTAATATTGACTTTTTAATGCCATACAAGTTAAAGGTATTCTGGGAAATGTGGTATAGGAAGGATGGTCATTAGAAATCTTGTGACTGTAGGGCTGTAAAAGAGTTGCACTTGTGTGGGTTCGTAAATTTTGAGTTGAGTTGAGGGTAGAAGGAGATTACACTGGGGTGAGTTGTAAAGAATTTTGTCAGGGAATGTGAGAAGCTTTTAAGCAGTCTGATCAGAATATGCATCCAGAACAACCTTGGTGAATAAAGTGCAAAGGTGAGATTCTTCTTCTGGGAAACAATCTTTTTGCTCTTTCCAGAAAAGGTAGGTAGTTGGTACTTCTATCCCAAGGAAAAAGCAAAATTATCTTTAGGAAAGCTAAGTACTTTGGATTATTTCAAATTAACTTTTGAATAAATATGTCCTAAAGACGCCAAATTAAGAAAATTAAAGACTGGATTAAGCAGAGAATGTTGAAAGATGCTCACAGGTCTAGCAGAAATAATAAGGACTGCTATGATCTGAGGGAACAACCCCCTATCTTGGGGGCGGTAAGCGTGGTGCTTCAGATGGACAGTGACAGTGATCTGAAAGAGGGGTGAAGTATTTTTATATGAATTACACTGGATCCTTTTCTTCCTCTTTTAATCCTGGCGGGGTGGGAGGGCTGATTGTATGTTCTGACTAAAAAGCCCATCAAAAGATGAGATATTTTTCAGAAGGAAAACTGAAACAAGGATTACCACATTAAAAAAGCGAAGTCGTCTGAAGTTGGAAAACAGTGGGGAATTAATGAACATGTAGAGCAGAAATTCCAGAATGTTTCGGTAAGAACCTGTTGCTCACCCACTGAGAGCTGTAGCACAATTACTTGTACTCCCACAACAGACCTTGAAAAACTTGAGGGCGTCTCTGAAATCTGTCTCATTATGTGCTATTTTCAGACATAGGACTGGATTTGCAAATTATTTAGAAAATAACAACTACAGTGAATCCTGGGAGGAACTGTTTTGACTAAGTGCATACAGCATGAGCAAAAGCCAGGAGGAGCTGGAAATCATCATGCAGCAGGAAAACAATGATATAGTTGCCATCATGAAAACTTTAGCTGACTTACACAATTGCTGCAATGGATGGCCATACACTCTCCAGAAGGGATAGGAAAGGAAGGAGTGTTTTAATCGTCTGGATCTGAGTGATGGTGATGATATGGTTGAGTGTTCATGAGTAAGAATGAGGGAGAAGGCCAACAAGGCAGGTATCATGGTGGGAGCCTGATATAAATTACTCAATCAGGATGAAGAGGAAGACAAAATATTTTAAAAGCACTTGGGAGAAGTCTCACATTCACTGGCTCTTGTTCTTGTGGGGTACTTTGGTTTACCTGATGCCTGCTGGAAGTGCAATACAGGATAAAGGAAAGACTCTAGGAGGTTTCTGCAGTGTGGGGAAGAAACTTTTTTGGCACAGCTGGTGATTGATCCCCACTGAACCTGTACCTTTCAAACAGAAAAGGACTTGTGGTTTGGAGGCCAACCTGGGCACAGAATGATAGATTTTGATGTCAGAGAAGCAAGGAGGGGGGATCAGCAGAACTGTTACCTTAATATTCCAGAGGGCAGCCTTTGACCTTTTCAGGAAACAGTCTGACAGGGCCCTTGAGAGACACTTCTGAAGGGCAAAGGAGTCAGAGAAAGTTGGGCATTCTTCAAAAAGGAACACTTAAAAGTGCATCCAGGACATCCCCATGTACCAAAAGCCAAGCCAGCATGGAAGGCCACTGGCCAAGCTGAACAGAGAATTTTGGCTGTAATTCAGGAAAACAGAAAGAACTTATGACCTCTGGAAGTAGCAGTAGGCAATTCAGGAGGACTACAAGGATATTGTGAGGTTATGCAAGGAGAAAATTAGAAGGGCCAAAGTCCAGCTATAATTTAATCTGGCTGCTGCCTTAAAAGACAATAAAAAATGTTTCTATGAATGCATTAGCAACGAAAGGAAGGCTAAGGAATAAGTCCATCCTTTACTGGATTTGGGGGGAAAAGGATGAGGAAAAGACTACATACTTAATGCCATCTTTGATCAGTTTTTAGTGGACAGACCAGCTATTCACAGGGTACCCAGTCCCTGAGCTGGAAGACAGCAACAGGTAGCAGAGTGAAGTCTTGATAATCCAAGTGGAAATGGTCAGTAAACTGCTACACCACTGAGAGACACACAACTATATGAAGCAGAATGGGATCCACTCAAGGAAACTGAGGAAGCTGGAAGTACTCACTGAGCCACTCTCCATCCTTTTTCAGCAGTCCTGGATGATTGGGGAGGTGCCAGTTGACTGGAGATTAGCAAATGTGACAACTAGTTGGTGGCTGGTCACAAGTGGTGTTTCCCTGGGCTTAATATTGGCCAAGTTCTGTTTAATATCTTTGTCAATGATCTGGATGCAGGGATTGAGTATGCACTGAGTCAGAGACTTTGCAGACAACTCTGTGTTTGGTAAGAGAGTTGATCTGATGGAGGGTAGGAAAGCTCTGCAGAGAGATCTGGACAGGCTGGATTGATGGTCCAAGGCCAGTTGTATGACACTGAAAAAGGCAAAGTGCTGGGTCCTGCACACGGGTCACAACAATCCCAGACAGCTCCACAGGCTGGGGCAGAGTGTCTGGAAGGTGCTGGATAGAAAAGGATCTGGGGGTGCTGGTCAACAGCATCTGAACATGAGCCAGCATGTGCCCAAGGGGCCAAGAAAGCCAATGGCATCCTGGCCTGTATCAGAAATAGCGTGGCCAGCAGGGTTTGGGAAAGGATCATCCCCCTCAGCACTGGTGAGGCCACACCTTGAATCCTGTGTTCAGTTCTGGGCCACTCACTACATGAAAGACTTTGTTGTACTGGAGTCCAGAGAAGGGCAGTGGAGATGGTGAAAAGTCTAGAGCACAAGTTTTATGGGGAGTGGCTGGGAGAGCTGGGGTTGTTTAGCCCAGAGAAATGGGTGCTTGGGCAAAATCTGAGAAATTGATGGTCAAGCCAACTTGCTGCACAAAGTGTGTTTGTCAGTGATAAAGGTAAAAAACACAGGGATGAGAAGCTAGCTGAGCGGTGAGGGTGTAAAACAAAATTAGTGTCATTAAGATGTCTGTGTTAGTTTTCGTTTCTGCAGGTTATGATCAAATTTACGGGTGATTATGTGTTTCCAGTGATGCATCTCCTGGGCAGCAGCAGAGTCAAATTGGCATTCTACAAATTACTCTCTAGGATCTGTATTTCAGTGGACAGTTGTCAAATAACACCTTTGCATATATATAGGGGTAAATAGTTGGGATTTTTCTTTTAATTTAATAATCTTTAAAACCACTAATACAGATTAAATTGATCTGTACCATCTCCAGAAACAAACATGGGCTTGCAAGAACAGCAGGAATATGTTATCTGTAATTACCTCACTTGGGCAGTAAATCTCAAAGGTAATGTTTACAAAAACAGCCCTGCAAGGGACGTTATGTTCTATGTGTGGTGTTGCTTATGGGGTTAGAGAGATGTCAGGCACTACTGGAAGTTTTAAATTAGGGAAAAAGTGGAGAATGATTCCGAACCTCAGGGATTACTTTTCTCTCAATAAACTCACATGTAAACCAATTTATTTTTGTCTCAATAAACAGAAAGTAGTAAAAAAAGAAGTAGTAAAATAATCTGAATTATGTCAATAACAGTGACTACAAGGAACTGCCAACGTTTTGGAGCGACATGTTGTCCCTTTGATGAATGTTTCTTAAACTTTCTTGATTTAAAACACCTATTTTTACCACTAAAATAAAAAGGTATGCTGAAGTGCTGAAGTTCCTATGCCCTGTTTCCTGACTGGTGTGATGCACAACTGTACCATCACAAACAAGTACTTATTTTCCAGAAAAAAATAGCTCCACTGAAGGTAGAGATGGCCCAGCACTCAGAATGAAAATCTGTGGGACATCTCAAACTATATGTTTTCAGGAGATTATTTGACGCAACCTCGCTGTTCTAATAAGAAAAATACTCTGACCTTGTGAGTCAGATTGTACAACCAGATTGCAGAGAACGACAGGACAGCTAAATAAGGCTGTCAAGTATTCTCCTCTGAAATTTGATCTATATTGTGTTTGTTTACATTATATGATGCTTGGTTTTTTAACTCTAAAGATTAAGAGGCAAGTGTAGAGAAATTTCCAGGTGGATGGTTTGCCACAAGCCAAAGCAATGGCTTATCTTGATAGGAATATAAGGTGTGGGTTTTTTATTTGGTTGGGGTCTTTGTTTGGTTGGTTTTTTTCTCATGAGACACTCTTTATGCCTGCATTCTCCCAAATACAGATGTCCAGAATCCTTATTCTCTTTGGCTGGAATAATGATTCTTGATTACACATGAATATTTTAAATGAGTCTGCTAAATAAGAAGCAGAGTAAAACATTAACTTCAGATTTCTCTAAAAAATGACTTATTTTCCCCAGATTCTCGTAATTTTCCGGACCTGCTTTCCAGCTCCAGGAAGGTAGAATCTAGAGTACAAATTTGGGCAAATTCATTTCAATTACCATTGATTTTTCTTCTCTGATATTTCTCATTAAGAATTGCTATTTCCCTTGAGACCGAAATGAATCATTTGTGGTGTCTTGGTTTTAAAATTTCCCATCAAACCCATGCATTTATTCCTGCAACCTAAAGAATTCCTGACCTAAGTATCCTAAGATATTCCTTTAGTGGTTGAAAAGTGGCATCCTAGATGCAAAGCTTTGAAAAAATTGGCATTCTTCATTAATACATTAAATGGCACAAGTGAGGTATATTGGTATTTCTAGAAATTTTCAAGGTCTTGAGAATTTAATTTTCCTTAAGGTTTTTTTCTTTTTTTTTCTTTTTTTTTTCTTTTCCTATTTCTTTCTGTTTTTTTTTTAATGAGGGGAGGATGCAAAATGTAAATAAATGGAATTGATTTCTTCTAAGTTGTATTTAAAGACAAACTGAAAAAAAAAATGAAAGAAAAAAATGTAAGACTTTTGCTGAAAGTAGTGTCATACCTCACGGAAAATTGCAAATATAAACAGGGTTCCATTCTGACACCTCTAAATACATCAGAGAAAAGACATTCCTGTATATTTAAATAAGTTAAGAATCTGTTTTCTTATCATGTTGAATTCATTGCTATTGAAAGCAACAATGAAGTAGGATATGAACTATTATTAATTAGAATGGTAAATGTTCCCTTCTATAGTATTCTATGTAATATAAAGTTCATTTTATTGAAATAGATGCATACAAGATTTTAGTCTGTTATACCTTCTCTGAAGTCAATGAATTTACTCCAGCTAAGAATGAGGGGTTTGTAAAAATAGCTTTCATTAAAAGATATGGTGCCTTGTATTTCCTCCTGTCTTTTACAGTGTAATGAGATTTCCATTTCATCTTGCCCAGTCTTTTCTCTGACCTGGGTTCTGTTCAGATAAAGTTGTTTTCTCTTTTAAAATTCAGTAGCAGTCTGGATTTATTACTCCTGCATGTCTGATGTTCATTTTCACTTTGTACTTATGCATCCTTCTCAGTACTAAAATGTGTCTTTATTTCCTCTCAACAAATGTCAATTTTCAGTTGACCTAGTACTGATCTAAAATCTTTGCTCAGAAATGTGTATTTTAAGGAAAACCACCAAAATATATTTGAAAGCAAAATCAGCTGAGAATCCTTTCTAACCCTGTTTTAGCTTCTTGCTTACTTATATATATATTTCTTGTATGTTTATACTCTGTTAATGCATAATGGTTTTGTATACTTATTTATTTCCTTTCTCAAGAATGGAAACACAAAAAAATTCCAACCTTCATCTTTATCGTGGTCCAATACCTGCTGTCCTGGTACTGAATTTCTTAATACCTTATACATTGTGTCTTATACATAGCCATTGTTTTCACTTAGTTCATCCATCAGAGTTCTTTACTCTCTTTTTGAATATCTTTTCATGCATATGCCCTCCCAGCTGAGAATTGTATGCACTATATAATATGAATAGCAAAAATTTTCTTTAGTGCTGAGATGAGTAAACACTAACTCACTTCTTTGCCTTGTATTCTTATATCTAACTTTTAGCCATGTATAGTGGGTTGAAACATAGTTGATGGACGAGTTGCTGAGCCAATGGTGCTTTTGCGATGTCGCATATTTAAACCAAGTGGGAGAGCGGGACTTTCCTTTTGTTCCGACACGCCTGCCAGGAGGTGGGGGGAAGCCTCCAGGCCTCTGGGCCTGGGCCAGACCCTTCTCCCCATTTTTCCCCCCACTCTCCCTTCCCCTGGTGGCAGTGGCCGTGGGCCAAGCCATTGTAAAAACCATCTCAGAACTGTGGGAAGCTGAGAAACAGCCATGGACTGCTGTACAACTGAACCTACCCGGCGCGGCTTCTGGAGACTGGGGGGCTTCTCCCTTCCCCTGCCCCTTCCACACAGTCCCACAGCCGGGATTTCATCTAGAGCTGCGACCCCCATGCTGGAGCCCGCGGGAGCCAGCAGAAATTCTCTGCAGCCAGAACAGCTCGCACTAAACTGAAAAAAACATCAGCACAGCCCGCGAAGGAAAAGAACATGGTGGCTCCAAGGTCAAGAAAGAAAGAGAAAGTGGGTCAGATGAGATGAAGCTAAAAATGGCAGCAGGGAAAAGAGGCGGAGGTGAGGTTTTACACGCGTAGCTTAAAAATGCTTTCTGCAGGACATGGTAAAAACTGTAACATCACAAACTGTATGTCTCTTTAAATCCCATTTGAAGTACCTGAGGAGATGGGGAATTCACATGGCTTGTGAAGATGTAAGAAGTGCCTATGCCAGGCTATACAGAAGTTGTGAAAGGCTTTTAGAGATTTGTGAAGAAGAGAGCCTTTGTGTTCAAGCCAGAATAACTCATCCTTAAAAAGACTAAAACCTTGTGTCTACTGGGTCCATGACTGCAGTACAAATAAACTGTGAAATTTTTCATGGGAGATGTTTCCCACTGCAGCAGATTTTGGGTGGGTCTGTTGCTGGTGACAGTTTGGAAACTACGTTAAAGCAGAAAGAACTCTTTTTCCTTGAATGTTGGAGAGACTTTTAAGAACTGCAACACTGACCATAATACCATGTTTTGTTTTGTTTTGTTTTTTCCCTTATGCGGTTTCAGTACGAAAAAGGGGGTGCTAGAAGAGAGGGGAGTTCTGCTTTAATTTCCTATTATGTCTTTTTACTTTTAGTTCTGCTAGCAATAAACTTTTTTTTCTATACTGCAACTGTTTAAGTCTGAACCTGTTTTGCCTTGCATAGTGTTCCTCAATATTTCCGTATTTTCTCCTTATACGAACATCAGATGTCGTGTGCTTGACGTTTAACTGCATCAAACCATGACACCATGTTTGTTTTTTCTTTAGTTAAAATACACTGGTATTTTCCCATCTTTTCACACATAGAGAGGAATACAGAGGTTTGTCATGCAGAATGTGAAGCATGTGATGCTCAGCATGTATGAATATATGTGGAGTTTCTGTGGCTCAATTAATACTGCATCAGCATCTTATTTAGCAAATAATATACTTATGCTCCTTTTAAAATATTTTCAGGATAATATTTTTCTATCGCAGACATATTATTTTTTTAGCAGTAAAATTTGTACTAAAAGAGAGTAAATACAGCCACAGAATAAAATATGTCATCTGTGTAACATATTGCCCCAAAATAGCTTTGGACTGCCATTTACTTCAAAGCTGATAAATCAGACGTGAGGACTTCTTATTCCTGATTGTTCTAAAACAGTTTAAATCTTGGATTCACTTGAGAAATTTATGGGAAAAAAATTAAGGAAAATTGTCTTCTTCCAGAAGGGGAAGTGATTTTAAATGAGATGATGTTGCATCTGCTTAGCTGACTAGGTTCCTGCTCTACTGTGCATCTAATCCTATTTCAACACTTTGTGTCAGTGTGATATTGTGATTTCTCTCCTGCTTTGTAGTTCATACAACATCTAAATACATTATTATGAATGTATGCCCTGTTCTAGTATTTATTGTTGTAGTCTTGGGCAGAAATAAATTACTGTACTTGAGTTTATTGAATTCTCACAAAAATTAAAAAATATTATTTGTATTAAACAATTCTACCTCATGAGCAGGAGTACACTACTGCTGAAGTCGATTATATGAACATTTTTAGATAAACAGTAAATAGATCGGGAAACTGATTCAACTCTCACGTTTAGAGGTTTTTTCATTCAAACAGACATTAATAACTTTTATAAATTATACGAGAAATAATCTCTACACTTAAAAATGTAGGAAAATCCCTAGACTTGTTTGAAGATTGAAAAGGAATAAAAATAACAGTAAAGAAATATTTAAATAATAATTACTAGCATTTAGCAACTGACTGGCTATTTAATGACCAAATTGAAAAGACTGTGCTTTTTTTATATATACATTTTGGTAAATCTGTCATTTATTTGCAGTTAGTGACCAATTTCAGGCAATTTTAAATGCAGAAAATATTCCATTAAGTTATACATTCATTAAAGTCCCTGTACATAAGATGACATAGTACAAGAAATGTTTGAAGCACTCCATAATTAAAGCTTCTAACATGTAATAACCTGGCTGTATATGTGACAGTTTTTTACATACATTAAAGTTCTGAGCACTGCAAAGTGTTGTGTAAATAACAAATTCATTTCTAATGTCTTGGATTTAGAGTCATTCAGATAGAAAGGATCATGACTGTAACAAATTTATATTCTAATTCTTGATTTTAGTGCCTTCCTGTTATTTTGAAGGGCAAGGGTCATAATGCATTTTCAGTGTCTATTAAATCATCAGGAATTTACTGAGTTAACTATATATAGACATTATTTGTTGTGTTACAGAAGTGTTATACATACTGGCAAAGTACAGAAAAATGGCTCCTTCTGGTGTGATTTCTTTTGGGGTTCTCTTTTCTACAGTGATCTTAGGCCTATATGGTCAAAAGCTTTTTCTGCTTTGTGCATTTTAATACTTCTGGGGAGTACAGTTCACTCTGTAAATCGCAAAAGCTCATCTGCCTGGGATAGACCACAGGACCCATGGCAGGATGATGTCTCTGTTTCTGGGTCAGTCAGCCTTCAGAGCAGCTTCAATAGAGACCAAAGGTGCCAAGCCTCTCCTTTGAAACACACAGGAAAACTTCACTGATTCCTCCCATTCAATGCCTGTTTGGGCAGCCAGGCAAAAGAAAGCCGAAGACTTGATTTGCATTCTTGTTTTTTTCTCTTTTTTTTTTCTCAAGAAAAATTGGCTGCAAAATAATCACTTTACAATTTAATGTGTTAATTCTTGGAAATTAGCAGTTGAAAAACCTACAGCTTCCTCCAGCAGGCTTCCTTTAAGGTGGGTTTGCACTTGCACTATAACTCAGCATTCTTCCTGACCTTATTTTTCTGAAGCTTACGTTAGTGGGTCACCAATGACTCATGGTAACTGGAGGCAAATATGCAACCTTTCTAATACTGCTGAATCTTCATTATCCCATTTCAGTATTTTAGGTCATCTTGTTGGAAGAGCTGAACAGATGAAAGTGACAAAACCCCAGGTATATTACAGTGAAGTTATAGGGTTGAATGAGTGACGTGATGGGTGATATCAGCATTTAGCTCCATTGTACCAAAAGATAGTGGTTCAAAAAGTCCTGCATCAGCCTACTTGGTCACTGGATATTCTTGGACCATGGGAGTTTTTTGAGTCATAGGTAAGTCAAGGAAAATGATCAGTCTGAAACTGAAATATACAACAATACATCTTCTTCCCTCTGTTTATCTCTCTGAACTAATAAGACCATCGCACAAAACACTGTAATAGAAAAAGTGAGTTTTAGATTCATTGACTCAATTAGTTTAGCAGCTGGACAATAGCAGGGGGATACAGTATAGATAAAAGGTTCAGATAAAATTCCTATTTGATAAGTATTGTCATATATTTCTTCTCCTCAGCATTTCTTCTTCATTATACATTTTGATAGAAAGTTTCCATTACACTTTCCCCTATAAACAATTCTTTATATTGACAGGTGATGGAAAAAGCTACTTGAAAAAAATGCTATGTAGTTTTAATATAACATTTAAATTTGACTTTTTAATTAGTCTGCACTGTTTACATGAATACAGTCATTCAATATACATGAGAACTCTAAAGATATGTTTTGAAAGCAAAGGTAATACATTTATAATGTATTTATTCTAAAATATAGTGATTTATTTATTCTAAAAGTTAATAAACAATCTGTTTTCTAAATCTTCAGTATACATAGGCACATATTTGTAGGGTAAAAATTTTTTCTGCATTCTTCTTAGGAAATCAAAGCAGGCACTGGGAAAAATGAAAGTAGGGAATGGTCTTCATTCAAACACATACGATCCATTTTTTCCTTTTAAATCTGAGTCTATCTGATCTCAATAAAAACATTATGAACTATTATGGAATAGAGGTTACTCAATAAGGAATCAGATTAATTATGAAAATCAGGAAATTTTAAGATAATGATCTTTGACCTAGATGTTTCTTTTTATTTAAGTCTTTCCAAAGTGTTTGAAAGCTCTTTTAAGTGCAGGAAGAAGGCTTCCTACTTTTTAGTACATCTTACTGGTGCTGATACTGGAATTTGGTTGTCTTCATCAATGCCTGTTCTCTTTTATCCCTAGCTGAGAAGACTTGGTTGGTGATTTCTGAGGCAGAAGTGAATTGCTGTTTTAGGATATCCTCTGAAGAGTTGTGTGGCTGTTTCATTCGTAACTGTACTTTCTTATGCAAAAATTTTGTAAGGTTTTAAGTTAAAGGTTAATATCACAGTTAAATGTTATAGGCATGGAATAAAAAAACTATTAAAAAAACTATTAAAAACTATTTTTACATGATATATATAAAGATGAAGAATTTATGAAATTAATATAATTAGACAAAAAGATACATATTAATGTTGCTTTACAATGATTTTGTTGTATAATAAATATCAAGGGAAAATTTAAAAAGGACTATAGTTAATCGTTGAGTCACTTAATCTTTTTTTAATATATATGCTCTCTGTAGATATACTTAATATATATTTTTTTGTATGTATACACACACTTAATATAAATAAATTATATAATGGTAAGTTACTTAATAGTAACTTCAACTATTTGAATATAAGTGTGTAAGCCAGAATTTTGATAATGTTTTTAGAAGATATTTCCTTATCAGTTGAGATTGAAATTAATTGCAAACACCCTAAAATAAACTTAAAAGCCAGTGAATAAAGATTAGAAATAAATACTGATTATTAATTGCAAGAGAAAATTTAAAACTGGAAAGTTTACCAATTCATCATTATGTCTTAACTTTTATGGATATTTCATTCTTGTTACGAAAAATAAGAAAATCACAATTTTGAACATATTATGCTTTGAAAATACCTTGTTACCTAGTTCTCTTAAGATTTCCTTAAATACACCTTCTATAAATAAGAAGGAAAATGACAGACATTCAAAAATATTTATTCTCTTTTACTTACCACAAGAACTGGAGTTGACTTACAGTGTTGAAGAGTGACATACAACAAAACTTTAGAAAAAGTCTTTTCCATTCCAAAGAACTTACTCTACAGTTACTTCTACAGATCACTGCACAGACCAGAGACATAACAATTTTTATTTAGAAATCATATTCAGGGTTAACTATTATACTGAAAGAGGTTTAAAAGCTCTTCTTTTAGGAAATATGCCAACATTTAGGTACAGGCTTGAGGGCAAAACCATCATGTGGGGAAAGAATTGTCCTGTATGTCCCTATCACTTGCTAATCTCTTTACATCTTCATTGGAAACATTTGGCACAAGACCAGCAAGATCTGCCGAGAACCATTTTGGACTAAAGAGCAAAGAATATGTTTAGGATTTTATAGCCCTTTTATGATGTCGTTTTCACACTTCTACACTCAAATAAAATCTTTGGGTAATGGGATGTATCAAAATAACTCCTGTCTTCTACCCTATTCAGTGCTAGCTGTCTTTTGCCTTTTAAAGCCAAAAGAATGTCGTTGTCATCATGAGTTAGATCCAGGCAGATCCTATATACTGCAGTGGTTTTTAGTGTATGGGCATGCAACCCTCTGTATGCTAGAAAGATTTTCAAGGTTGTTGAACAATATCAGATTTGCAGATACTATTAGCTTTCATATACTTCTGCAAAAAATAGTGAAGTTGAGAAGATCAGTTTAAGGAAAAATAGCTCTTTATTTGTCTGAATTTGTTCCTAACATGGTATTGAATTGAGATTTAGAGCCTCAAACCATGAAATTTCTTTCTGATAAATTTACTTGTTATAGGATGCTACAGATGAAGAACGTTTACATAGATTCAAAAAATTATTTTAGAAATCATGTTGAAAAAATCTACTGACATTACTAAATACAAGGGTGGCACTTCTAATTGTGATCCCTGAGTACCAGTTTGCCATGACTTGGGAAAGAAGATTACATCCCTTTTTCTCTTTCTTTTCATTTTCTACAAAACAACTTGGTCTTTTTTTGATATTGCTTTGATATAAACTTGCCAGTTCTTCTGGAGCAGTACGCTTGTTTTCTGCATAAAAAATGTAAGGAAAACTACATTTACTTCATTATGGAAAGCTGACCTGCAGAACTTTTAAGTTCAATAAATGAAACTAAATTAACTGGAAATTTGCTGATTTTAACAAACTTTTCACAAAAAGTGCATGTCATCAAAAAGATTAAAGGAGATAAAGCACAGGAAAGATAAATCATGTAGTAAAGTTAGGAAAGGAAAATAGAAGCTAATGAAATTTTGAAATTACAAATTGAGGTTGACTTTTGACGTCCAGTTTTTTCTCTCAATGGAAATTTTTAATTTAGTTCAAGGGAATTAAGTCTTAGGACTGTTCCATTTTTAACTTTCAAGTAGAGCACTGATCACACTCAGCTGCCTTTTAAAAATCCATTATTTTGATTGGCACATAAGGAATGACATTTAGCCAGAACATCCCTTTCTGTGAATGCTTGGAATACTCTTCTTCCTATCTTTGATATCCTGTAGAATGAGACTAGTGTGATAACAAGCCATCCATACAGTGATTCAGCAGTTCAAGGACTGTCTCTTCCTCCGTCAGAGTCTGTATATCAAAGATCATGAGATAATTGCATGTACCAGCAGCATGGAGCATTCAGCCTCACTGGTCACAAAGTCCTTCCTTGCTTGTCACTGAATATTAGCAAGCAGACATGGTATTCAGTACTCTGCAGAGCAGAAACTTTAGTGAAGTGTGGCTATCCATAGAAAATTAATTTAAAAATAAACCTGCTTCCAAAAAGAAGAAAGGAAATTGTGATCTGTTGAAAAACTTTAAAAACTTAACTATGGATTCTTAGCTGGATAGCTACAAATTGTTCACAACAGTTCAAAGCCTTGCTTTCTTTGTGTCCTTGTTAAAGGAGAAAAGGGTCTCAATTAGGTGCTGAAAAGGTATAGAAATGGATCATCAGGGTCCAGAAGAGTGATAAAATCTTTTTCTGTATCACCTCTAAAACTATCATCAGAAAGTGCAGAGAGTAATCTAAAATATTCTGCCTCTTCTCTTTATTAAGGTAGCAGTATTCATTCCAAAATGTATTTCTTTCATTTTTGCAGGCTGGTATGTTTCTCATTAAATATACACATTGGGTCAAATTGTGGAAAGCTAATAACACTATAGTTACACTTCCTTTAAGAGATACTAAAAGACACAAATAACTGTTTTTTAAAATATTGTTAAAATTAGTATATGTAGAAGAATGCCCTTTCAACTGACATTATTAATCAAATAAAAATTTTCCACATGATGAACTTTCCTTAAGAAAAAGATGGTTTTATGGAAGGCTTGCTAAAACTGATAATAGCTTTCTGTTGTGACTTTTTAATAGTCAATGGATGCTTAAAATGAATAAAATAAACATGTGACAGGAAATGAAAACTGTAAAAGGGTATGTAAATTTGTTTTAAACTCTTACTTAAGTATTAGTTTCCTGGCTTTTTTTATGGTGATAACTATTGCCCCCTTCTGATGTGAGTTAGAAATAGCCCTCATTTTCTCAGCATGTGGTAGCTCTCAAACATTGTTTAAGAAAATGTGTTCTGGCTTCTCCCTTCCTATTCTGCACATGTAAAGATGAAATAGCTTTCATCAAAAGTTAGACCGTTATGCATTCAGAAAGGTTCCACTGGAAATGTGGGCTTTCACTGCCACAGATATCTTTATTCCCTTTATAACATCTTAGAAAAAATGCACCATGCTTTTGTAGGGTGCCTGTGGGAGTCCAGTGCCGAGAGATTTTATTTTCTATCTAGCAAGAAAATGTGATCTTCTTATTAGGTTGCAATCAGCAAGAGATCACGTGCAAGAAGAAACATCTATGAGCTTAATATTATTAATTTTAAGGAAACCATAAATAAGGCTCTTATATTACAACAGAACCAATTATTTTTCCCTAGATCTGACATAGTACTCTTTAGCCTGATTGTTGATATTAACCTGGAGGCCCAACAAATCAGTGCTCAAAGCCATGAAAATATCTGCAGAAACTAGTACCCTCCTTATAGGCAGCAAGGCACAGTTACACCTCATTACATTCCAACTCCAGTGTGTTTGGAGGCACTTGCAAGGGCAAGCAGAGGACAGGGTGGGATGCTACTTCTGCAAATCTGATTCCTGTTCCCTGGAACCAGAAATATGAGTATAGCTGCAGTTTGAGTAAGGCTGTAGTCAAAGAGAGTGAGTGCAAATTTAATTTGACAGAGATTTAAGTAAATATCAAAGATATAATAGTATTAGGAGCATCTGCCAAAGATGGCAGGCTGTGAGAGGTGTATTTAATATTGTCCTAAAATTATTATTTGATTTATCAATTCAGTGTGTGTAGAAGTCAGGAATTTCCCCATTCCAGAATTCAAAGACTCTGGTTTTGGCATTTTGTCACCCTGTGTAACTTATTCAAGCAACAGAAGGAAGGATTTGTGTCACTGCCTGGTCCTGTTTCCACTCTGCAAGAACCATAAAGCAAGTAGGGAGGTCTGATCGTGTACTGCCTCAGTACAGAGCAACATGTTCAACTCCCATGCCTACTGTTCAGTTGTCACTTCCTGCAGCTTTTGATCAACCCCGGTGTCAAGGCCCGGAACACCTGTTATAATTTGAACAAATAATGAAGTTAAAAATGGAACAGCAGGTTAATCTTTTAAGTTCCTCAGTCTTTCTTAGATGTGTCTTTCTTTCTGTCACTCCATCACTTTCAGTTTTCTCGGCATCGTGGCAAGATGACAGCTCTCTGTGATGGCATTGGCATGTTCATACTCTTTATGACAGTTGTTAACAAAATATAGACTATTAGAAAAAGATAGCTTAATTTTGCAGACTTTTGGCTTTTTACCTTGTTTTCCACTCCACTTCTCTAATCACACACAGAATTTCCTCAAGTTTTGAGCAATGTTAAGGTCACCAGAATGGTCATTAGCCCATCACAGCTGCCAGTACTAGATATTGGCAATGTTAATTACATTTCAGGCACACAGAGTCATCCCAGTTCAATCAATTTATTAAGATACTGTGGCACAGTGTGCTCAGCTGCCATGCAGTGCTGTAAGAGAGTGGTTTGCAAACCCTGGAGGTGAGTCTGCAAGCAAGATGAGAGCAAGGGTCCCAGCAGCTTTGTTCAAGAAATGTCCCTTCAATCAGTGTCACGGAGAGCAGTAGTAGATGACAATATGCCAGGAGGCTGCCTGGAGAACCCTGTGACACCATGGCCCCGTCTCTGACTAGAAGTCTTTACAACTGCTTTACACAGCTTCCTGTATCTGTGCATGATGAGCATTTGCAGGCTTCTGCACAAAATTTAACAGAATTACTTTCTTGAGTGGAACAGAGTCTCACTAGGTATCAATTCCCATTACATTAAATTACACCCAGTCTAAAATGCCTTTCCTCCTCACTTGGCCATCCTAAATTTTTAATTTCATCTATATTTACCTTTTTTCTTGCACTGAAGACCTTTGGTAAGAACCAGGCTTACTAGGATTGTCAATGACCTAAGAGTATGGGTTTTTTATCCCATTAAGTATTCTTCTTAGCTTGGTCTGTTCAGGGAGGGTATTTGGAGCCATTGCAGCATAATGGAAATTAATTATTTTAATTTTTTATTCTCATTCAAATTATAACACTATTATTAAATGTTAGAACAATATTATATAGAGGGCCAATGTGAAAAATAATATTGAATTTGAAGTTGTTCTTATCCTGTTTTCTTTGAGCCAGGAGAATGCAGAGTAAATTTGTATAGTAATTACGTGGCTGTTGGTTTTATTTTGGTTTGGGGTAGATTTTTTTGTTTTTTTTTTTGGGGGG
>VXAZ01005123.1:1567670-1630245 GCA_013399875.1 Gymnorhina tibicen
TGGTTTTATTTTGGTTTGGGGTTGTTTTTTTTGTTTTTTTTTTTTTGGGGGGGGGAGAGGCTGGTTTTTTTGTTTGGTTGGGTTGGGTATTTTTATTCTTGTTTGTTTCCCCTAAATGAATGAGATAAAATATGGTTATACCTGCAAATGGCTTCAAGAAGATTTGCTAAGCTATAGCCTGTTATTTCAGAACTCCCATCACTCTGATGTTAGGGGTTTTCTCATCTCTTTTTTCCAAATGAATTTAATAACCTTGAAGAAAAGCAAACTAATTGAAATTATTCCCCACAACATTACCTAAATTTGGAGAATGCAATTAACTATGGCATACACATCAACACACTTAATTCTGTAAAACACTTATCTTAGGTAGAAATATTGCCATTACTAATTAAAAAAACATAATCTACAAGAAATAACTAATAAGAATAAAATGAACAAGCAAATTGTATTAAAAAGTCAAAGGAATGTTGCAGAACAGAATCAGAGGTAGGAAAAAAGGGGATTCTAAACTTAAGAAACATGTTCGGTGATGCTTCTCTTTTATCTTCTAAAGCATGAGCTGGTATGCATTTGATTCAACACAATCTGCTTATCAGAAAATATTAGAAATTTACAGTTCTGCCTCCTCTGCTGGACAAAAATGATTTTTTGGAATTTCATATCATGCAATATATTCATCTAATGTTCAAGTAAAACTTTAAATCTCTGCTACCATATGTGAAATATACTGCTGTTCGGACCCAGTATCTCAGCTTCTTTTCACACACTTGGGTTTTTGTTCATATAGACTAGAGCATTCAGCTACAGTGCAAGTAACAACAATTCCAAGCCTGTCTTTGCCATTTGTCTGCTGTGTGAGACAGAGATGGCCACCTCTCCTCTCTATTTCTGTTTTCATTGAAAAGCTCAAGAAAATCACCAGACTTTTCCAATGAAGGTAGAGAGAACTATTTTTGCAGAGTACATCATTCTTGCCATGCATAACATTGACTTGCACTGACCATGCCCCCAGAGTGGATTTTCTTCTCCATGTAAGGTTTCCTCTGCTCCCTGCCTCTACACAGCTTCATCTTACCACTTTAACTTATGAACTCTTTGGAACAAATGGGCATATAGTTTTACAAAGCCTGATAAAATGGACAATCATTAGGCTCTAAGAAAACTTGTTTGCTTCCATTCACCTGCATTGCATACCAAATTGATGATGCATAGTTTTGTTGAAGTGGTTCCATTCTTAATCACTTATAAATTTGTTGCACTTTACATGGTTTAATATTGAGAAAACTTCAGAGGAAAAACAAGTTTATTCATTTCGAAAACACTGACACTCTGTTGTGTTGCCTGTATCAAAATCTTTTACTGCCTCAACACTTCCACTTACAAATGAATTTTAGAAAAAAGTATATAATTGTGATTGGAAATCTATGTAATTCCTTTAATAGTTTACATGGTTTTCTGGTTTTACTTTTCGCTTATTTCTATGACTTTTGAAACTTACTTTGAAGGTACAGAATGGGAGACCCTGGCATCAGATTTTTCTAACATTAGCAAGTGGAAATCATAGATAAAAGAAAAATTAAAAAGAAAGGAGCTTTGATAGCATCCTCTGTCAACCTGCTGTGTTATGACAAATATTGTCTGAAAGCTTTATCTCTATATCCATGCAACAAAATGCAGTGCCATAACAGCAGTGTAAAGGGAGGCATTATGATAGGGTCTTGATCTTGGTACTTTCTATGTCTTGAGTGATCAAAGGTTATGTGCTACAACAAACAGTACTGAAATGTTAGAATTACTTTGGGTAATGATAATTGCAGCACTTTAGGGTGCTGAAATTTAATGTATTTACGATTGGTTTCATAGTTGTCATTATGTGGAGACAAACTGTTCTTTTTAGCAATCATGACCTGAGTGTCTTTAAATTTCATGTTTGCCTGAAAAAAAAATTGAACTTTTTCTGATATTTTGCTGCTCTAAGTGTGGGAGAATCAAGACCAAGTGCACAAAATTTTATTTTATAAATTTATTTAAATATAATACCTTTAATTGTGAAAATTCTTTTGAGACATCAAACATTACCAAAAGAAATAGGAGTTGAGCGAGATGCTTCAAGTTGTTTAGGTATCAGCTGCACTTGAAAGTTTCCCCTTCCTCTTTTAAGTGAAGTACTGGGTTTTGCTGCTACTTTGATCATAACAAGAGGCAGGTATGATATTTAAATCCTGTTGTTTGGATATTTATATCTATTTATAAACTTAGCACATTATTTATAACTGCAGGGTCAGGATGCCTGCTAAATTTTCTGATGCTGAGATGCTTTTGTCTGTTCTATTATGGCAAGAACCATGAAACATCACTACAAATTATTTTTACTGACAAAGCACAAGTTGCAGCACTGACATTGTAAAAGTGAATTTCTTCAGCCTGTGAATGTCAGTGGCTACTTTCAAGGACACAAATTATCTTCCGGGAAATCTCAGTAATTTGTATGACAGATTAAATTGTGATGTGGGTTCAGTTAGGTGCTGCTTGTTCAAGAAAAAATCTGAACAAATATTAGCATATCTGTGAGACTATCAGAATAGTAAACTATATAGTTACTATAATTCATATAAGAAATAAGAAATATTGTAATATAGTTGGTGGCCAGGACTAAAATCTGGTAATACTGTGAAAGGCACTGTAATCTAGTTCAAAACAGTGCCCTAATTTGACACTTCAGCAGTACCTTCCCAATACACTGGAAAACCCTACAGGTTGCTTGCATGTCAATTGGGAGCTCCTAGCCTCAGTAAAAAGACATTAATCTTTCCTTGCCTACATCATGTTTTAGCCTGTTTTTTAGCCATGTTTTTTCCACATCTGAAAAGGTAGGCGGAGTTTTTTTACTACTAACTAAATAAAAAATTAAACTATGCATGGAACCAACATCTAAACTGCATTTTCCATTTTTTGTCGTCGTTGTTGAAAACTTCATTTTATTCTCCATTTTTAATTTTGTCTTTTCTCATTTTCTCATACCAGAGGTACTTCATTTCTGATACATTCATTGTCTTCATCTTAGGGTCTTTTATTTCTTGTTGTCTTGTTTTTTGCTTTTTGGTGGGGGAAAGAGGCTGGTTTTGCTTTATTTCTTTTTTCCAAATGAAATTCACTGCAATTCATTGCTGCACAGTAGAAAACTAAGGAGGGGTATTGTCAAAACACTATTGGTGACAGAATACTTGATATGGAATTGCTTGCTACAGGAATAAGAAACATCATTAGTTTTCTTTAATAAAATCTTGAAATAAAAAACTTATAAGTGAATACCAATTTTTTCAAAATCTGAGCATTGCTACAACAGAGTTCATGTTTAACGTATTCCAAGATCCCTGATCCTAGCTGAAGGTCTGGACCATGGATCTTTGGAACAGCCTTTATTTTCTTTATCCCATTACAGTTTTCCATTTAGCAGATATGGGTGTCTATTCACTGAATCCATGTTATTACAAGCAGGATTCTTTCCTTTTCCTGTCGTGTAACATGATATTGCCACTTCAAGATCTCGGTCCACTCTTCTGAGGTTGCTTTGTAGACTCTGTGTGCAGACTCAAGGTATAGATATATAATCTGCTCCTTGTGTTTGCTGGGCAAAAGAAAACAGTAATTGATGTAAACAACCTCTGTTTACCCTTAGCCCTTTGTTGCTTGCAGTCCTGAAAGAGAAGAGCAATGCATGGAGGTGAAGCACTGAAGTAAAGAGGAATAGTCAATCTGCCTCTTTAAATAAACTTACTTCTGCCAATACATAAACTCAGAGAGTTAGAAGGGGCCTTGAGGTCATCTACTGCACTCCCCTGCTTCAGGGCTGCGTCTCCCACTGCAAGGAGTTACTCTAAGGAGATAGCTCATTTATCTTGTTCCTAAATACCTCCTGGTGACAGAGTGCACGTAGACCTCTAACACTGATCCTAACCTTTACCATTTTTCACTAATTTCTAACCTGAAGATCCCAAGTGGAAATTAATGTCATTGCAAATTCTCCCATTCACCTGGATTACAGGCAACAAGTTGTCCTTACAATTTTTTCCCTTTCTGAAAAAGAAATATTTTAAATTGTATTAACTTCGAGTGTCTAGGGCAAAAAGTACAGCAAGTTCCCAAAAAGTACAGCTGCTCACAATAGTTTACTTAAAAAGGGAAACTTCTTTCATTATTTCTTTTGTATGATAGTGATGCCTTGGGTGGCCACCTAAAAACAGAGACTGGACAAGAATAAGGGAATAAAGGTAGGTACTTTTTTGAAGGGCCTTCAAGGTACACCCTGGGGAGTCAAAAGGCTACACCCAAGATGGACCCTGGGTCACGAGTTCTTCACAATTTTATAAGTTTGGTTCATTTGCATATCAGGTTTAATTCTCCAATTACAACCCCAGTTAATGATGTAATTACCCTAAGTTTGCCCTCCTCTTCAGAGGCCTTAGTTTACGCATTTTGGGGCCCGGTGTCCTTGATGTGGAAACCTAGAGAGGTTTATTATATCTAACCAGCATAAGAGAACAGCAGCTAACAGGCCACAAGAAACTTCAGAGTTACACACTAGGCAGTACAGGATTTGACAAATATAAGGGTTAAAACCAAAGGCATCAATAGTTCTTCTAATGAAATCCTGCAAAGCAACCCAAAAGGGGAAAGTGCAAGTAATTGTTTTTGTAATTATAACTATGACACAATTGTTGGCGTACCATGTCCCAAAACAGTCCCATGTTTAATGAGCACTTTGAGAGAGATTCCTCCAATATGTTTAACAGAAAACTGTCTTGATTTTACACGTGCTGATGTTAAGAAAGTTAGAACGCATTGTACCTTGACCAGGAAATCAACAAATGATGGAATATTTATTATAATCCACTAAACAAATTACTTCCTGGAGCCAGTAGTGACATAAATGTCTCTGTCATGTTATGTCTTTAAATACTGCATGTCCTAGAGTCTCTTAATTCCTTACAGTAGTTAATATGATGAGATCCTGATTACACATAATGACTAGTAAAATGAATGTGGATGGTATCTCTTTAATCAAGTTTATATCTAGAGAGCACTTATTTTCCTGCTATACTTAGGGGTTTTTTTTTCTTTTGAACATTTGGACAGACTTTCGGAGGACATTGTAAAAGATTAGACTGTAAGATACTCACCCGTGAAGACATACCAAATACATTAATATTTTGGACAATATTAAATATATTAAATAGCTATGTTCATTACAAATTATAGAACCATGTATTTCCATGAAAGAATAGCAAAGTAAAGAGCAAAAGATCCAGCTAAATTCCTGTCAGTTGAGCACCAGATGTAGCTAGTCAGAGAAGGAGCTGGTGTGCTTTTCAGTTGATACAAAGGCTGCAATGAAACAATGCAGTTTCATCTGGACTCGGCTAGCTCATGGTGCAATTCAAATGTAATTACACCTGGCATCCCAAACTTAAAAAGCACAAAATAATCTTGGATTATTTGACAGATTTAAGAACATAGGTTTTTGTGAGGTTTCTGAGCTCCTACAGGAGGCAGTCCCACAGCTACATTTATAAGGGGGCTTTTTTCCTTAGGTAGCTAAAACCATAAATCAGAGCAAGCTGATATAGCTTGCTCAAGCTCAAGCTATAGATTATTTAATGAAAGTTCCAAATTGACTTAATCTTTTAGGATTAGCCCAGTTTTGAGTATGCTGTATGATATACTCAGTGGGGGAGTCTCAGCTCTTGCGACACTAACCTTTTTAATATTTCAAGAAAATGTATATGTTTATAGAACAAAAACAATTTGAGCATGTTCCAAGGTACCAGAACCCTCATATGGCAACTAAACAATATTTCAAAGAGCAGGACCAGATTATTACCAAGATCAGCAAAGGAAAACTTCCATTAAAGTAACAGTAGGCTGTTAAAGTATGCACGCAAGCATACTTTAGTTTACCATAGAGTTTCTGCTCCATTTTGTTTCCTTATGTAATATCTTTTTACTTGCCTGATAGTCTGTCTTTTATTATATTTCATTCAAGTAAAATTTTCATGGCCTTCAGTGAATTCATGGGGCAAAGACAGCAGATTTTACATTCAAATGTTAGAGCTGAAAAGTAATTGCAAAGTAATTGCACGTGAGGCTGATTCTTACATATGCTTTCTGAAAAAATCCTGTGCAAATTTTAGGACATTGATAGATATTAATTTTATAATATCAAAATTAATTTTTGCTTCTTCTTGGGGAAAAGCAAAGGGACTTCTTTTCCATGGTATGCATTTTAAATTTATTTAGGTTTTATCACATTTCTGTTGTTACACAATTTTAAAACACCCAAGGAATTTCTGGCACAAAGTAATACTTTTGTTCTTCACTAAGAAAGAAACAACTCACAACAGTCTTCATCAGTAATGACGCCATTGAAAAATGCTGCTGTATAAACCTGGCAATAACCTGTTCTCACCACAGATCTACTTAATTGCTTCTGCATTTATAATAGACACAACAGATGATTAATGCTTGGTGCACTGAGAAGCAATCTTTGGGAATTACTTAAATAACTTTTGTACAATACCTTAGGCCATAATTATAAAGGTTTATGTAACTTGCAAATGATGCAAATCATGTTTTCTGCAAATATTTAACAAAACACCAGCAGAACAAACTGTGTTTCTGAACAACTATAAACTGCTTTTCATTTATTTGGGGCATTCCATAACTTAAGCTAATTATGGTTTTTAGCTGTAGATAAACACATTACTAAAATACCCTTTAGTGCCTTCAAAAGAAGAAATATGAAAGTTCTACAGTTATTAAATTGCTAGTGAAAAAATATTGAGAAAATATGTCTCTTTCAAAACTTGGAACAGAAGAGATGCCCCCAGCACCTGTAAATTGTCATTTCCAAATTTATATTTTTAACAAGACAATCGTTTGTTTATAGCCATAGACATTATTATGAACCCATATTGACATCTTGCGGATAGCTTGGTCAAATGCAGTGAGCAGGTTTCCATACTTATTCATCTTGGAATATATTAGTCCTATTAGCTAATTCATAATTAAGCACTGGGCACTGTCTCTGAAGCTCTTGCAGTAGTTCTGTGTTTTATGAAGGGGTTCATAAGGGGTACAAACAATACAGTTTGTAGATATAAAAAAAAAAATCAAAAATAGGTGGGAGTTGACACCTGTAAAATATTGCTCTTGCCAAAACTGTTTAACATCACATTTCTTTTTAATTATTTAACTTTAGATGGGAAAAAATCCTATCAGAGCAATCTAACTTAACCACTGAACTCCTAAGCTTAAATATAAGTATTTCAAACTGAAAGAGGGAAAATTTAGGTTAGATATACTGAAGAAATTTTTTATTATGAAGGTGGAAGAGGTTGTCCAGAGGAGCTGTGGATATCCCATTCCTGACAGTGTTCAAGGCCAGGTTAGATGTGTTATTGAGCAGCCTGGTCTAGTGAGAGGTGAATGTATATAAGATAGTATTACAATATTTATTTTTCATATCAGATTCTGAAATTCCTTTGCCAAGAAACTTTTTGGTCTATGGAACTGCAGAATCCGTTGCAATGTGCAGAGATGTCCCATAGGTGTCTGAATGGCTTATAGGTCATTTGCAGGGTTTAAGGAATTAGGTGTCAAGAACTCAGTCAAAAAGAATGTTTTCTGTAGATAAGGAAAAGAAAAAGGCAACCATTTTGCTTCTGATAATGACAAGAAACATGAAGCAGTACACTGAAGAGCAGTAGAATCTGAGACCAAGATCCTCCACTACACTTTTTCTGTTTTTCTTTCTGTTTTTCTTTCTCTTTTTCTCTTTCTTTTCCTTTTCCTTTTTATTTACATTTTCTTGTTTCCCACCCTCCAGTTTTCATTGCCTTTTTTTGTTTGTTTCTTCAAATAATGTGTTTAGCTATCAAAACTATTCAAATTTCAAGTCTTCTGTTTGAAATAAGATAGAGTACGAGCCATTTACTTAAGAGTTGGACTTGATTATCCTTGTGGGTGCCTTCCAACTAAGAATATTCTGTTATTCTCCGGTAATTTTAGCCATATTATTTAATCTAATCTCTAGAATAAAGAACTCCTTACATAAATTATGTAAAATCATGAGATTAGTATTAGGGTTATTTTTATTAAAGAAAGAGTTAGAAACAGTCAGTGCTCTGCCACTTATTATGGCCTCCTTGAGAAATACAGGTTTTTTACATTCTTCAGAAATTTCTAAAAAGCTTTACTACAATCAGGAATAGTCTAAAATTTTAATCTCAAGTGTCAACCTTTCTTTGAGCAACGTTGTTCTCTGATTATTTTTGATTAGGATATGCTTCTGATTTGATTGACAATGAAACTGGATAGTAGTACTGAAGGAGCAGGAACAGAGGAGGTTGAGCTAAAACCCATTGGATTTCGTATCTAGTCTAACCCCATGCTGCATGGATTCTGTGCTGGTGGCCTAAGGAGGGCTGACCCCCGACTTGCGTGTTTTAGCAGGGAGAGGGAGAAATGTCTGTCGTGCAGAGCAAAGAGGACCCTCACAGGGAAGAAAGTGTATCTGAAGTGTCTCATTTATTTGTTTTGTTTGTGTTTTTTAATAAAATAAACATATTGGTTTATTAAGTAGCTTATTCCTTTATTTAAATCTCAGATAAAAACTTGATCTGAGTATCTGAATATATTCATGCCCTGTGAAATAGGTTTCACATATGCTTACCACGCACAAACATGTCAAATTATGGCTTCAGTATTAAGCTGGAGAAAAATTTTGGCAATGGGCCTTTTCCTGTGTTGGCAATATAGAATCAGCTATATATCAGGTTAAACACTGAAATCAATAGCTACGTGTTAATGCTGGTTTTGACCTTTTTAAATGCACTTCAACAAATTAAAATACATGTTATCTTAGGTCTACCAAGTGCTAAGTAGAAGACACTGACCAGCATTTTCTTAAGCAACTCAAATTTTTGCCTGAATTCCTTCCATGAATTAGAAGAAACTGTTGATGTGGAGCTGTGAAAATTGCATATATAGGATGCATTGTTCAAAAAACAACCAGAGACTACCTACAAAAATAAATTCAAGTATTTTAAAATATTTTCCAGCAAGTATTTGTGAATTAGAATTTTTCGCCATGGGTATGATACATATTTGTAAATATAAATGAATCAATACAATTTTTCTCTATACAGTTGCATACATAACTAAGACAAAAGCATCTGCCTCTCTAGGGATGCCATGTGTTGAGGACTGGAAAAGCCTGCTCAGCAGATAGACTGAGAAAGAGAAGGCAGGTGAGTGATCAGCGTATACAATTTCTAGTTTTGCTCTCCATTCAAACCCCATTCAAACAATTCATTTAGGACATCTAACTCCTCTCTGTAGCTGAACTGGTTTACTTCAGCAAGTCAGGCTATATTAGCTTGCTACACAGAATATGAGCTATCTATTAGATTACTGAACCATGACCAATATCAGTAACTAACAATAGCCAGCAATTAACTTCTCCTCTTAAGTCATTAAAGACTTCAGATAATTGCCTGGAAAATCTGATAGCTTAAAATGTTGACACAAAAAAAAAGAAAAAAGAAAAAAGTTATATATTAACTGTGATAGTATTTTTTAACTGGCAAATTTCTTCACATTTTCCTTGGATCTGTTGAGTGCTTAGAGTTTCTGAAACACTTCAGGGCACGTTGCTTGCTTTCACTTTCAAGTGTCAGTGCTGTGCAGTAATACCATCTCTCACGTTGTCAGAGTACTGAGTTCTTCATCTACTTAGCTGATAATGACCCCATGCTGTTGGATAAGTTGCTGCTTGGAAGATACCAGTGCCTGTCTGACTCCACTCCAGTCTATTCAGGGGACTATGTTAATTTTTAATGGATTCAAACTCATTGGCTGTCCTTGTGGACATTTGGAAAGGTGGCACAGAATAAGCAGTGGTATTTGTATGCATGTCCAGGATCAGTGGAAAGTGGTTCATGACAATGTCTCGACCCAGAGACGTTTGTATTTTAAGTATTGGTAAGAAGGAATTTTGGGAATGAGACATAGACAGAATGGAAAGGAAAATGAAAGGTATGAAATAGAAGGATCAGATGTTGAAATGCAGTGTGGATTTGGTAAATATTCTGGAAGATTTCAGTACAGTATAGAAATTAAACAATACATTAATAAGACATCAGAACATACATAAATATATCGTTTAATGTGGGACCTGAGCATAAGAAAAATTCCATGGAACATGGGCTGGAGACTGTCTATAGTCTGGCTGTATTGGAGTTAACTTGCTTCACAGCAGTCCCTGTGGTGCTGTGCTTTGTGTCTGTGGCTAAGCCAGCACTGATAAGACAGCAGTGTTATTGCTATTGTTAAACAATGCTTGCACAGTGTCAAGACTTCTTCTCTTTCCCATTCTGCCATATTCCCCTCCCAAATGAGTAGGCTGGCACAAGAGGCTTAAAGATAGCATAGCTAGGATAGTTGACCTAAACTGACCACAGGGATATTCCATAAGGTGATACATTATGCTCGGCAATAAATCTCAGAAAGAGGAGGACGAGCAAAAAAAGTGGAAAACCATGGAGAGACCTCCAAGGACAGAGAAGGAGGAGGAAGGTGGCAGAGTAGATTTTCACAGCAGTATAAGGGAGACCCACAATGGAACAGACTTTGACTGAAGGATTATAGCCCATGGAGAACTCCTACTTGAGGAGAGGAAAAGTGTCAGAAGGAAGAAGCAACAATGAGAAGCTGTTATGTACTGACCATGAGCCCCAACCTCACCACTGTGCCTCTTGGATTAATGGGACAGGGCATCTATACATGGACATCTTGATGTGCAACATAAAATTGGAGTCCTGATGGAAGGGGGAACTTGACCGTTTATTCAGGTTACCTATGAAACATCCACCATAACTAAGCAAAAAAAGTATATCTGGATGGTGAGTGGAGTCACTATGAGTAGGTCTGGCAGATCAATTGCACTGGACCACTGCCACAATCTACCAGTTCAATTACTGTATGCTTACTGTGATGGAGGCAAAAGCCAGGTGGCTGAAAACAAACCTTGCAATCCATGCCAGTGCCCAAAACATCATTCTGGGTAAGTCCTGTGGCAACATGACACCCTAGAAAGAATTGAGTCATGATGGCACTCATCTCTGAAATAACCCCAGAGATACCTGGGCCAGGAAATACAGCACTGACTGTATCACCCTATCTCCTACCAGCCCCCAGAAAGACTGAAGACTGTATGGGACTGTTAAGTACCAGGCAGTGAATGATGGGAACTGGGGAATAGAAACGCTAGAGTGCATATTTAGATGAGGGTCTTGCCTGGTCAGCATAAGAGGATCAGAGAAACAACCTGGCCCTGGCCAAGCAAAGACTCTATTCTCATACTCATATGCCATTCATCAGTAACAGATCATAAATTCATATTCATATTGTTGGAAATCTGTAGTGAAGATCATCTTCTTTATTGCTGTGGTTATAATATGATGAGAGGGTTTCAGTGCTGTGGCAACTCTAATACTGTGGTCAAACCTGTCTGTATCATGTTTTACTAGAGTTTTTCTTCAATAAGTGACTCTTCTACACTGCTATGGGACACAGTCATTAAAGATTTTAAACCCTATTTCCCCTGTTTATCCTAATTGTCAAGTGGGTTTGGATTTTACTTTTCTTGTTTATTTCTTCTGTATAAAGAACAAAATTAGAACGAACAGCAGAATGTTCCTTTAGTGTAAAATTTATCTTCCACTAAGTGATCATGTGAGCCAGTGCTGTCTTATATGTAGAATATAAATGAAGAGTACCTCTAAAAGGAAATAGAAAAGAAACATTTTTTTCTTCTAAAAATCATCTACAAAGTAAGAATGGGGGCACTATACTTTAACTGTTTAATGAGTTGTTAATGAGCATTCAAATATACTACTCCCAACTTCGAATATAGAATTTTATTACACATGTACATGTACAATTAAACAGCTTTGACTCCTCTGAAGTTATATCTGACACATGTAACTATATTTCAATATTATTGAATTCTAAAAAAAATAATGATTCCATAGGTAGAAAATATTTAAAGGAAAATGTAAACTCACATTTTTTTGTTACAGCATAGCACAATATTCTCATAAGAGGTATGCATATTACGTATATTCTATACATATGCACATATATCTTAATTATAAGACACAGCATTTTTTTTTTACTGGGTTGCTTGTTACTAAGCAAAATAGTATATGCTGATAATAGTATATGTAAATCCATACAATGGAAATAATTTTTGCAAGTTAAATGTGTTCCTTGATTCTTGTAATTGTTTCTGAAAATATTTTCATGGCTCCATCAGGACTGGAGTTCATATAGTTTTGCCTAGTATTCTTCAAACCTTGGTCTTACGGAAATCAATGATCATAAAAAGATACATGGCTACATAGTGGCTAAGTATGTTTCCTTCAGGTCAGTCTTTTATGGGTTTTGTCCATAGATACCTTAAATCTAATTAAGGTAGTGACAAGCCTTGCTGGTTGTTACATCAGGTCTAATTTACATAAAGCAAAAGTAACCCAGGAGTAGATCAGCCTCACCCCGGAGCAGCCTTGCTCTGTGCTTATAAAGCACTTCCTTAGCAAAAAGGCTGTGATCCAAATGCAGATCGCTCTATAAGCTTTTTGATGTATATTTAATTAGATATTTGATCTGAGTAATGGTTATGGAAATATCTTGTTTGCTTGTTTATTTCAACTTGTTTCAACTGCCTTAGGGGGAACTTCAACTTCCCAGATGATACTTGGGGAACATATCATACAGCTGGCACAAACAGGTCCGGGAGAATCCTAAAACACCTGGATGGTAACTTCACAGTATAGGTACTAGGGGAGCCGACCAGGAAAATTGCCCTTCTTGATTTGTTTCTTGTTGAAAGAAGGGGCCTCAGGAGTGAAGTGGTGATTGGTAGCCACCTTGGCCACAGTGACCACAGAACAATCGAGTTTAATCGAGTCTGACTGGATGAAAAGTGGGAGCAAAACTTCTGCCCTGGACATGAGAAGATTTCATGCTGCTGAATTCCAACATAATTCTTCTCACTTGTTCAGGCCATTCAACAAATCTATTTGTCTTAGATGCTACATAAGAATAGATTGTGTCATTAATAACAGGCACTGCCTGCAGTTTCTGAGGAGAAATTAAATTATTTAACTATTTCTCTGAATTTCTAGTATATACTGACTAAACTGCAAGGATAAAATAGCATATTATAAGATATATATCAAAAAATCAAAGAGCTTTATGTAAGCTAGGAAATAGTCTCATACATTTCCATGCCTTATGGGGAGTTTTTAATTAACAGATTTTTGATATATTGTCAAATCTCAAAAAAGCAAATTTAAATGTAATATTTTCTAATTTAAAAATGCATTATAATGAAATTTATCTCTAATCATAATTTCAAAATTCTACTTCATACAACTGAAGATGGATTTTGATCAAGGAAAGTGTCATAATTCTGGTATTGTCTACAATATCTCTATATCTACTTATAGGAAAGTTGCACTGACCTCTGCTCTCAGAACACATAACAGTTTAGGGGAAGAGGAATTCTTAAGATCTGATATCTGAATTCATTTGCCATGAATCTTAGTAACTGTGCAGTTTTTAATTCAGAAAAATTTTCCATTACAGAATTTTTACTCCTGAAGAGTAAATGTAATCAAGCTCTTGCAAACCTCAGTTCTATCTTAACAGTTGATATGTATTATTTATCATATATTGGTCAAATCTTTTTGAAACCATAAGACTCACATGAATGAAAATGCTATGAGCCATCTCACATAACTAACACAAAGATTAATTACAGTAGAAGGGGCAAAAATGAACTGATTTGCATACTTTCAAATGTAGCAAGTGTAAAATATTCTTCAAAGTAAATTATCGCAGACTTGATGAGCTGAGAGACAGAACTGTATTTGCCATGAATCGCCTTTATCTTCAAGACTGAATATAAGAATGGCACATTTGCATAAAAATCTAAACTGTGGATCTCAACATTAACTGCTAATTGAATACTCCTGATTAAAATTTTAATCCTTGAAAGCAATTACATTTTATCCTGAAGACGTTTTGGATTGATTCCTTCAGTAAAGATGCTGGGAACTCTTTGCAAATCATTTTAACAGTGTTAAACTGGTGCCTCTTCACACATCAGCCCCCTGGGAATGGCTAATTATGAGCACTATCTACAGTCAGGACTTCGGACTGGTTCCACATTTATGTGAACCTATTTCTTCCCATCACTGAGAACACAGTTGGCAATTGAACAAAATATGCTGATGTGGCAGGCCAGGACAAGTCAAAAATCGTGAACTTTCTGAGAGAGACACTACTAACTGCAGAATCAAGTTATTTCTGTTTTAGCTGCTACAAAAAGATAGGCTCCTACTTTTCCCTCACTTAAAAGTGAAAAGGAACATATGCTGTAGTTCATTATTTGAGATAAGGCTGAGGGAAAATTTTTAGCCACATTTTATCATGAAACTCCAAAAGAAATGACTGTAAACAGTGAGGGACTTGAAGAGTACCATAGGTTCTTCAGGGGTGGGGGAGGTGATATTATGTTTTTGGCAACTGGTGGTGATCACATCTTTTAATCTTTTTTGTTTGTTTGAGGTGCTGGTTTTTTTTGTTGTTGGCTTTTTTGTTTTAACTAGAAAATGGATTGGTTAAAACAGAATTACCTGCTCGTTAGAAGAACACCCTGCACTCCACTCTGTACCTTACTCTATTTATCTTTTGTGCTTGCGTAATTCTAATGATAGTAGGGATTTGCTGGATTTTAAACCCAAAGTCTGATTTGGGTAAAATGAAGTATCTTAGATTTAAGTCTTGTGAGGATGGTCTTGGCACATTACCTCCAGCACTACCAAGAAGGGTTTTCTTCCATGCATTCCATTTTGCTGAAAATTTGTTTATTTTATTATTTTTAATGTCTAGCCTGTGTTTGAACTGATAGATCTCTATTTTTTAATTGAGAATTCTGTATAAGATTTGCAGGAAAGATGGTTTTGTTTGGTGAGACTTTCTTAACACTGCAGCAAACTCCTTTCTTCCTAGAACATCAGGGGGTTTTACTGGCTCTCAATCTAGTAGTACCTTTTTAAGGGTCACTCCCATTTAAACTGTAATTTCAGAAATCTCATTTAAAGTGATGATATTGCCGCTCAGACTATTTGGATGAAATCAGAAATTTTGCCCTTGTTTTTTTCTCCAACAATATGCTTAAATTCCTGTGCTCATTTATATCCTCCAGATCAAGTGCAGCAAATGAAAGGGTGAGTCCTTTTATTGGCTTCAATACTCTTTGGATATATTTAGAAGTGGCTTTACAGTAATGATTTTGGCATCCCCACTCTTTATTATTTTCAGACCTAAGTGCTTCTGTGATTCCTCAGTGCACATGGAGTAATTTCTTTTCTTCTTTTTCTTGCAAGCAAAAAATTCAATGTGAATATGTGTCTTCTTACTACCACCTATTTTTAAATATATTTAAGAATTTTAATGTTTGATGTTTTGTGGTTTGAGCTTGTTCCAAAGTATTCAGAGACAGAGTAACAGATTTTCATGCTGAGGGTTTTTCTTTTTCCTTCCTTAATTTTCACTCTCCAATACAGAACAAAGTAAATATTACTTTGAGTTCAGTAACAGTTGAATAATAATGGGACAGCATGGGGATGCATATAGGGCCACCAAGAGAAGGTCAAAACATGTCAAACAAGTCTGATCTTCTACTGAGGTTACTCTAATAAAAAGTTTGAAGTGTTCCAAAGCCCAGGAAACTTGAACAATACAGCATTTTGTGTCTCTAGTTGGGAATATTGCCTAAATTAAAGGTGATATAGTAACAAAAGTATTTAACACAAAGAAATAGTTTCATGAAAATCCAAGGGTCTATATTTTAATCTTACTTACTAATCTTCCTTTAAAAGTCAGTTCCTTCAATGAATGTACATCAAGGGAATGGATAATTTTAGTTCCTTATACCATAGTTCCCAATACCTGATATTCTAAATTTTTATTTTCTAAATTTTTTTTTGGTAGAAGATCTGAAAAATATAACAATCCTTCCTCTCTCAAGTCATATGATGATAATTGTATTGTTAATGTTTTAAATAGTTCATTATAGAATAAAACTTTCTTTGCAACACAGAAGGAGGGGTTATAAAAAGCTCATGGTTATTACCTTGAGACCTCAATGCTAACAGCAGTTGCAATGGAGTATCCAGTAAAATGGATGCAGTCTGAATGTGTGGTTGCTAAGGTTCTCAGTCTTCAGAGTTAAAGTCAGTAATGGGAAGGTCAGGAAATTGTATTTTGTTCCACTTTCTACCACTGTCTGTCTTATAACACTGGAAGTTCTGACTTAGGTGACCAGTTCTTACTGGTTATTGTGTGAGACAGTAACAGCAGCTGATATTACTACATGCAATGATAAATAATGTGAACTTATTAAGTATGCTGTTGCCATAGAAATTCCAGAGTTCTTTAATAATTAATGTATTGTTAAAAGTGAAGTATTTAATGTGTGTGTTTGTTGTGAGGAATTTATATTCAAGACAGTTTTTTAAAGCTTTTATAACCATTCAGTCAAAAATAAATATAATATCAAAATTTATCCACTCCCAAGAGTAGATCTTATAAAAAAATATGTCCCACTAAAACAAATACTAATTAGAAAACATTTTTGCCTTGCTTTACAGTAAGCACAGAGATTAAACTCTTTTCTATCTGTACTGAGTAAGAAGAAAGTTGTACTTTGAAATAACAAGGTACATGGTAGTAGTCAATAGAACACAGAATGGAAACTTTTTTTTAACATTGCTCCATAAAGTGTGGTTATAACTTGCTATTTGAGCTATCATTCTCTAGAAATTTTTATATACTGTGTCTCTTCTTATATGAGCATCCACTGGAGACAACTGTAGTATTCTTCTTAAGACATTTAATATTTTTCAGAGTTATGCTACTCAAAAGATCTATATACATTAAAAAATGATGTCAGATACAGGCTGTTATGAATCAGTTCACAGTATTATATGTGGAGGAAGAGAAGAGCCTTATGCTGTTACATGATATTCAGTAAATGTGTATGATTTGTGGTGTGGATGAGAACATCATCCCCTGAATGCTCTTTTAAATTTGAAAAGTATATTAAAGGCAACTGCTGTGGCTGTTTGGAATGAGGGCTGCTCAGTCATAATACCACAGCAGAGAAATGAGATTGCACATTGCACCAGGGTATAAAATGCCTTTTGTTCTGCAGGCAACAGAGCACAAGGCAAATGGCTATTTTGGATTATCCAGGACATGTGACTGCAAATGGATTAAAATCCTGTCTTTTTAACTTTATCTGTCCATATCCTTTGCTAAAACAGGTTGTATATTCCAAGAGCGGGCAACAAATTTGACGTATAATTTTCAGCCTTAAGTGCATGGCAGCAGTTTTTGTTCGGGCAGCTCCTGCAACAGTGTGGCCTTACCAGCACCATTCCCCTGCATGGCCACCTTCACTGCCCTGGGCAAACCCGCGCTGCCTTTGGCCAGCTGTTAGATTCACACAGCATATTCTGCCACATTCACCTCCACAACTGCTAAAACACAACTGGGTGAAGGTTGAAAGAACATTTTGTGAAACTGGCGGTAGAGGTTAGATCAGATCATATTACCTTCCCTAATGGTCTGCTCCAGGTGGCTTGCAGAGATTTGACAAGAAAAGATTGAGGCCTTTCACCTGTCGTGATGTAGCACTCTCTGGCACAGATGCAAGAGACATGGAGCCATTTTGTTTGACTTGTTCAGTTTGTTTTTCACTTAAAAGACTAGTAATATTTTGAAAACAGCAATAATGTTGAAAACAGAATTTACAGAAGTTTTTGGAGATGCAGATTTCTTACTCTTGATATGACCTTGGCTCTCCACTCAAGATTGCAGGTGGCAATCCCTGGTATGTCTGATTTAACCTCACACTCCCTCCCCTTCTCCCCAAGAAATCCTCTGAATTCATCCTTCTTCTTCATGAAGTATTGAGAAGATCTCAACAGTTAATTCAGGTATTTTGCTGTATGGTTCTCAGCACTATTTTTTTTGAAAATGGAGATTGAAAGGGGTGCAGTTTTCAGATCACTGCAATACCACCAGACTGGGTTATTATATTTTGATCAAAAGGAGAAAACAGTGTTTGATGATTCTGAATCATTTTTATATGCACTGTAGAGATGCTATGATAAAGATCTGATCAATATTTTTAGAAGTTCAGTTCATGAAATTCCACAGCATCCACTGTAAGTATTTTTTAATGAAGTATTTCTGCTATTTTGCCATGCATTGAAATTTTTATTCTCATTAAGCTTTATGAATGACACTCTGGAAACAAGACAGATTAATCAAAACTTTTGTTATAATATCAGCTCATCTATTCACTAATTATTTACAACATGCCTAAGGCTGATCTCTGAACTTTCTGCATTGGAAAATCCTGTTCATCTGCTCTAGCTTAACCCCTGAGAATTGCTTGTACCTCAGTGGTGAAGCAGCAAGTAAAGAAAAAAGTAGGGAAGGAAAAAAAGTGGAGGACTTGACTGGACAATGATTTGTAGTATAAAACATAGAGTAACAAGATTTTTTTCTCTTTCAATAACCTCACTTTGTTTTCATCTACAGAGAGGACAATGGGCTCCTCTATAACCCAGTGAACAGCTGTACTTATATACTGATACTAACTAAAAATAAATTGAATCCCTAAATCACAGCCTTTTATTTTTATACCATGACTACACATTTTTTTCCTTAATGGTTCTGCAGGAGTTGTTCTTGCTCATTGCTTGCTTCTGGTCTCAAAAACTACCTGGTTATCAACACCAAAAAAAAAATCTTCCTCTATTACTGAATTCACATAGATAAAACAGTCACTTCTGTGAGCCACAAATAATGCCCTGAATCTCTTGACTACTCTGTCTTGCAGATTTAGAAACACTGCTTTAAACAAATATGAAACAATGCCATATAAAAACTATTAAACAGAGATTTAAAATTCTACCCACTCTATGTCAGACATGCCACCATATTTTCAGTGTTTGGTTTTATTCTTCTAGAAGCACGCATTCTAGAAGTAGCCACGTAGGAACTGCTGATAGAGAGCTGCCTCCTGTTTTGAGCTGAGCAGGATTATTCCCATTTCAGTGAGAAGCCTGCTGTTTCTGTATTCTATAGGCACTGCTGCTGACAGGTCTGTGATGAAGGGTTTGCCATCTATGTTTCAAAATCCTCTCCTCAAATTAAACTATTAATCCGCAGGGAAACTTCCAAGCAATATTGTGTTGCTTTTTTATTGTCATATTATCCTGCAATACAGAAAGGAAACTCCAGGAGAAGCAAATTCTTTGCTTTGCTCAAAACCTGTCATTTTCACTGGGGAGAAGCTGCTTTGTGGAAATATTTGCTTCAAATAGTCATTCTGCAGAAATTTTTTACATTCAGGTTGGACATGTTGAAACAAAAAAATGGTAAGAGATTTTCACTTGCTGATGAATATCCAGTGAAGCCATGGCTTAATGTAGGTATTCCTTCCACAAGGACCTTGAAGATCATCTAGTCCAACCATCCTGCCACAGGCAGGGAGATCTTCCACTAGACCAGGTTGCTCAAAGCCCAAATGTAATCTTGCCTTGAACACTGCCAGGGACAGGGCATCCATAACTTCTTTGTGCAATCTGTCCCAGTGCTTCAAAAAATATTCTCCTTATATCTAGTCTGAATCTACCCTCTTTCAGTTTGAAGCCATTCTCCATTGTCTGATCACTACATGCCCTTGTAAAAAGTCCCTATCCAGGTCTCTTGAGGCCCCCCTTAGGTACTAGAAGGTGTTTTAAGGTTTCCTTAAAGTCTTCTTTCCTCTGTGCTGAACAACCCCAACTCTCTCAGCCTGTTTTCATAGGAGATCTGCTTCAGCCTCCTGATCCTTTTCCTTCTCCGGACCCACTCCAGCAGGTGTCCTTTTGTTGGGAGTCCCAGAACTGAATGGATTAGACTTTCATGAAATAACAATTAGGGAAGCAGTTTATTTATTTCAATTGATCTGTTACCTTTGAGTTCAGTGAAACAAACTTTATAAAAAGAAATACATGAAAATGCATGAAACAGTTAAACAATGTTATTTTTAATAGAAAAACTGTGTTATGATGATCACATTTGCTATTCCCCCAGACCCACCTAGACTGTTTTAGAGTATTACCTTGAAATCTTTTCACAGAATCCCAAATGAGATTAAAAAGAGGATCTATATACTTAAATTAGAGTTGGTTGCTGACACTCAGTGGAATAGCTGAAATAAAGTGGTTAGTCTAACTTCAGTATTGGAAAGATATGCATACGGTGGGAGGCAGGGATGGTAGTTGAAACCCAAGGAACATTTAATTTTCAATACAATTCCAACATGTGCTGTTTCTATTTAGCTCTTCCACTGATAAAAATTATATAAAAGTAATAAATTGTATGACTGTGTTTTCTAAAAAACAGCTAAGCTGGGGAAATACATTCGGCAATTCAATATTTGTGGGCTGGGTAACAAAAATAGGTAGTGATTATTTTCTGAAATATATTTTAGAAACTTCCTAAAAATGCAGTAATGATGGAAGAAGTGATAAATACACAGCTGATTTGGCACAATTCCAAAATAGTTTAGAATATACATTCTAGGTTTGAGATGACTGAATGATCTTAAACTGCTCCTGTCTTGGCACCTGGGAGATGGTTTTATCTTCCAGAATAGTGTTCCTCAGTGGATGTTCATTCCAATCAAATGGAGATGGCCACTAAATCATAATACTTCTTATTTACATGAAGAACCTTTTTCCCCCTAAATAACAGGTTATCATATTTTTTGCTCCTTTATTAGGAGATTCTGTCCATATGGCAAATCTTATGGGTATTTTAATATTAAATGAACAGAAGATACTCTGTTTATGAAGATAGATTTCAAAAATCAGTATCATTTGCTTTTGCGTAGAGATTTGGAGGCAACAGAAGTAATTATGAAACGCATGGAAAGCACTGAATGGCTGGTAAAACAAACATTTAAAACTGTCTGGGTGCAGTACACAAAGAATTCTACTTAGTCCTTAGGTTTGCAAATAGCACAGTGTGAATAATAAATATCAAGTTCATCTAACTGTGGAAGGATGAGGAAAATGGAAGCAAGTCTCTTGTTGCTTACTTGATGAGATGTTACTGAGAGATAAACACTGTCTTGAATCCATGAAATGGAGTGTTCCTGAAACTTTATTTTTAAATTGAGAAAGCAACACATCAGTTTAGAGAATTTTGACATCTGAATGCATAATGGGGAAATAGTTCTGAAAAAGGAATCTCTTGCTGTGTTCTGAGTTTTTGATTTGTGAAAAACTAAGAATCAAAATGGTCAGAAGTCACAGCAACTCTGTACAGATATATTCTTTCTTCAAAGTCTCCAGTCTCTCAGTAAAATAGAGTGATTTGCCAAATAATAGTTCCCCTTGAGAGAAACCCTAAACTAAAACAAAATAGTAAGTGTCAAACTTTTGTTAAGATTAAATAACTTCTTTTCCCAGTGCTTGTCAAACAAAGCTTTGACTGCCGAATATATATGCAAATATATCACACAAGCAGATGAGAATGATATATTCTCCATACTTCTTTTGCCCCCTACAAAAAAATCTTTCTTTTCAGCGTGAAAGGATCAAGATTCAGGCTGAGCTCAGCTATCCACCTACTTGCTCAGGTGTACAGCACTGGCCCTGGGAGTTGCGTTGGCCCAGTGGAGAGGTAGGAGCAAAACCAAATTTAGCAGAAAGCTGGGCAAGCTGGCACACACATTCCTCATTCCCTCTGCAAAGGAAACAAGATACTAAAGGCATAAGTTAGCCAGAGCGGGTAGGTTACAATAAGTCTGACACTATCACTTCTGAGGCTGGCCTTAACAAAGAAGGGACAGCAAATTTGGGGTTTTTTTTTTCCTTTCTTTTTTTTTTTAATGACAGAGAAGAGAGTTTGTGACTAGATTCTTTGAATCAACAGCAGGGTGCAGAATGCTATAGCTCTCTATTTTTGGAGAAACTACTTTTTTCTTAATTCTCACTCTGGTCTTGAGAGACTGAGGACATAATTAAGACACCCTTGTTCTATGATTAGACATGCAGTCTAGTCAAAATCTAAGATGACTTTGGAGGAGGATACTGGAGCTCATGATACAGCAGGATGGTTATTAGCAGAAAACCGGAGCTTACATCATGAAAATTCAGTTGGTTAACGCCCAAGAACAGCTGGTTAGTGCCATTAGAAATAAATACCACTTTGGCTGTTTCTTGATTAAGGCAAGCATAACGTTGTACTTGAGGGTGATGAACAGTAGATAAAAGTACCCTTACAACAACTATACCCACAACAATGTAAAAACTTTGCCCTGGTTTTGTGATCATGGCTAGAGGATTTCTGTTCTTGCAATTTTTTCAGCATATTGTCACTGAAGTGTTAAATCACCCTCATGGCCACTCTCACACTGTTATTTGGGATTTCCATTTATCCTGTCAAGGATTATGTTAGGCTTCCCCACCTAATCATCATTATGTTGGCACATTAATTTCTTCTGAGATTACTAGCAGTCTCTAGAGGTTTTGCTTTCCTGTAGGGAGTTCCCCCCTTAAAATGTTCTGGATTCAGGGCTGGCATTTTTCTTCTCTGTCTACATCAGTTTGTATTTCATGAAATCAAAACGTTTTCCTTTGGACAGGCTTTTTTTACCAAATGCACTCCATCATGTTGCATTACTCATTTATCATACTACCAATGCTTGTGTCACATGCAAACTATCTCAACAATATTAACTTGTAAATATTTTGTTGTCCGTTATTGTTTATACATAACTTCACTTAGATTTTTCTTTTTTTAAATTTTAGTTTAGATTTTGGCTATATATGAACAGAAAAACCCAGAAAAAAAGAATTATAATTATTCGGATTTATCCTGTGTGAGCAATGTGATCACTCCTGTGTAGTAGTTGTTGTATTATAAGGTAGTAGAAGGGAAGAGTTTCTTGCTGTGAATGATACATGCTGGAATTCTGTTTTCTTTAATAGAAGACTGCAGCTCATGGAATGGTTTACTACCTATAGAAACATTTATTCAATAATTGTGTTTTCTTCAGTAGTGATACCTGTGGTATTCAGTACATCATCTTTTATGGTTTTTTTAAACCATATTTCCTATTGTGAAATTTGTGTGTGTGTGTGTGCCAAAGCATATTTAACATTTTAGCTAAGTAATTTTTAAAAGGAGAGGGGAGATTTTCTAAACGGAATTTTGGTTTATTTTTTTCAAAGATTTTGAATGAATGTATTGAGTGTTTGATTTCTGGTTATAAAGAGCCCAACCTGAACTTCTAAACAGAGTAAATTTATTCATAAGAATTAGTAAAAGGTAACTTCAGCATCTGTTAAATAGCTGATGTGTGTCATATATTAGAAAAAAAAATCATAGGACCAGTGATCTTTTATAGTTTAATAGGTGGAAACAGATTATGGTTAATTACTCATAATATTCAATGAAGATACAAGCTTTGTTTTCCCAACTGGACCAAAAAGCAAGGACTAAATAGCAGTGATTTATTTTAAAAACAGAACTCTGTTTTTAGGGAAGAAATTCTATCATCACTGTAAGCTCATATTTTGGTCATCAACTTCTGCCAACTCTTTTTTTATAAAGAGAATGCTCCACCTGTTCGCTTCAAGTCCCTTTGAATCTTCACTTGTGAAAATTCTTTGTGTTTTCTTTGGTTCACAGAAAAGTCTTTTTTTTTCTTCTCCTTTTCTTCTTTTTCTTGTCCTTTTTTTTAAGATAATTTTTAAAAATTTCTTTGCCCTGGAGATTGGCACTCCCATAGTTTATTTCTTATCATCTAAGACTCGAGTTGACTAAACTTTGTCATTTAAGTGGTCTGCAGCTTTTCTAGTGCACACAGAGAGAGCTTGTCAAAGAAGCTGTGTTTTTGTTCATCACACTTTTTCGGGAAGTATTTTGTCTGACTTTGAAGCCTGCCTCTCCCTGTGCTTTTTTTTTAAAAAAAAGAAACCTTCATTTTTAAGCATGTCAACACCAAAAGAAAAGTTTGGAACATTTTTTTTTAACTCTCTTTTCAGTTTTGTGCCTCCAGAAAACAATTAAGGGTTTAACTGAGCCTTTAAGGTACTGGGCTGTGCTGGGGACGGTGTGGATTCACATTCCTCCAGCAGGCACTCTGGGAGGCATTATGCCTCCGGTAGGCACAATACTCATACAACTGTGGAGCACTGCATGCTGCTGCCTTCCCTAGCTGCTGCTTCCTCCCATAGCCAGCAGCTTCTGATGATTATTGAGTGGAGACCGTGACCCCATTTCTGCACCCCTTTTAGAGTTGCTGCTGTTAATAGCACTAAACAGAAGCTTTTTATGGTTTATTTTTATTGTACATATGGTACATGTCAGAGATTTACAGCGTTCTGCTTCCCTAAAAGGCAGTTCCTAAGAGCTTAGCTGATTCATTAGGGCATATATGTATTGTTAGAGATTTAATTCTAGTACTGAAATAATTAGACCTTACAAAACAGGAATCCAAAAGGGGTAAAAGATTTATTATTTTCCTTTTCCCTGCTCATTGCCTTGTAAAATGTTGACAGTATGGAAAATCTGTGATCTGAAAGCTTTTGGTTTCCACTTTCTGGGTAGGCATCAGGGTAAGTAATTTCTGAACATTCTCAACCCTTCTGATGAAATTTTCTAGGTGATGTGACAAAAATTAATTTTATTTTTTGCAGTTCAACAGTAATGAATAGGGGGGTCTGTTTTAGACACTTTAGTCACCAGCTGCTAAAGAGGAAAAAAGGTAAGATTCAAACTGAAAGACTGTGTTTCTCTTTAAAGGCATAAGAACTTAACCATCCTTCAATTCAGAAGATGAATAATTACTCTTCTGCTTAGAGAAAAAAGCTCTATGATCAGAAAAGAGCTGAAAATAAATAAAAACCTGCCAGATTTGTGGGGTGTGGTTTTTTGTGTTGTTTTTGGGGGTTTTTTTTGCTTGGTTTGTTTGGGTTTTTTGGAATGTTCATTAGCTTTCCTAGTGCTTAATGTTTATTCATACTCCTTATCTCTTCACACAAAGGTCTATGGCATAGTTCAACTAAGAACAAGAAAGAAAGGACTGAGATACAAGAAAATTTAGCAGAGGCAAAATGTGCTTTAAGGACTGACTTTGTTACAAAGAAGGAAGGGCTTAACACACGGTAGTACTGTGAATATTTCAAAAGACGTCAGAGTTTGATAATCAGCTTTGGCATGAAAAAGAGCCAGATAAAAAAATAGGTTTTACCACAGAAAATACTGAAACAAATCAATATACTATTATGCTCCTACCAGAAAATCAAAAAATAATGAACTCACTTTCCCTGCAAGGATCTTTCTTTCACAAAGGCACTTGTTTCCCATGGAAGATGATCTTCATGTTTAAAAAAAAAAAAAAAAAAAAAAAAAAGAAAGAGAGAGAAATACGGTTATGGACAGTTACTATCCTGCCCTTTTCCCAAAATTTTGGAATATGTCACTATGTGAAGGAGCATATGAGGAGTGGTGTTGCAGGAAGCAGATGATCCGGTGCTCACGGAAATGGTTCCAAGGCTCAGTGCTCTGCCCTTCCTCAGGCCCCTTCTCAAGGGCTGACAGTTGCTGCAAGCCCGTGGCATGCATTACACCGGGTTTGTGCAAGCAAGCACTTCGTGAATTGCAACAGCCCAGGGTGAGAAGCGCCCTCATGCAGTTTTGTACCGGAAACAGTTCTCTGTCTTAGCTCATAAGTGGCTAAAAACTGACTTTGAATTGTGAAGGGATGTTTGCTTGTATAGGAATGATATCCTCAGAGGAACTGTTCTCTTTGAGTGTAAAAGATTGCTTTAATAATAGATTTAAGTTCTGCTCAGAAAAGATATTATGGAACAAGTTAACTAGCTTTGAAGTCACAAATAGATACATTTTTGGATCCAGGTGTTTAATACAGAGTGTGCGTTTAGCATGGTAGATGTACAGATAACTGAAAAAAAAATTCCTACCTTATTTCTTAGGTTTATGAGCAAAGCTGGTCAAACAGTTTTTCAGCATAATACATCACTCTTAATTTAGTGAGTCACTGCAATAATTCATTATGGTTCAGTTAACACTAGAGATGATAACTTTCTTCTCTCATGTGACTACTGCAATGATCACCTTTTCTAGAAACAGACTGATTTCAAGGAGAAGTTATCAGATCTAGGATAGACCCTTTTGGGGGAACAGGGAGGGGGAAAGGATGAGCAGAAAAAGCAGATCATATAAGTGGCACAGAATGAAGTAATTTCAAGTTCAGTTTTCTTGTTCAGTCTCTTTCCCAGGTCATTTCTTGAATGAATAAATATTTATTTATGAATAAATAATAGTAAGGCAGAGAAAAGAAAGAGAGATAGACCTCTTCTATTATGACAGGAGGATACCGGAGTATGTGTCCAGACTGAAGCTCTTTCTTTGCCCTAGAACAGTGGGTATCGGCTTTGAAAGAATGAAACTCTCTCAGCCAAATTTCCCAGTCTTATGTTCTCATAGAAATTGAAAAGCTGTTGTAGTTTCTCATCTACTTGCTTTCTAACATACCTACTGGTATTATTGTTTAATATCACAGGATATTTATTGTGGGTTTTTAACATCCAATCACTGCAATGTCAAACAATCTATCAAGTACATTTGAGGTTCTTATTGAAGGGCATCATCAGATTTTTTTTGTTAGAAAGAATAAAAAAAACCCAAACAAACCCAAAACACTTGGTCATTCATCAACACATATAGAGCTAATCAAAATAACAAAAAAATTAATGTTTCCATCTACATATGTGTCATGAAAATGTTTCGCTATTTGGAAATAAAGTTTTAAGGATTGGAGGGAAATATGACTAGAAATAATTCTGGATTTTGAGTTATTTGTAGTGTTAAGAAACCTATTTTTTTTTCTTGCTGTTTGCTTGAAGTACCCTGCAAATATTTGCAAAAATACGCTGATTTTCTTCATTCTCAGCAAATTAACAGTATCTGTAAGGGTGGTGAATGAAGATATTCAGAAGATAGAAGGTATAGAAACATATTATTCTTTCATGCAACAATTTTTAAAAAAAGAAAAACCCACTTGAATATATAGAAATGTATACCTTGTTGCGTATGCATATGTGTGTGCTTTTTCTTATATGGAGAGTACACAAAACTAAAAAAATATTGAGGGACTAACTGAATGAAATAGTCCTTTTGTATGCGGATGCAAAACAATGGGCATAACAGAGTGCAATGTTGTACTGAATGTTTCTATCACTATTTTAAATACATATAATAAGTGTAGTGTGTGATTAAAGTTCATATAAAACAAATATGGAGAAATTAAACAGGTGTGAACTTGTGATTTAAATGAGTCTCAAGAGCAGAAGGCCTTGTCTGTGGTGGGTGTCTGGTTCAAATTAAGATTTGCCACACATGGATAAGGTGGATTTAGGTGCATACACCATTATCCATCGGCATCTCAGTCCTTAGAGTCCTATGTCTGCACACTGGAAGCCTCTATGTGGAAATCAACAAACAAAGAGATATTTTACGGTTTTTTAAAATATTGCTGGAAGGAAATGATAAAGAGTTTGTGCTGCTATTAAACTGCTTTACATTTTATTTTGGAATAAATTCCAGAGCTGAGACCTGTCTCCTGGTTTCCTCTGGGATAATGCAGTAATTTTCTCCACAGCTTAAATTAATGTGACTTTAGAATAGAACCTCCAGTAAATCATCACAGAAATATTATCTTCAACAGAGGTGAGCCAAATTACCTCAAGCAAGAATGTATTGCAGAGTGAATGAAGTTACAATTTAAATGCAATATCCTACCAATGTTCCCAAACTAAGTGGCTAGAAATTATTAAAATAACAGGTGACATTTAGATCCTTATTTAGGAATGCACTGGAGGCAGGTTGTTCTAATTCCAGTTGTTGTAACTGCTGTAATTGACAGTCTTGTGGTTTGTGGGTAATGTTTTGTCCTGTGAGAAGTGATGTTTAGTTGTGGTAAACAACAATATGCTTGTCCCATGCACACACCACCTCCTAGAGCTAGATTAGCTATATGAAGGAGGCTTGTATAGCCACTGGATGCCGTAGTTCCAAGTTGTGTTTAGAAGTCATGGAAGTAGCTGCTGCCCATCAAGAACAGGATAAGTTTTATGAATACCAAAGAGAGAGGACACTGATACTTAAATTAAAAAAAAAGAAAAAAACCAAACAAAAAAACCCCACAAAATAAAGTAAAACCAACAGACAACAAGCTCACTCAAACTTATTTAGCAGTATTAAATGTTTTATTTGCATAGCCATCTGCTTTCTGCAGAGACCATCTCTGTCCTCAGTAGTTCATACAGAAGATCAAAGAGTTAATTGCTGTTACGCCTAGTACATGAAAAGTGCTGGATTTTAAACGACAAGGCATTCTTCCTTGAGAGCTCCATATTTATATGTTGAGATTAAACTAAAGTAGCATCACCATCTGTTACAGTGCCATGTTGTGATTCCACAGCACCAGCACAGTGTCCTAGGGAGTGTCAGATAGGAAAACAGGAGGAGAAAGAGGACAGATGCAGTCAATATAGCAAAAGTACAAGTTCAATAAATCCAAAGCATGTTATATTTTAAAGACAGTCTTTAAAACTGAACCCAGAGCATCATGCTTACTGTACTCTAAACTTTTACTCTCAACCTTTGTAATAGCTACTTGTCTGCATTAACATAAACATGTCTCTGCCTTGTTCATTGTTCATTACAACTGATTTTTGTATAAGGCCAAGTACATGGCAGGTGTCTCAGAAAGCTATGCCTGTAAAACTTTCATTCTACTTATTTTAATTGCCTCACCTAAAACTGCAATACATCTTACTTTGCAAGGATGCTGAATTATGTAGAATACTTAATGGTATTCTAGGATTTTGCATTAGATTGCATCATTAGAAAGAAATCATGCAAATATCATCAAAGTCTAATGCTAAATAAGTAGTGTGGATTAAAAAAATTGAGCAAAATTACCCTTGGTTTAATATCATTATGTATATTGTGACCATAAGGGATGAATAGCATAATGTTTTTTTGTCTTTTACTCCAGAACATATTTTAATCTTTTAAAAAGTGTAATTTTATGTACATATATTGCATCTCTTTCCCTTTACATTGATGGATGTATAAGGCTTCCAGCAATCCTTAGGATAGAGCAGAGTGGCTAAAAATCTGCCCAGTTGAAAAGGACCTGGGGGTGCTGGTCAATAGTAGTTGAACATGAGCCAGCATGTGCCCAGGTGGCCAAGAAGGCCAGTGGCATCCTGGCCTGTATCAGAAATAGTGTGGCCAGCAGGACCAGGGCAGCGATGGTCCCCCTGTACTCAGCACTGGCAAGGCCACACCTCAAATCCTGTGTTCAGTTCTGGGCTTCTAAGAAAGGCATTGAGGTGCTGGAGTGAGTCCAAAGAAGGGCAACAGAGCTGGGGAAGGGTCAGGAGCACAGGTCTTATGAGGAGCAGCTGAGACAGCTGGAGCGGTTAAGCCTGAAGAAAAGGTGGCTTAGGGAAAATGTTATCACTCTGCACCATCAAAAAGGAGAGTGTAGATGGTGGTCAGCATTTTCTTCCAGGCAACCAGCGACAGGACAGGATATGGCCTCAAACTGCGCTAAGGGAGGTTCAGGTTGGAGTAATTTCTTCACTGAAAGGGTGGTTCAGCACTGGAACAGACTGCCCAGGGAAGCGGTGGAGTCGCCAACCCCAGAGGTGTTTAAGAAATGCCTGGACGTGGCCCTTAGTGCTGGGGTTTTGTTGACAAGGTGGCATTCAGACAAAGGCTGGGCTAGGTGATCCTGGACATTTTTTCCAACTGTGATGATTCTATGTTTCTATAGTACTTAAGACAGATTTGAATGCTGTCTGACTTCAAGCAATATCCTCTGTGTAGAATCCCCAAGTGGTCCATAAAAAGAGTAGAATGCTTGTTCAGTGCTGAAAATGGTTACAGTTAATCCTGATTTATAATGTTCCCTATGCCACTCTTTCATGCATTTTATCCAGGGACAGCGTACCACAATGAAATGAATGGCATATATGACAGGAGGACATGTCAGTGAGAAGAGTCAGTCTCAGTTTGGAAAGAAAATCTTAAATTTAGTTAGTGCTTAAAATAGTATGGTGACGTGATTTTGCTAGTTTTTCGTCTCTATGCTTTAAGAAGTAAGTGAACTTTAAAAAAGCATCTAGTGATTGATAAAGGAAATGCTGGTGAAAGTTAGAAGCACATGAAAGCTATCAGGAAGCAAACATGAAGGAACCGATTACAGCAAGTGTTTGCTAATAGCTTTGATGTTAATAGTATTTGAAAAGAAGAAAGTTGCCAGTGTTCAAATTCTTATGTTCACCCTGATTATACTTTTCTAGCGGCCAAAAGGAGCTACATAACAAGCTTTAACAAGCTCTGTGAAGTTTACCTTGAAATAAACTACATCTAAATTGCCATCAGCTTAGGAACCTGGAATAGAAATAACTTCTGATGAGATTTGGATAACAAACCTCAGTTGGCACCTGGGCAGGCAGACACAAGAGGAGAAAACACAAGCATAAGTTGGAACAGAATTGCCTACGAAGAAAAGCTGTTTGCACAGGTCACACTTTCCTTAAAGGTGAGGACCTGACAGGGACTCCCTGTACTCAGCTATTAAAACAAAATAGAAAAAGTATAGTTTGAAGCATGCTTTACAGTGGGTATCCTTCTGCTCATTTTAGGTGAAATCAAGCAGGTTGCATGTCTGAATCAGCAGGATTTTTCATCACAAGTGTCATTCTGAAATGAAGAGCATTTTCCTTTGGACTTCTACTATGGTGGATTCATCTGATAATTAAAATCTTCAGAAGATGCAGTGCAGGCTGCCCTGACACAAGGCTTAGCATGGAGTATTACATCTCCTTGGATCACATATTCTAAATTTTGGGCTTCTGATGACTATCTGTAGCCATCCTTGAACTCTCCTACTAATCAGAGTCTGAAACTGGAGGAACAGAATTAGCTTTGTTTTTTTTTTTTTAATATATATATGTATAACAATGTACCTTTCCTGTTTAAAGATTTTGTTTTAAAGTCCCCACCAGCAGCCTAGGGTTTGAAAGCAACCTTAAAATAAAAAATTCAAATTAGTATGCAAATTGTGAGGAAGAAATGTGGTTGCTCTTCTACCTTTGATTATTTTATTAAAAATCGATATGGGGAAATGTCTGTGTTTTAAATGAAAATATCTTATTTTCTAGGACAATTACTTAGGTTACAATGAACTGTCTTGTAGGAAATAAACCTTTCATAGCTCTTCCAGCCTGCCAGGAAATTCAGCAACCTGCTGCTCGAATTCCTCTGAGGTGTCCCTGAATTAAAATTTTTTGCCTCTGCTTTGCCAACCGAACACATGCCAAATCACCATCAAAGAATTAAGAGATTTTTCTGCTGTTCTCCAAGTGCACTTGAGTAAAAGAGTGGGGATGCTGCTTCAACTCCTGATTCTGAACTTCCAGAAAAAGCTTTTTTAAAAACTTAGAGTCACTGTAATGCTTCATAGCTCCATTGGAGAGATAGGTACTGTGGATGAATGAAAAAGGAAATAGTAAATATGTACTTGTTTGGCCAATATATCAGACACAGAAACAAATATCAGAGTTTTGCTGATGGATCATTTGTTCTCTACGTTCTTTTATGTCAGAGGCCTAAAAATGGAACAGAAGGCATGGCTTCATGATGTTCTCCTAATGGACATAATACATCTCTCTGAATTGTAATGTCAGAATTTTAAGCAAGCTGGTAGCCAATGACCCAGCAAAAGAAGCGATGGGTTTGCCCTCCTGTCCATCACCAAAAACAAAGCAAAAAATCTCTCTCTGCTAAAATCTTACTAGCTCTATATCTGCATTAATAATCTCTCCTCAGGTAAGTGTCTGATAAAAAAATCCTTAATATAAACAGTGTAATGGAGTAGTCCACACACACACAAAAGGTAAATGTAAGGAGAATGGCTTTTAAAAGATTAAAATATTTTTTTACAGGTATTGACTCAGGAACTATAAATGTGTCTCTGTAAGAAGCTGACTGTAGTCAGAAATGAAAAACCAGGCCACAAATCATTTAGTAGATGTCTGAGTTCCAGCAGTTTATTCTGTACATTATGGAGGAATAAAGAACTGCAGTGAGCCTTTAAAGCTTTTGCAGCAGGAGCTGAAGGAATACACTGAAGTTTTTAACATTAATGTCTTTAACACTTTAATTTTCTTTTAATTTCCATATGATGTTAACATGTTCTTTACTCTAAACACAAACTTTATTTTTCCCTCTATTTATCTTTTCTTTTTCTTTTTAAAATCATGTTACCAAGTTAAGGTGTGTAAAAGTTTAGGAGTGTTTTGTGAAAGCATGAGGCCCAGGCAGCACCACTAGCTTAATGCTAGGAGTAGATAATTAAAGTAGAACCTTGGTCTGCAAAATCTTGTCGAATAACTAAGATATTCCTTGTATGATTCAGCCATTATAATACACATAAATGTCTTTATCTGAAGCATATCTTCAAGCAGCTTGACTGGAGTCCAAACTGCTAGTGGTTCAGTCAGTAGTGAATCCAAGAAAATTTCTACAAAAATATGCTTTCTCCTATGTCCATCATAAGTCAAATAAAAGCAAAGGCAGTGTTTGTCAGAATAGACTTCTCTTTATCATGTGTGTTCTAGTTGAACAAACAGCACAATTACTTATTTCTGCAATTCAGGCTCTTGGTTTAATTGCATATTAAGTTTTAAAAGCTTAAATTGTCAGTTAATTCAAGTGTTTGACCACTTCTGCTATGTCTGAACAGAAACCAGATCTTCCTGTAAGAAACTCAACCCCAGGGAGAAGAAATTATCTGACCAAATCCTGCTCCACATTTAAATTTTAACCAGAGAAAAAGAGTGCTTTTTTAGCCTGCCTTTTGCAGTTTTCTTTCTTTTCTGCTTGCAATAATAAAGATATACTTTATGTATTGTGTCCTGTCTTTCATAGCTTCTCTTTCCATCTCCCAAAAGGGGAACAGCAATTCATCACTTACCTCCAGACCCCTTTGCCATATGGCTTACACTCAGATTAGCCAGTTCTGATTGTTTAACAGTGTAACACAGTTTTGGTAAAGCAGGTGAGGCTTTGACTGTGAGGAAAAATTTTCTCCTTCATTTTTGTTCCCTAACTGATGATTTTTACCAAGCATCATAGACCTAATCCTCTCTTCTGCCTCATTAACTTTGCATTGATATAACACATTCTTATGATGGTGCAAGTCAGAAGTAATTCCAATTGGAAATTAATTTTTTTTTCATATTTACTTTTTTTTCACATCTACTTTTTTTAATCTAATAATTTGCTTTCTTCTTCCATGAAAAGCTGTTACTTCAGTGCCATACAACCGACAATCTGTTTAATTGTTCAGTTGAACATGCAGAGGCAACACAAGTGCGGCAGTGGGAGTCAACAGACTTCCACTCATGCCCAGAAAAACATATGGAACATATGGATCGTCAGAGAGTTAAGAAGCTTTCATTATTTCCTGTTCTCTGTCAGTTTTCACATTATAGGAACTGCATATATCTAAAGCCTGTCTTGGGGGCTTTTTTAGTTGTGGGATTAAATTCAGGTTGTAGCTCCCATATTTGTAGCCACTCAGCAGCAGCGTTTATGTGAAGAGCCCTTTGTGGACTCATCCTGGTTTGACTAGATTGCTACTGGAAGGTATTGAAAAGCCATAAAATCCCCAGCACTGGTTTTACCTTTCCTGTGGGCATTGACCAACATGACAGTTGTTTCACTTCACAGCTGCAGCTACAGATTTTCCCTTTCAGCTTCCCAAACCACTCAGTGCAGGAATGGCAAAGCCTGTCTGTTCTGACCTGTGAAGCCTCTCTCATTTCTTGCTGTCTTTGTGCCCAGGAGAGGATCTAACACTGGTACAGCCTCTGATTAGATGCAGGGCTCTGGAGAATGGTTGACTCCAGAGCAGAAGTGCCCAAGCCAGAAAAACATTGATTTCTAACACATGGATCTGAAATCTAATCAAATTTCAGTAATATCAGCCCGCGACCTTTTCTCTCATTAGTGAATTGATGCACAGCTTAGTCCCTGACTCCCTTAGCGCTTTGCATGTGCTGGTGTTGCCTTCAACATGATTATTGGAAAATTTTGAGTGCTAATTGAGCATGATTGAATTTTGATGTAAATCATGTGTATGGTATGTGAGAAGAAAAGTGTGCTTGTGTTTTTCTCAGAGTGGCAAGGGTTTGGGTAAACAAGCTTTACCACAAGACATAGAATTCTGATTTTTCATGATCTAGTTATTTTTAATATAGTGCCATTACCAGGAGTCTGGTGACATAGTTCCACGTAGAACAGTACATGTTTCACTTAAAATCCATTAAATGTATAATCATAAGTCTCCTTGCAGTTCTGAAATGAAGCTCAGATAACACTGTCAGTGGTAAAACCTCTATTTTCAGGTGTTTAACATTGCAAGGAAATTTTGCTTCTGGCAGAAGCTTGACTAATATCAAAACATCAAAAATACCTTTTATAAAATAAGTTTTTACACTTTCCAAGAAATCTTGGTTTTCCTTTCAGAAATAATATGAAGGTGATGTCCTAGAATACTTTGCTGAGTATTTTGATGCTCAATCTGTAATCGAAGGTGTTGCTTTCTTTCATCCTTTTTTTTTTGAAACTATTATCTGTTAAAACTGATTATTTTTACACCTATTGGTGAAGATGCTTTAGTTTCACCATTGAATACATGTATTGGTTAAATAAATTATAGTGATTTCAAATTAAAAAATTATCATGCTTTGTCTCAAACATTCTCAAGCAAACAAGAATTAGGAATAATAATTTAATTCCCACAAAGTAAAATACTGAAAGTTACTTTTGAAAATATTTGTAAATAATCTAATTGTCTAAAACATTTAGACAGAAATTTAGAAACAAAAATTGATTCACGAGATTACTTTTGCCCGGTTTCTTTGAATTTAAGCTTATTACCTAAGCCCATTCTAGGTGCTCAAATAGCTCCATTAATTTTTCCTTGTGAAAATTCTGTTCTGTTTTCATTCTGAGTTCAGATGTTTAGACATTTTATAATCCTTTTTCCCTTGGAATAAAATTACTTTTAATTTGGAAAAAGGATGAATGCAGATGATAAACTGTGAAACACCCAGGCTTGATCAAGTTTACTTAGTATAATCAAGCCTGAAGAGTAGATGAAAATCTAAACTTTGATCTGTCTTTTCTAACGTAGAAGATTAATAATTAAATTGATAGATTTTAAGTTAAAGCAATAAATATAATTTGTGATTCAATATTCCATTTTATCCTTGGAAGTTAAATATCTCATCTAAGAATGTAGGATTTTTAGCAAAAATAATTGCTAAATACTTTCTTTTTAAAGACTATTTTTCTAGGCAGACTACAGGTTCATTTAAAAAAAATGTACTATACAATTCTAGTATTTAAAATTTCAAAGATATAGTCAGCAGAAGCTCAGTCCCTCAAAAATCTGTTTTCTACTCTTTTTAAAGACAATATATAAATTTTTATTAAAAAATTTATGCTCCCTTCTTAAGCAAGTTGAAGAAGGGACCTTGATTACAAGAGTAATGCTCTAAACCAGCTCCTCAGAAATTTAGAGTGGATTAGACTGCCTATATACCTAAAAGTACATATATACTTCTAAAGAAAATTATTTTAAGACCCTGTAATATGAATTTTTAAATCTTACAGAAATTTTAATTAGCGGACTGAAAATTACATGGATAATTCTTTTATAAGGTCAAATTAACTCCAAAGCTTTGTTTGGATTATGAGGGGAAATTTAATAACATCAGCAAACACGAAGAAATGTGAAGGGGGAATGTTTTCTATTTATTCATTTTTTCTTAGTTTCCACTGAAAACTCTAGAAATACCCAGCTCAGAAGAGCCTCTTACCTAAGAGGCTGATTAATAGACATCCATTTCTGATGAAGAATCTGTCAATAGAACATGCCACACTAATACTTTCTTTTCATACTTTTTAACTTATTGGTACTCCGATAAGGCTAAGATTTCTGCAGCTTTGTTTGTACTCCTTCATTTGCCATGCACAGGTCTTACCAGGACGACATTCAGTGTTTCTGACTCCACAGGACAAGGAAAGTACTGAAGACTAACTAAAATAAAAGGCAGAGACATTTCATCTCATACGTGTAAAGCTCTTCAGCCAGGGATAATGAAATTCTCCAAGAGAACACAAGTGCTCTGAATAAATAGATAAACTGTCTATAAAAGCTTGGGTTTTAGACATAACCTGTGCTGTCCTTTGTATTTCTCACATTATACAGTTTAGTACTTTTCACACCAGCAGCAGCACAGACAAGAAACTTGTCTGCCTCAGAAGAACTTAAAAGCATTTTTCCCTTCCAGTGAGGGATATTTTTTTTTTCCTTTTGTATCTCATTTTTAAGTATTTCTTTACTTGATAGTGCTCTGGTACAGCCTAGCAAAAAGATGCTGTTTTTCCTTAGGGCCAGTTCACGACGACACCTCGCAAATTCTAGCAATGGAGCACCTCTCCAGTGACCATCGCCTACAGTCCACAACATGCAGGTTATGAGTGTTCAGCAGGATGAGTACTCCAGTGATTTCACATTGTGAAGAGGCTTAAGCCTGACTGTTTCAAATGCATTAGAACTCAACATTGTTTTGCATCTTGCAGGGCTCCAAGGGAAGAGTAGTGTATCATTCATTAATGCGTAGATGAAAAGGAGAGAAGGCGAAGTAACTATTCCTAAATGTAACTATAGAGAGAGTGGGATGAAACAGCATATAATCAATTTTTGGAAGCCCTCTGGGAAAAATCCCATCTTGTATGACATGGTACAAAATACCATTGAGATACAATTGATCTGAAAGCTTTGGGGTTTTGGGAATATAGTGTTATTAGTACCAGATAATAATAACATGCATAGTAGTAATACTCACTAGATGTTACAAAAATAACATTTAAAACTCATCACGGAGTTTTTGAGAATGTAAAATATGTGACTTTAGGTACAGCCCTTTTCTATAGTGCTTTATGCATTTAAGTTGTGCTTCAGCTGGCTGTTGGATCAAGATTGATATTAAACAGGTCTCATAGAATGTACTTTTCTTACCAGGGTACAACTGAACATAGAATCATAAAATAGTTTCAGTTAGGGGGGACCTTCAAAGACCTTCGACTAAACCAGGCTGATCAAAACTGTGTCCAGACAGGCCTTGAACAATTTCAGGGATGAAGCATCCATAGCTTCTCTGGGCAACCTCTTCAAGTGCCTCACCACCTAAATCTTTCAGTTTAAAACCACTGCTCTCTGACCTGTCACTAAAGGCTCTGATAAAAAGCCTCTCTCCATCTGTGTTGCAGGTCCCTTTAATAGATTGGAATTCTGCACTAAGCCCTCTCTGAAGCCTTCTCTTCTCCAGACAGAACAACCCCAACTTGCTCAACCTCTTTTCATAGGAGCAGTGTTCAAACCCTCTGCTCTTTCTCATGGCTCTCTTCTGTAGTACCTGCTCTAACAGGTCCTTGACTTTTTTGTACTGGGAACCCCAGTGATCAGCCATTCTATGACATTTTTTGGGAGCCTTCACTTAGTTTGCTCATAGGAAAAACTCAATGTTCTTCTGTGATCAAAAAAAAAAAAAAAAAGATAAAAGTTCAATTATTTCAAGTAGCTAGTTACCTGTACAGTTCACAACCTTCTCACTGGACAGAAAATAATGAACAGCAGATGTCACCTTGGGAAGCTCCACAGAACCTTATCTTCACCATGCCTTTTAGTAGTTCTCGTTTTCAGATAAATATCAGTTTATTTCCCTTAGTTTTCAGTGACCTTGTTATATTTTAACAAAATATTGTAGCATCAAAATAACCTCAGAAATACTGTATCAAAGCCTTTGTTTCTAATTATTCCAGTGTTGCTAAAGGACCATCAACTAATGTGAAAAAGGGCTTGTTGCCCAATCTGATTTAAGTAAATGAAAAAGTTTCCTAATCATCAAAACAAAAAAAAGACAAAACGACCTCCCAAGAATCCACTGCCTTCTATCTCCAAAGAAAATTTTTCTTTCCTTTTTGATTTCCATTATAGTTGAAATATTTTTTCTAGTCAAGAATGCCTAAGGAGCCAAATTTCTCTTTAGCTTCTCCAAATAAAAAAGATAAAATAAATGAATATATTAAAATCTGCCAAAAGAAAACCATATGAAAAACACAATATTGCAATTTTTGAAGTTTACCTTTATAAATTTATAAAGTATCTGTAAATATATATATTTGTACATTCACTTTTGTCATGAACTCAGTAGACTTTCGAAGAAAGAATATTATCTAAAAAGATAGAAGCAGAAATTATATATTTTGAAATTTCAAATATTTAGTTTATGTGCTATTATCATTAGATCATCTCTAGTTTCCCATTTAAGTAGGGAAAAAAACCAACCAGAAAAATATTATATGCTTTTACAAAATAATATGATTTGAGCTACATTTTGATATCACGTTAGTTAAAAGTTGCAGTGTTGCTTCTTTAGGAAGTCTCCTTTTGAAAATAAAAAAAAAAATTCAAGGGAAATTGAAGAGACTTGTAGAGAAAACCTGTAGTAGTACTCAGATCTTGTAAGATATATGACAGTTTTAAAGAAATTTAAAAAAAAGATAGAAATATTATTTCTCACAGTTCACCTTTATCATTGTCTTGGAAAAACCCAAACACGGAGATGCTGACCTGTCTCAGCAGCTACATGGGGCTGAACAAGAATGGAAATAGAACCTTGCTGGGCTACTTTTCGAGAACCCTTTGGGGTCCAAAGATATTGGATCCATCAACCCATTAAGATAGAATTCATATCTGTTTCCTTTTTCTTTTAAAGCTGAAATTTATGCAAGAGAATTGAGGAAAAACTACTGAAAGAAAGCAGTCCACACTTTCTTAGGCACTGCCAAAATGGCTAAAATTAACCCCCCATGCTACTGGTTACCCACTGATAGCTGGATAACTGTGGAGCCAGTCAAGGATTGCTGGTAATTACAGCCAAGGATTGTTGGTAATAACACACTGTGAGAAAGAACAGGATGTGGCTGGAGAAGCAGGCTGTACAGAGGTAGGGCATCTCTTTTCTCGGACAAAGGTCCTTGTTCTAGTTCCTGGGGATAAGCACACCTCAATACTGTGAAAGTGCATGCTTGCTCTGAGTTTAGGCCCCAGGACCCTCGACACCCCAGCCCCAGCCGGATTGATGCTGGAGGACTGGTGATCTCTTTTTCCTTCTTTATTCTTTCCTTTCTGTCTCCCTCTCTTGAATTCATCTCCCTCGTTCTCCCTATTTACCCTACCCCTTTATCTAAAATCCACTACCGTGTGCTTATATCAGCAGTTCAGGGACCAACATACCAATTTCCATATCAAGTGTGTAATTTTTTAACAATACTTTGTAAGTTTTTGTGGAAAAAAAAAGAACCTCTCGCTTTTGTCGTTCCTTTCTGCATCCACACATCCACGAATCTTGGGTGGTCCTTGCCCCAAAAGGGTGGGACACCACAGTTTGTGGAACAGTGCAGTGTGCCACAAGTCACAGAGGATGTTACTGCTTTTGGCAGATCTTGAATATAGCTGAAGGACTCTGCAATGCATATACAGGCTATATAGTATGTAGTTAGGTGCTTCCCGTGTTTCTCCCCTCTGTACACCTCAAAATCTGTAGCATAGATATGGAAATTGAAAGGAGATGAAAGATTTCTGTATTTCAGACCACACAATTCTGTCTTGCTATGGCAGTTTGTTGGCAATCTCCTTCCGAGAAAAAAAAACTATACAAGAGATATCACATCCAAAACACTTCATTTTTTTCACAAGAATTTCAGTTACTCTGGAATACTTTGATGTCTTAATTTCTGTGACAAGTTGTGCTATGCTTTCCCAGCAGAAGGAGCAGAAGGTCTAGAGCAACAAGGCTGTCCTTCCTTTTGATTACTCCAAGTGCTATATTGAAATACCTTTAATGCTAACTACACACTGAAAAGTTCTCCTTTGAGCTCAGCTTTTCGGAAAATAAACAAATATTTTAAATGTCATCTTTGTACATAGCAGGTTAACATTAAATAAATTAAAAACTCCTTTATAATGTAGGGTTGCATCAATTGAAATCCTTGAAAATAAGTTTTAAAAAAGTACCAGGTAAGTAAAGTGGATTAATGGGTTAAATCTCTTTACATATTATCACTCCAAAGTCAGTCTCTGTTTCCCCTCTGGCAAAACCACTATTCTTAGCTTGCTTTTCTAAGAGCTGTTGGATTTTTCTCAGTCTGGAGGAAAGTTGAAGGACTGGGTGATGACTGGGAGGGGTGACAGATGATTCACTTGTTTTACTGTGTTTGAGGCCATCCCCAGTTAGCACAGAAGATTATATTTTGCACTTGATGCTGTACAGTGAATTACAGACCTGCCAATAAGTTATTAAGATTTTTCTGAGTTGTTTGGGGAAGTTTTCTCTTTGGGGGTTTTCTGTCTCTTGTGCTGAGTTTTAAACAAGCCACCCTGTCCTGTCAATGTCCCTCCCATATCTATTCCCGTGTGTCAGTGAGCCTTAAATCACTAACTGTAAGATCCTACATCCCATTGCCTGTCCTATTTTCTCATTTCATGATTGTTTTTTTCACTAAGTGCAAACATCCGTAGGGCATGTTATTTCCTTTCCTTGCTTTCCCCAAGTGTTTTAGCCTTATTACTTCAGACAAAGATCTTTTCACACCCCCCTCCTCTAGTTCTGCTTGCTTAAATCATGAAGCTGTACTTTTTCTTTCACAGAGGATGTGCTTACTCTTTCTCTGCCATCAGAAACTTCCCCAGTTAAACATATATTTGCTTTTTGCAAAATAATTTTTGCATAGTTCATTTTCTTCCAGCACGTAAGCTGGTTAATTTTTTCTCATTAAGGATTCTGAAGAAACCTTTCTGTTTGCTTTGTGATGTTTAGAAAACCAAAGATTTCTCTTTTCTCTGTCTCAAGGACACGCAGTCTATCAGTCTTGGCACAAATTCATATTAGATTGTGTGTCTGAAAATATTGCACAAGATCTAATTTTTTATTCTGTTTTCTTTTCCTTTTTTATTTTTCACTCTCTTCTCTCAGGAGACTCCTATATTGCCAGACTAACATGGGGGAATACATTCCTACATTTTGTGCTTATTTAGCAGGCTACTTCACAAAAGAAATTTCTTGAAATAAGTACTGTCCAGGAACTATCTCATTTAATGGTTAAAGTCTTGGAGGAGTCTGCAAAATTTTCTTTTGACTTTCCCCATTCTGAACTCTGTGTCCAAAAATATATAGTTATAAACAGAAATGCACAGATAGTGATATCTACATATTCCTACAGTTTCCTTGGATATCTGATATCATTACAGTGATTAAATAATTCTGAGGTTTTGTGCAAATGGAAATGTCCTGCTCATTTAATTTCTTTGGTCTATAGTGCTTATCAAAACAAAACAACCAAGCATAAGGATATTTTTGAGCCTGAATTTTTATGAACTATCTGGTATATGACATGACTTAGAAACGCCTAAGACAAAGTCAGTATTTTACAGATGCTTTTAATAATGCCAAGGTCATTATTTTTCTCTGGATTCTGACCATCAGAAAATACATTAGCAGGAAGTCAAGTGCTTTACAGTCTTTACCAGTCTCTGCTGGTTTACACACAGAAAGCAGAGAATTTTTCCCTAACCAAGTAAACCTGTTGCTTAAGGAAAAATCCAGACCTTTTAATTCCCTGAATATTGCCAATGAGTTGGTTAAAAATGTTGCTGAGAACCTTCACAAAGTCTGTGTAACAAAATGTCACTGGAAAAGTTCCTCCTCTGCCATGCTGAGTGTAATACTATCTCCTTTCAACTACATATCTCACAGGTAAGAAGGGTTTCTTCAAATATATTGATGAGGTCAGAAAAGATTCATGAGGGAGAAAAGCTCCCTGGAATAGGCCATAATAGGACAGGAAAGCACAAATGACATGCCACTGTAGTCAGCACTGAATAGAGGATTATGACAGAACTGACTACTTAAAAATATTGTTCCTGTCAGCTCTTCCTGCAGATATGAGAATGAAACTCCAAAAGAAGTGAAATAAGGAAACTTTTTAGATAACATTCAAGTTCTTCTCTTTCTCTTAAAGCCTTTTTGTCAGAAGCTAACATATTAAAAAAAAAGTGCTGAAATAAATTCAGTAGCATTTTTATCAGGAGAGATAAATGGGAAGATCATTGTAAAGAAAAGAAAAATAGAGTACATAAGAGAGAAAACCGTAATTTTAAAACAATGGATGGTTTGTTTCCAATTCTTTGAAATTAAATTAATACCAGTTATGCTTCAACATCTCACTTTAAAGATGTGGTATCTTGGTAGAGTCGTGAACTTTTCCAGCATCATGCGTAAGTCAGGGATCTGTCTCAAAAGTAAAGGGAATGAAGAATAATGTTGCTTTTGCAGTTTATTTTTAGGTTATCACATTGTACATGTTCAGGTTATCTGCGTAATCTTCCAAAACAAGACTCATGAAAATAGGTAGAATCAGGCTTATTATTTTTTTTTTTTTAAATCTATGATGACTTTGTCACTTTAGTAGTACCTAGTCCATGGTGTCATAGCAGCTAGTTGAGTGCTTCACCATTAGTCAGAGTATTCTTCAATATTGGCTCTAAGACAAGATGAGATACATCAGCAGTGGGCATTATAAAGTTATTGGAAAGAATCCAAAATAAACTGCCTTGTGACACCAACCTCACATTTGAATTCAAATTAAAATCTAATTTAAAAGGAGCCCAAATTAAAAAAGCTCACTTAATTCCTTCAATTTGCAGAACTCTTCCATTCCATTAGGCAGCTAATTTCTACCTGTCAAATACAGAATAAAAGAGGTCCCTCTCTGGAGGAAACTTCCTACTTGTAGTAATTACGTCTGAGGAACTGGGGAAGATGCCCATACTTTGATAGTAGCCCATGCTTAACTCTCAAAGTGTATCAGTGGGTAAATGCAATTGAAGTGTCAGTTTCAATAGTTTCATGCTACAGAAGGCTAAAATGAGGCTACATATTTCATAATTAAATAACAAAATTACTTTAATTTTTTGAGAATCATGAAAAGTTACCTTTGTGAAACCCATATATATAAATCCCTTTTGTTGATCTATTAATCTAATAAGCTTTTAGAGACAGTATGAAGAGGTCTTGATTACTGTTAGAAGATAAGAGCCAGGAGAATGCGAGTAATAAACAACATCAAGGAAATAGCAAACAACATGAAGCTAACAGAATTCTGCAGACAAAATAAAATTGCTTCTCCTGCAATTCCCTTTGGATTACACCTCCATTTATCTGTTTACTTTTTACCTAAGAGCATGTACAGAATAGGTGGGAAAATAAAACACATGCACAGTTTGCTGGAGGAATCACAGTATTTGTCACTTAAAACTACTTCTCTGTGCTTGCTTAGACAGTGCAATTTCTAAGAAAAGAGGAGAAAAATATGTTCATCAGAGTTCATATGCTTTTCATTGCCTTTTTTTACATAAAGATAACTCATTTCTGGTTCAGATGGTGTTTGAGTTGACTATCCTTCAGTTTAGAGAAGACAGTATTTTACTCTTTTATAACGATATATGTTTCATTATAAGGGTAAAGGGGGAAAAATAATTACAATGATTTAGTACATTATTTCAATTTAAATCAAGACAAGAGTGAAGTCTGTAATTTAAAAAAATCCAGTGTTATAAACTGATTTGGAGGTGTATCAGTGAATTATGGGGAAGAAAGTATTTGGAGTGGTGGAAAGATTTGCTTTATTTTATTGTCTTGTTCCTGAAGTACCTTCATTTTCTTACAATGTGAGCATTAAGCTGGCTGTAAGTCCCCTTAGGGTTGAGCACAAGCTTTGCAAAGTTTAAACAGGAAAAGCTCAGTAAATTTCGGTTAAGAAAACAAAAGCACCTTCTAACTGTTTCCATATAATAGGAAGAAGAGTAATTTTTATATTCCTGCAGAGTTCGTTTTATTAGATTGCATAATTATCTTGAAAGTAAGTTGCTAACAGATGAATGCACACACCAAGAATTCCACAGCATACCTTCAAGAATGGCATATTTGGAAAATAGCAACCTTTCATTTTACATTTTCTGCAATGCCTACAAGTAATTTTGTTAACATTTTAAAAATCGTTTCATCAGTAGGGGGTTATGAGCCCACAGCATCAAATTAGCATAAGCACAACCCCGTTGCATATAGTTGAGGACAGAAAGGCCTTGTTAGGAATTTATGTCAGCAAGCACAAGCAAATTGTTTTGTCCTAGAGGGGAACAAATTCTCAAAGGTGCACCCCAGTTTAGCAGAAAAAGTGGGGCTTCTTTTGCCACTTTTAACTGAACTCTAAAGTTTCGGATATTGATAGAGATGGTTTTAAAAAGTGATACTGGATGGGATATAAATAGAATCATTGTTCCTTCATAAAACAAATTGTATTGCTATTGTGAATGCTGAAAGAGTACAATTAAGTCCTGGTGCATGGCATACTCCAAGCAACTAGATTTTACCTATAGGTATATTCTTTATTCTAAACAATGCCTCAATCTTTCTTTTCTTTTTTTGGTAGATGATCTTTTCTTACTATGAATATGCATGTGTCTGCATCATGTAACTATGTTGAAAACATCTTTGTCACCATTTTCTTCCACCAGCAGGCTTCCAGTAGGCCGTGAAAAAAGAAATATATGTTTAAAAAGTCACAGATTGCTAGACTGAACAATAGGTCTTTAAAAAGAATTAAGATCATATTTTATAGGCATGCAATCTGATCTTGTAGGGACCTGGAACAGTATTCCCAGGTTCTTACATGGAGCCTGAAAAGCAAGTATCATGGGAAGTATGTATCCAACAGAACAGCAAGAGGAAGTACTTTATAGATATGGTTGAAAATACATTACATACAAGAAAAATACAGCTTTATAGAAAACTTTGTTTTAAGAGATTTCAATCTCAAAAAAAGAATTGTAGAGATATTCCTCTAAAAATAAATGCAGTATTTTCACATCAGATGAATATCAGTTTCAGCTTGTTTTCTTGGCGTTTGAATTTTACCAGCATCGGTTGTATGAACATATTTGGTTATATATAATACATTGAGTATTTCTACACTACAAAGTGTTTGTCTTATTTAAACCATATCTGCCCCTTAAAGAAAATACAGAATTTTCCTCTTTTGTGAGGAAAAACTCAGTTCTTCATTTTGCCTTGAAATAAAAACAAATTCCAACACATTAGAAGACGGAGAAAGAACTGAAAAGGATAGGTGAAATCTTTCACCTTTCTTACAGGCAATAGGCATTAGCAATTTGGAAATATGCTTTCATAAAGATAGCCTGAAAGCTGAGGATATCACCGTGAAAAATTACATGATATGGAAAAGCAAAATATAAAAACTGATCTCTATATTTACTTTTTCTCATTTTAGATGTTTCAATTTATAGAAAGGATAAAAATTGCTATTGATTTCCTACAAATTTAAAACAGACACTAGCAAATACCATTTAATTTTATATACACCAAACTTATGGAACCAGTAACCACTGTATGTCATCTGAATAAAGGAACTTTGCCTTAAGTAGTGGGATTAGAAATAAACATTGAAAAATTATAATGCAAAATTCATTTTTCAAGTCATCAGTAAACAACTAAGTAAAGATTTTTTTTCTTTTGGGGTGGGAGTGTTTGTGTTTCTTTTTTTAATTTTGTTTGGGGTTTTTTTGTAGGGGCAGGGAAGGGAGGTTGTGATGTTTTGGGGGTTTATTTGGTTGGTTGGTTTTGGAGTTTGATTGGTTGGGTTTAGGTTTGGGTTTTCTCCCCTTAGACTTGAGAAATAATCTTCTGTGAAAGTGATACCACTCATAGTCTATTTTCTTGTGTCTTAATAAAGATCAGTGTTGGAAAGCCTGCACAATAGTAAATGATCACTGATCTATATTCTTACTTTTTCCATTACTTTTAAAACCTGTGTCACCACTCATACATCCTTCATTCATACCTGTCCCATTGTAAAAAGTCATATATGCTCTAGTTAGGATTAGGGCAAGGAACAGCCTGTCCTCCTTCGCGGATATGAGCAGATGTCCCGACCTTCTCCCCAAAATTCTTTATTATATTGGGAATTCTGGAGATTATACCTACCAAAAGAGGCAGTTTAGTGGCCAATTTTAGTTGACAATAAGAGAAAAAATATTATTAGCTAGACTGAGAACACTTTGCATTATTCACGTGAAAATAAAAGGGGAAAAAGTTTTAGGTCCGTATTTCCTGCCTTGGTCCTTTTCCATTGATTAGTAAACCACACCCAGTGATAATTCTTTGATTCTTTGATTCTTGATTGTACCCATAATTACATATATTTTCCAATCCATTACATTTTTACCTGATATCTCCAAATAATACAGCTTAATTCTAATCATCACAATTTACAATGGCCATTCGTATCCTGTTTAAAGCTGTGTGTATAAAACTTATTTTCCCCCCAGCTTTATTGTTGCTCATGCAAATAGTAAGTAAGTTATAAAGATTGGATTTCAATTTTGGGTTCTTCTGACTTGTATACAGAAGGGATAGGCTTCTTTGTAATTTTTTAAATGCAAAAAATATTTTGCCTTTTTTATGTTCCTTCCTTTCCAGAAATTGTTACAGAATAATAATTCAGTTAATCTGTCAGGCAGCTAAAACTCCTAGTGAATGATGCATTGTACTTGTCACTAAATTTTTCCTTTCTGAAAATTTTGGGAACGGTTATTAATTTAATCATGAAGTAGGAAATAATCAAATAGTGTGATGAAAATTAATGGCCCTTGCAATTTAAAGCAAAGGTGGGTAAAAGGAAAATGATGAGCCAAGGAAATGAACGAACAGCTTCAAAACCCTAACGTGTTTTCAGAGCCAAGTGCTTATTAATATTCTGAATAAAGTGATTAGTTTTATTAAAAGGTAGCTAGCTACAGCTGTTTGTGAAGATAATCTATGATTAAGTTATACAATATAAAATAAAAAGCTCTTGGCTTTAGTCTGTATTTTCTTAGTGATCTCCTGAATAGATTTTTCGGAAAGCCACCTTATGTGTACATTAGTTTTTCTACTGTTTAAAGGACTTAGCTTAGTTCTTTAATTCTTTCAAAATTTCCAAAAAACTCTTAGATGCAAGAGACGAAAAACTAAAATCTCATGCAAGTTTAAAGTTGACTTGCAGTAATGAGAAAGAAGTAGGATTTTTTGAGGTGAGTTAAATATTTGTGGCTAGTTAAAAGGTACAAAAAGCTATTTTAAATCAGAAATGCTAAATAGATGTAATATTACCTGAATATACAGAACTGACATTAAGAAACTAACATGAGATTGTTCCAAAAATAAGTCCAATTTCAATTAAAATTAAAGTATCCCTAGACTTAAATGTTCCTTGTGATATTTGAGTCAGAAGCTATCAAAAAATTTTGCAAATTTGTCACGTTCCAGAATCATCTCAAGCTACAGACAAATTAACAGAAATAAAATGAAGCTAGATGCCTGTTTTGATTTCAATTGCAGGATTACTGGAGAAATGGCTACAGCAGTATTAGAGGACTTTAGAGAACCCTGATAATGACACACTTTTAAAATATGCAACATTTGTTCCAGAGCACCTGGATGCACAATCTGATTTATGTTGGTAAATATTTATGGCAAATCGTTGCCTTAGATCAATGGGATTTTTTGATTGCTAAGCTTTAATTAAAAAGCATGATGAATGCATTATAAAAGTTCATAAAAGAAGGTCTAAATATGATATTTGAAGTCTCAGTTTCAGAACTGTTGTTAGACCTCCAGTATGCCACCTGGGCTCCTGTGAGTATCATTAGGGACTGGAGATAGCATGTTTATACTCAGGGACGCAATGAACTTTAAGAAATCCTAACTCACTGCCATTTTTTGAACCAGAATAAAAATAATCTATGTCTAATAAGAATCTTCTTGCCATTAGTAGTCTTGTGATATGTTGCTTTTTTATGGGTTATTTGGCCTGGGGTTTGTGGAAAACTATGTTTGGCAAATGAACTTTCAGTGTACGTAAACTCACTTGTTTGTAGAGGTTTTAGGCATTGAGCTGCAGTAGCATTATGATTGCTTCTAAAAGTCAGAGTCTCTTAGCATATGTTAATGATAAATTGATTAAGTGTGGATTTATGCAAAATATATCAGTCCTTGAATGGTTTGAGAATTCTTGCTGAAATACAGAAAGTTCTTATTAGCCCTGCATGTAAGATTTGGGTGAATGTCTGGTTTCCCTAACAGAAGGAAAGATGAGAGATGCTAATCTGCTGAAAAAGTCATGCGTGGTCCAGCAAAGAGAAGACCAAAAAAGTGTCTTGTGCAGTGGGATGCAAGATGATCTATTTATACACCTTCAAGAATAAATAGTGTGAATGATGGGTCTGCAAGTTTTTTGCTTATATAGCTTAGAGGTAATAAAATTCTAAGACAGAAATAATTGTTATCTCAAATTTACAACTTAACTTATTAAAAAAGTTAAAAAGGTATTCTAAAACTTAAAAACCTCGTATGATTTTCCAGTTTTGAAAAGAGTTAGAGAAAATGGAAAGATTATGGTAAATACCTTCAGAGAATATTTTTAATGGAGATAATTTAGGTAGTGTCTCTAAACTACCCACAATTATTAGAATATGCCCATGATAAATAATTTTTTTATCGTGGTCAATATATTTAATAAATATAAATCTATGTTGTAGTTGGTTTTAAGAGTGCCAGCAAAATGCCAGAAGCCTTCACTTTTTCTAAACTTGTCAGGAGTATAAAACAGTAATCCCAATACTTTTGCAATAGCTGGGAGTGCCACTAATATTTTTCACACAGAAAAGCCTGCTGTAATGAATAACGTGGAAAAAGAACACTTGCTGCTGAATGTGATGCTGAGAAAGACTTATTTCACTACAGTAGCGTGCCATGTTCTGGATCAAAGTTTCAGGTACAGTTTTGCATTTTAATGTTTATGTATGTATTCCTCTAAGCTAACAAGTAAACATTCAAAATGAATTGCTTTATTTATCTTCTAGCAAATCTGTGATGGTCTTAGAAGTATTTCTTGCTAAAAAGTGCCATGCCGTTCACAGGAAGCTGTCATTTCAGTAAACCACACTGATGCCATGATACTTATTATTTATTTTTCTTAATCATACTAAATTAAAAACTAAAATGCATACATTTAAATGATGCAGCTTTGAAAGTGTTTCATGTTTCAATACCATTATAAAATATGTAAATACTATCAGCATAATCATCATCAACATAATGGATTACAGTGGATCATGGAATGACTTAAATGCCATCTAGTCCAAACATTTTGCATGGAAAAGTTCACCTTCCACTAGACCCGGTTGCTCAAAGCTCCATCCAACATGGTGTTGAATACTACCAGGGATGGGGCATCCACAGCTTCTCCAGGCAACCTCTTCCTGTGCCTCACCACCCCCACAGTAAAGAATTTCTTGCATATATCTGATTTAAATCTACCCTCTCTCAGTTTAAAACTTCTGTTCCTTTACCTGTCACTTCAGGCCCTTTAGAAAGCTTTTCTCCACCTTTCTTATAAGCCCCCTTTATATACTGGAAGGCTTCAGTAAGCTCTACCTTCTCTTCTCCGGGCTGAACAGCCCCAGCTGCCTCAGCCTTTCTTCATAAGAGAGATGTTTCAGCCCTTTGGTTGTCTTTGAGGCCCGGCTCTGGACTCACTCCAACAGAACTGTCTTTCCTGTGCTTAGAACCCCAGAACTGGATGCAGTACTCAAGGTGAAGTCTCACAAGAGCAGGCAGAGGGGCACAATCACCTCCCCTGACCTGCTGGCCATGGTCCTTTTGATGCAGCCCAGGACACAGTTGGTTTCTGGGCAGCATCCCTATGTTCTTCTCAGGATACATGTCCCTGGTTCCACTGCCTATACATTTCCTTCTTGTGCTTTATTTTGGCCAGGAGGTCCTTACTTACACATGCTGGTCTTAGAAAAAAGTGCTCTTAGAAAAAAGTCCTTAAAGATCTGCCAACTCTGTTCTGATCCTTTATCCCTGAGTTTCCCAGGTGGTCCCATCCACTAATTCCTTAAGCAACTGAAAGTTCACTCCTAAAATTCAGGGTCTTGACTTTACTTGCCTGGCCTATATCTCTTGAGATCACTAATTACACTAGGTCATGAAAGCTGCAGCTCAGGCAAACACCAGTCCTGACCTCTCTAATTATTTCATCTGTTTTCATAAGCAACAGGTCCAGTAATACTTCTCCTCTGGTCAGGATTTCTGTCTCTCAGATTAAGTAATTACCCCAGACAGAGTACAGGAGACTCCCAGACTACTTACAGATTTCTTCGTCTTTCCAGAAGGGGTTAGGGTGAATGAAATCCCCCAGCAGTATCAGAGATTGCAAGCATGGTGGTTGCAATTCCTCCTCTTTGTAATCCACACTACATGTACTGGAACATGCTCCAATTGGTCTATCAACCATGTCATAGTTTTAGAGGAACAAGTCATAATTCCTTTGAGACATTTCATGGTTGTTCCTCTGTTGGTTCCCAATATGTCAGCAACTCCTGGATTTTCTATTACTCAAAATTCCATCCCTTTCCCCATTAAATCTGCGTTAAAGTTCTCCTTATAAGTCTGTCCAGTTTGGTGTAAAAGACCTCTTGCTCCACTTTGTCATGTGAATTCCATCAGCTCCCAACAGATCTGGCTTCTCAAAGGTCAGCCCAGGGTCACAGAAGTCAAAACCAATGAGTATGGCACTAGCCAGGCAGCCAAGCATTCACCAGTTTATTTTTTCTCCTTCTTCCTGAACCCTCTTCCTCTGATTGTGAAGATGGATAACACCTGTGCTCCAGCTGTAAGGAGCTGAGTTATCACTCAGCCTGGGATAGTGCATAATATCATGCATAAATCTGCCGTTGAAATTCTCAAATACTATGTTTCCTTTTGAGCTCCTCTTGTTGTTTGATAAAAGTAGCCCTTGATGGCTTCAATGTAGTCATTGTATTCTAATGAAATGTTCTTTGTAGAATATGATGGAGCTCTTCTCTCATTAATAAGAGTTAGGAAAAGGCCTTTCATAAGTAAACTCCTAATAACTATTGTTTATTAAAAATATTTCATGAAGAATACTCTCTTATTATTACTCAGATTCAAAGCAGGTTCATGCAACCTGTAATAAGGACTCCAGTTGACTACTGCAGGTCTGGAATCTGAGTTGCAATAATTTTTATTAATCTAGCAAGTTGGTCCTGGGAGTGAGTCCTGCACAATGAAACACTTCTTTTAGTCACTCTCCCAGCACTTAACTTCATCTTGTCCTTTCTGGAAACAAATTGGCCTTGATGGCTTTAGAACTGAACATGTCTATATGATGCTGGAACAAAGAAGCTCCAGGCTGAGACCCTGGAGAGCTGATTTACCCATCACTTTCAACTAGATAATAGAAAGCTGTTGACAAAAAAAAATATTTCAGCGAGGAAAAATTCGCAAAACTGTCTATGAAATATGTTTTCTACTTTTTGGCAAGATATAATACCTCATCTCCTGGATGATAACACACATTTTTTACCGGCCTAAGCACTCAAGAGTTTTTTTGTGCATAAGTTGAATTTTAATAGCTCCCACAGGGAGACATTGCGGAAATTGTCACACCATGTTTGATCACAATCTCCATCTAGGTTTGACACTATGAGAGGAAGGAGACATACCTGCTGCTTTAAAGAAAGGTAAATCCTTCCCATTCTATTCCACATGATCATGTGTAATTATTATCAGACCTGTTTGCATAGGAGCTATTCTCTATGGCAACAAGGAGAATTTATACTTTAAACTGTAAGGTTAGAGTCTGTCTTATTGGGGGTATATTTTGCTAAGGCAGAAGCTAATAGTCATAAAACTGCTAATACTGTTAAAAAAGTCAAGTCCTTTTTTTTCCTTTAATGTCCACTTATGGTTGTGAATCTTAGAATTTAACAGTAGACTGCATAAGAGAATACATACATATCTAGGTCAACAAACAGAAGTAATTTTTTATTAATGAAAACAAAAGAAAAAAGAGCAGTTTACTTTGCTTTATTCTTCTTTCAAGTTCTCTAGCTTTAAATTGCAGGAAAGGAGTGTTCCTTTTTGTTTTTCTTTAATATGAGAGATTTATACTATCTCATAAAATTTGTGCTGCAAGGCATAACAGCCCTAACAGAACTGAGAGTGCTAGGAAGGTCATAGAATGAGTCTTTAAATTTTTTTTCCAGTTAGACAGAATCAAAATAATTAGACTTTAAAAGATGGAGGAACATACTAAAAAGAGCAGGATATTCCTACTCATGCTTCATATGCAGCTGGGAATGGAGATATATTTCATAGATTTCACAGAATATTCTGAGTTGGAAGGGACCCACAAGGATCATCAAGTCTAAGTCTTAAGTGAATGGCCCATAAAGTTCTCATTTTTTAAAAAAAAGTGTTAAAAGAGCAAGAAGATAACTGTCTCTTCAGTTTAATTAAAACTCTTAAAGGGAAGCTCTAAGTTGATTTTAGAAGTCTAGCAGGACTAAAGCTTTTCATTTTCAGTCCTCAAATAAAGTGACTTAACTTACTTAACTATAATTATTAATTGTAACTGTGGAAATTCAAAAATGTAGGTAATTTAGACATCAAAACAGGAAAAAAAAAAGAGAGATCTCTCTACAGAGTTCTGCATAGTGGGGAAAGAGCACTGAGCCCATCTGTCCTGTAGAACTGTCAAAAGGGAAGAGCAACTTCTATGCAAAGCATAAGCAAAGACTGACTTTATCAAGGAGTTTGTTCTAAACAACGTGGAACATTGTGTCCCAGTTGCCTTAATTACGCTGCTGCATCTGAACACTGACTTCCCTGCGTGTTGCAGGGCTCCTGTGGAGTTCTTCTGTAACTCCTTTCCATAGAAGTTTAGCAGCTCTAAAAGATCCTGGCATTATCTCCACTATGCCGCTAATGACTGCCCTGGCTCCCGCCAGCACCAGTGACAGGTTGGGTAACTGGTGTTAGAGCATCAGTGCAGCTGTGGTCTGGAAGTGCAGCCTTGGTAAGGTGAGCCTGACTGCCCTGCACTACCAAGGGTCACTTGACACCCTTGTCACATCAGTCAGGTGAAAGATTAAACATGGGGGCTTGTCTGTAAGGTGCTATATCTCCCTGGAGGTGGAATTTCCTCTCAGGAGACATTTTATCTGTGTGGAGCCTGATATTTTGAGGACAGCTGTCATTCCTGCTTGTCTAAATCCCTTTTTTGCTCCCATTTTCACGTGTTGTATTTATGAAGACCTCATTAAAGAAATAAGTGAGCGAGGAGGATGTATATCATGCGGGTAGGAGAGAGAAATCACCCTGTAGACAATCCAACCATCACTGAGCCTTGAAGGTACATTTATTTGCCTGCTAAGTAGATAAGATATAGGTCTGAGAGAACTCAAGAACAAAGAAATTCTTGTTTCTTCAGCTTCTGTTAACATGCTTTAGAATTTCAAACCAAGAAGATTTTTTGTTATTGTTGGATTTTTTAATAAAGTTGGGCCAAGTCATTTCAGAGTTTTGCCAGAGAGTGAGATAATTGTTCCACTGGGATTAGAGGAATTTTAAGAACTGCATAGCAGCAGCCACATAATGGCTTAAGGTCAAGCTGTCTTCAACCACCTCTATAACCAATTCTTTTGAAGGTGTTTCTGTTGAGTGCCGAAAGTTGAATATCCAGCATGAGGCATAAGTGAGATTTGGGAAAGTGAAATTCTGCAGCAGACTCTAAGCAGACTGCCCTCCAGGCTCTAGGGAACTGTCAAAGGGCCTGGCACCTTTCTTTCGATCTGCACACATCATCAGAAATGGAAGAAAACAAAAGAAACTGACAGACTTTGCTTCTTTGGCAAAGTCCTAACTGTCTGCATACCCTTTTTTTGATATGTCACTGAAAAACAGATGATTACAAAATATAAAATAGTCAGACAGCATGGTTTTTTTCACTCTTTTTATGCCTTTTGAGAGTGTTTTCTCTATTACTTTTAATTGCCACCAGAAATATCATGTAAATGCTAACTACCTGTAAAGAAAAAATAAAATTGACCACTGACAAACATAGTAAACTGAAAGGATCGCCTATTTTATGTGTTAGTTAACAAAGCAACAGTTCTCTGTGCCATAAGTTTGTTGTCTGATGAGCCATCACTTAGGAGGTTCAAAAATCAGACAGGTTAAGTTTATACAAGTTGCATTAAAGCAATTAGAATATACAAGGGTTTTTAGCACTTGAGCTTCCTGACAAATGGTCTTATAACAAGAACTGGTCAGTTTATCTCCTTTTCTGTCAAGTATTCACCTTCAGTGAAAGCTTTGCATGCATTTTAATTTGTCTTAAATTTATGCATAACTAAATTAGCAGTTTCTAGCAATCATTTGTTTTGCTTTTCTGCTTTCAGCCATCTCTTCTTTTTATACCACCTGCTGTATTTGCCTTCTGTTCAGAGTATGCTTTTGACAGTTACTAATAATGCAGATTAAATTTACTTACTATGACAGGCAAAACACTGTGTAAAACCAAAACAGTAGAATCCCATATTCTTTTTCTCAGTTTAAGTAGTAGCTTAAAAGGCCAAAACAAGTTTGTAAAAGCATTAATTAATTAACAAAGCAGGTGTCTTATAGGACTTAAATATAGACAGTGTGGAAAGCTGGCTGTGGTGATAAAATACCGCAAGGTTTTAACAAGCGTATACATACTTCTCAAGAACAAAATCTATCTACAGGTCAATTTTGAATTTTTGGAGTTCATTAGCATTTACTACTAATCAATATAGAAATATTTTTGTGGAATGAAAATTAGCTTAATTCAGATGTCTTGTTAAGGTATTTTTACTATTTAGTTCTCATCTCTAAAATATCTATCATTACTTCTCTTTCATGATTTTAAAAAAGCTAGAGGAAAACTGTTTACAGCCTTTTAGATATGGTGATCAAGCCCAGACAGGCTGTGTTTATTATGCATCTAAGACGTGTGGTTAGATGATGGCAGAAGCAGTGAGTGTATTAAATGACTGCCCTTTGCACCAATGGATCATTGACCTACGGTATCCTCCACATCTCAGCCTGGCAAAACTCCTGCATGAATTGTAGCAGCCTGTGCCTTTTCTGTGCATTTAACTTGGAAAATGCATGAATTACAGTGATCATACAGAAAAAACCTATAGTGCCTCATGCTGCATTATAATAGCATTGTTCCATAATTGGCATTGTTAATGGGAAAAGATTGGGTTGTTGGTTTTTTTGTTTAAATCTAGGTCAAGGTAGAATAAGCATGTTAGACATAATTTAGCCCCCAGATGCAAATATAAGGACCCTTTTAAATGGAAATAGGAATCATTTAGAGCATTAGAGAAGAAAAGATGACCTTCAAAAAGATGAATTTCTGTAGAGACATAAATGGTATCTTATAGAATATGTATATAATAGTGATTCATAGGTAGTCAGTTATGCAGAATTCCAAATCAGCTGGAAATTCACTGACTGATGTATTTTTTAAAAAGAAAAAAAAAGTTATGTGAATATAAAATTGAAGCTGTTTAAAGATGTTATTTTTCTTTCCAGCTGGGGTCTCTTCCAAAGACTTTCATTAGACCTACAGATTGCAATGCATAATGTTCTACTGTAACAAGGGGAAGAGGATTTTTTTCACTGTGTCTACATTAGACACCTAATTTGGGAGCCTCAGTTAATTACCTAGGCTCATTATATATCCAAAGAATAAAAGTAAGCCTCTCCAAAGGGCACCTCAGAGCATCTCAATTAGGAGGCATCTACCTCCATTTATTATACAGAGAACCCAGAATTTTAGTTGTATGGATCAGTTTTCTTAACTTGTGCAGGGATTGTGAATCTTACATTGAGTAACCAGAGTTTTTAAGGAGGCAGGTTTCCAGGAAACTGGTTATTTGTCACCTGCTACAAAGAAAGGTCCAGTTTTCTCTCCAGCTGTCATTAACAGAGACCTGAGCCAACACCAAGCAGATCATTTAATGCATGTTGGAGAAGGAATAATAAAATCATCCAGACTTGTGTAGTAGCAGGATGGGGGTTTGCTGTTTTTAACTGAGGACAATAGTGCAAATACATGGAGGCACAGTCAGTAGAGAACATGGAATGCCAGCAGGGGAAAGGAAGCTGCAATAAGAGGGACTACAGCAGAGTCTAGGGTGAAGAAACAAAGCAGCAGTTATGACTAAGTGTTTTGCTTACTGCCATGGAGCTTTCAGAGTTTGCGAAGGAGAAATACGAGAATCATCTGCTGCAGTAGGCTGCAGTAAGTGAGTGGGTTTGGAATCTCAGAAGATGACACACAACAGACAAAAAAAAGAAAAACAAGTGCTGGGAAAGAGCATTCACGACAGAGCTCTGCAATAGCAACCTCCACCACTCTTTAAAACAACTGGTATTATGCAGTAGTGGGTGTTACAAAGTTGCAAAATTCTGACTTAAAAGAAATGACACAATTATCATGGTTGCACCTGGACCCACGTAGTAATACAGTAAAACTGAGTGACTGTGTTCTGATACATAATTCTAGATTAGAAACTCACAATTACATATCTTGAAGGGTATTGTGAGTATCTGAAGTAACTGCATGTACTCACTCTGAAGCATTTCCAATAGGAAAAGGAAACCATCAGAAATAAATTAACACATATGAGAAAATCTTTAGGGAATACTGGACCTCATATGAAAAAAAAATAAAAAGAGGCACCAGGAATGTTAAAGGAAGTGCTGAATCTGACATATTTCGTGATGACATATCTAAAAAATGTCTGAAATGCTTTCTGATAACAACTCTGAGTGACAAAGATGCAGAACAGAAATTGGGAAATAAAAGCACAAAGGAAAAAAACAAATGTACCTCCTAAAGCAAACAGATCTGTGAATCTAGGCCTAAGCAATCGAGAAAGCATAGAATTACTGTATATTTAGATAATTAAAAACTCATTTGTACTTCATGCTAGGTGACAAAACTTTCTATCACAGTACCTTGGCTTATATGGACAGGTCATCCTAGTGCATAGCATTTTGCTATGGCACCAATAGGGGTAAAAGATTGCAAGGAAACTGACAGTCCCTCATGTCAGAATGAGCTGATACAAACACATATGCAATCCACATCAGAACGTATTCTCGTAATCTGTATTATATATGCAATTCAAAAGAATTTCTGCCTTCTCAAATCATAAGGTTATTAACTATTGAGAGGTGATACTAAAGCAGAACTCTGCCTTAAAACTTGACTCTCTGCACTGAGAATCGCAACAGAAATTGGGCACAGGATGAAACTGGGATTCCGAGGCTTCTGAATTTAACACTTGAGATATTCTGTAAGTTCATACGCAGCATGAAGATATATATTAATAAGAAATTAATCTATTATGTCAAAGTGCATTAGCTCCACTGTCATTGAGTTTTGTTCCCTTGTAAAACTACACTACTCACTGTCTAGGTACTGGGTATAGAGGTTTCCTAAAATTTACTGCTTCATTGCAAACTTTTTTTGTGTCAGTGATTTTATATCTAACTTACTTATTGAGCCAGAAATTTCAGAGACTCTCATTTTCTCATAACTAGTCTCGGTATCAACAACAGTTTCTGTGATAATGATTTGGTACTATGGGACATTTCCAAAGAATTCTGTTTAACATGTAATAGACGAGGACCTGTGTTCCATGGGGTCATGTTTTTTCACCCTAAGTCTTCAGGTCTTGAAAAATTTTGCAGTTGAAAGCAGTATTACAAAAATCATTGTTTTAATTTAAAACTGATTCATGGCCAGGGAATTAAACACAGTCTTTAAAATGCCAAGACATCAATTTGGACCTCTGGATCTCTGAAGTCAGAGAAAAAAGATGACAATTAGACAAAGAATAGACAAGATAGAGATGTTAGTAGAGCATTATAATTATTAATATTTTTGAAAGGAAGTCCAAACATGAAAGAAATCAGAGAAGAAATGTGCAACACAGCTAGCTTTTATCTTTTATTTGCTATGAGAAACAGCCCCCAGAAAGAACTTGGAAAGATTCAGGCACAATAATAGTATGCTATTAATAAAAAATAGAACATCAAGATGAAGGAAAAATCAAGGGACAAAGAAAGGTACATGAAAAAAGAAGAAACAAAGGAGACAGAGAATGAAGCAAAGAAAAATAATTCATTGCGAAATTTCACTCCTATCCTTTTATTTTTCCCCATCCATCTTCCTTTGTTCTTTCATTGTGATATTTTGAGATATGAAGATTGAGTTCCTCCTTCTGAACATTGACTAGCATGCTGTGATTGACATGTCATCTGACAAATGTTTTGCAAAAATTGAGCTATATATCATGTATAAATTGTTCTGTGCTTGGCTTCATAAAACTGCTATGCTGCAGTTAAAATTCTTCTAGATGCTATTCACAGTGGTAACATCAGTCCACAGATAAGAACTGAAATGTTTTTATTTCAGACTGGCTGATTCATCTTTCATAATTCTGTGAACAAATCATTTGCAGTTGGGTTGTAATAGACTCTGGTGTCATTTTTATTTTCCCTAATATGTTTCTTAGTCCCAGGGAAACATATTAGATAACATCAATTCCAAACTGAACCAGTTTTATCTCCAGTATTAACTGCACTAAGTTCACAGTAGTGTTCAATTGTTAAAAAATAACCAACAAATAATAAAAAAAAAAAAAAAGGCAACAAGGCAAAGCCTCCACTTAAGACCACTGAAGGTAAGAGTTTAGCCTTTAAAAACACATATCAGATTCATCACCCTCAAGAAACCAACCTTCTTACGCTGTTTTATTGTTTAGTAAGTCATGGAATCATAGAATCATGTAATCATTTAGGTTGGAAAAGACTCCTAAGATCATTGAGTCCATCCATTAACCCAGCACTGCCAAGTCCACCACTAAACCATGTCCCCATGTGCCACATCTACTCATGTTTTAAATACCTCCAGGGATGGTGATTCAACCATTGCCCTGAGCAGTCTGTTCCAATGCTTGACAACACTTGCAGTGAAGAAATATTTTTTTAATACCCAACCTAAATCTCCCGTTGCAACTTGAGGCTGTTTGTTTCCATCACATTTTACCTGGCAAAATAGACAAGAAAAGCCTATTTTGCATTATTTTGACCAGCTCAAGATCACAAATTCAGAAATTCACATTTTCATTTACCACACTCTCAATTGCACTGTACAAGGTCCGCACCACATGTATTCATTGGGCACTTTCAAATAAATAAAGAAAGGAAATATGAAGCTGGAACTAAAATTTGTCCAGAATTTCTCCCTAAATAAAAAGACACTGAAAATCTATGAGAGATTTTAATTTTAATGGATGTCTATATTGTAAAAGGATGCTCTAAAGCTCCTCAGAGACCCCGTGGTCTCTGAAATGTTTGGGAAAAAATAACCTTAGCTCAAAATAGGAAAGATCAGTGACACTGGCACAATGAGTTTGAAGTTATATGAAGCTGTAGCCTAAAAATCTAACCCTTCCTGAATTAGACTATCAGAACAGAGGATTTTTTTTTTAATTTTATTTTCTGAATTATGTTAACATTTTTTGCCTATTGAAATCATGCCTTTTGGAAAGCATCTGTGATAATGCAAAGGAAGTCTCTTACTTATACTGGTATATGAAACTTGGAGTTAAAAAGGCAAAAATGAAATCTAGAAAATAGAGGAAATCTTAGTTAGCTTACATAATTCACTTTATTTTATTTATTCACTCAAAATAAGCTAGACTCACACAGTGCTTATTTTGCTTTTTTCTCTAGGTAAAAATACTATGTATTCATTTCCAACAATGAAAATGTAAACATTTTTAAAAATTACATTCTTTAAAAAAATAGTTTTACTAATCTTTTTCCCCCTTCTTTGTTTTTAAGTACAGAATTCCCTATCTGAAAGTGCCCAATGGGGAATGAAGATAGAACTCATAAAAGTGTAACTGCCTGAATGCCATCAGGATAAACAGAAGCAAAAGAGGTCATTATTTTCTAATTATAGTTGTATGTACACAGGCATCAGATCTCTTACATCTTAACCTCCATTAAATGGAATTTTGTGGGACATGAAAATTTTTAGCTTTAAACATGTCTTTGAACTGCAGTAACATGGTTGCAATATTATGTGAATATAGACACTAGCAATAATTTTAAAGTATTCTATCTGTTTCCAGTTATACTTGAGATTTTCTTTAAAAATTTTCTAACAGGTATTTATTTTATGTTAGTTGTGGGTTGGGCAGTTTTGGCTGATTTTTGATGTATTCTTTAAACATGTTTCTCTTTATGCTACTGTTCATACAACAGTTTATAATTCTTGTAATATTATTAGCCTGATACCAAGATTAAACTTTGGAAGAGTCTAAATGTCCCTGAAAATTGCCATCTAAAGTCATAAAATCATAGAATATGCTGAACTGGAAGGGACCCATCAGGATCACCAAGTCCAGCTTCTGACCCTGCTTAGGACATCCCAAGAATCTCAATGTGTGCCTGACAATGTTGTCCAAACACTTCTTGAACTCTGACAGGCCTAGTGTTCTGAAGTCAGGTGTGAACTTTGCGACCAATTGCATTTTCCATAAGTTTGAGCCTTAACTTTACATATGAACCCTACCACACTTCGGGTTATTCAAAATATGCATTCAGATTTGCTAGTCCCATCGTTTCTTCTCTGGTGTACTCTTGGAAAAGAACAGGTGATCATATCAAAGCGCTGCAATCTAACTCTTGCAGTCTGAGTGCCCCATTGTGGGTAACAATAACGGTTCGAAAGGGGGTTCTTTTTGCTCTTCAGAATCCTTTTGATTAGGCTGAAATTGCTAGTGCATAATTTAGTTCTGGTGAATGGTGAAGAGAGAGTCTTTTGAAAATGAAAGAGAAAGAGGAAAACACTGATTTTCACAGAAGTGCATTAAGGATTTAAGCACACATACCCAGAGTCTGATTTTGAAGTACACTGATTGTTTTCTTCTTTTGTTGAGCATACTCAGCTTCTAGTAAAATTCAGCTGAGTCTGCAGATTGTACAAGATAAAGGTAATTTTTGGCAGGTTTTCCTTTAAGAAGATCTGGCAAATATAAATAGTATAAGGTCATAAATAAAGTAATAATTCTTTTGATTCCACAGCTATCTAAAATGAATAGTGCTGAAAAATATTTACAGATTACGAAGATTAAATAAAAATGTGATTTATTACAAGCTTACCACAAAGAATGCTTTCTTTTGTTCTCAAAAGAAAAAAAGAGTTCAAATGAAGCATAGGACCTACAAGTTTTAATTATTAAATTTTATGCAAAGAGTTAAGTTCCTGTAAAAAGTTGTGCTCTATTTTAGAAAGTCTTTCTGGGACAGAGACAGCATACAAAACCATTGCAAAACTCTGCTCTCCATATTTCTAGATATTTTCTGAAAGTATGTCAGTTGAGTACTTTACGCAGGAAAGAAACAGTGAAAAGGGATGTTATTTCCTTCTATAGCTCTCTGAGAGATGTCTCTGAAATTGTGGCTCAGCACAAACACAGAAAGAGAACATAAAGACCTGTACCTTAGAATTTTAATAAATGTGTGATTCATTTGATTACTGATAATGGAGTGACCTTAATTTCCTGTTCTAATTTGTATGACACCACTCCAGAGTTATAAAGGGGAACAGCCTTTTGTTCCAGGGATCAAAATTCACTGACTCTGCTGCTGTTTTTAAAGAGCAGTTGAAGCTGTCAGCTGCAATTGGCAAAGGAGAAAACAAATAATGAGTCCTTGAATTGGGTATGATTCACTGCTATGGGAGACTAGAAATGCTACAGAGTATATATCCCAGTAGTAAAGCCTTAAACAGGGCTTCACAATGTTGTCTGTATTCCTAAATGTCAGTTTTTACAGTACAGTTTTGAAGTGTTACAATGCAAAACGACTATTCTTTACAAAGAGTGGTTTTCATTAACATCTCTGTTGCATCTGCATTAATCAGTGTCTTGGTTTTGAAAGACAGGTGTCTATTGAGGAAGGCAGAAGCCCCCTTTGAACTGAAAATATAACTCCCTCCCCTCCGAATTATTATAATTTTGAAATTAAGGGGCTTTCAGGCCAGGATATGAGGAATAGGAATAACAGTTCTTTACTTATAT
>VXAZ01005123.1:1630622-1798765 GCA_013399875.1 Gymnorhina tibicen
GGGCTCGGGGTCCCGGGCCCCCTGAGGCACCCCAGCAGATGGTGAAAAGGGTCCCTCTCAGCGGCGGCTCCGGCCAGCAGAAATCCCCACTCACGGCAGAAAAAAAAGAAGGTAGCAGAAGGCAGAAAACCTGCAGTGAGGGCGACCTCTCCCCAAAACCGACTGCCGCCTCTGTGTCTTCTGAAGGCCAAAGAGCTCGAGCGAAAAAAAAACTAGCCTTTGCCCAGGTAACAGGGCAGTTGAGTTCCCTCCCTCCTGCAGCCAGACCTTTTGTCCCCCTTAAGTATCTGGCAATTATCCCTTAGTATGGGGGAAAATTCCTCAAGAGTAAAAGAAGAAAGAAGAAAAGAAAAAAAAGAAGAAACAACTCCCAAACCCCAACAATCAGGTATGAGACAACAGTCAGAGAGTCACAGAGAGGCTTGGGTTGGAAGGAACCTTAAAGATCATTGAGATCCAACCCCTCTGCCTTGGGCAGGGACACCTTTTACCAGACCCCACTGCTCGGTGAATTGCACTATGGCGTGATGTGATGTGTGATCAGAGGGCAAATGCCATGATGTATTTACAATTCTCACATCAGGTGCTGCTGAACTTTGGGGAATACATCTGCATTCCCACAAAGTCAAAGTCTAAACCCCACAGATTGAGATTCACATTATGGTACGTGCTCCTGTGTACAGTGTTGGCTCATGATGCCCTTGACCCCTGTATGCAGCACTTCAGTTTACATGGGTGTCCAGAAATATGGGAAATAAGTACAATTGCAATTTTACATAAACACAAAGGGCACCTAAAAAACATTTTAATTGAACAAGAACAATAAGAGAACCTTTGGATGAACTAGTCTTATTTAAAAGCTTTTATGTGAAGGTGACAGGCATCCTCTCATGTAAAATTAATGTCTTTCTTAAATATAGTTTTGATTGCTCTGTGGCACAAAAATCTGCTGATTAAAAAACTCAATGAAAAAATTGAAATAATGAATAAAAAATTAGCTTATCTATCATTATTTGTATAGTTATAGCAAGGTACAATCTTTGTGATTTGCAGCACAAAAACTTTTGTGACAATTGTTCTATTTGTCTTTTTGAAAAGAGCAAAACTATTAGACTAGAAGATTTAGAGCAGAGGTCTTAAAAATGCATCTAGAAGCTTATGTAGCAAAAAAGTTAAGAGCATTTTTTAAAGTTATTAAAAACTTCATTTCAATAGCTAGGAGCTTCTTTCCAAGCTTGTTAAAAGACATCCAGAATTTGTGTCTTTGTTCCCACCAAGCCTTGAAGGCTTAGAATTTAATTTAAAATACTAAAGTTTTATTTTCTCAAGCTCAGATGCTCCTCAAAGCCTAAGTAATTCATAGGACAATCAAATTTCCTTGTATATGACGTGGCATAATTACTTTTAAGAAAATTTAAAATGATGCCATGAACTGTACTAAGTCTTCTGGCCTTCATCAACCCTTGCAGTAATTATCTGTCCCAGAAAAAGGCTTTTGGAGACAGGAATTGGTTACAAATCACTAAAAGCATTCTTGTCGTACTTTTTAATTAGCTGATTTGCAGCACTTATTAAAAGATAGATTTTCTTTTTGGCTCCTGTCTGTCTGAAATAAGTTTGATTAGACGAAGACTTCTTGACACCTAAGAGTTGTTTTCAATCACATTTATGTAAAATAATTGCTCTTTGATATCACAGTTTAATACATAGTCTCAATTTTGCCAGAAAAAAACTCAGAAAACCAAACCCCAAAAGCCCCAAGCCCAGAGTACAGGGCTTCACTACAGGTTTTATACACAACCTCCTTTGATTCTGGATTGCATTGTAGGTTCAAGAGGTTGAAACATCCTTTGTTAACATGTCAGTGTATATAAACTTGAGTTAATTAAAAATCTTCCTACTTAATTCTGACATTACCAGCTAGCATTTAACATTTGCTGTTAAAAAGGTGTTTATGTGAAATCCAGAGTAAAAGTGACACTAATAAAACCTGCACTGTAATATACTGAATCTTTTAAGTCTGTTGTTTGTAAAGCAAAACTATCATTAGGATACAGCAAGGAAGTGTGCTTCATGCTGAAGATCTTTTATGATGATACATCAAAGAAACTGCCTGATAAATCTGATTCTTAGGTGATAGCTGCGGAAATTTTGCCAAAGTCTTGCATTATTTGGTATACCTTGACTAGATAATGATGTGATATGGAATTTAAAACTACTCAATAGGTGATGTAATTGGGTCTTTTTTGTTTATCAAATAAAAAATTAATTTATAGTAGGAAATAGTTACTTTTCATTATTATTAATTTAACCAGCTCAGTTTTATATAGAAAGAATGTTTTGTGATGCAATATTTTCTTAAATTCTGTTGGTTCAATATTTAAGGTACCCCTCGGACTGGGTTAATAAAGCTTTCTGAATATATTACTGGAAGCAAGGACATCTGAGATTAAGTATACCACAAATAAAGAGGTTTTGTTACAAAGTTTGGAGCCAGTATTATATCATATATTTCAAATTAATAGTAATTCCATGCTAATGTAGTATTCACTAGGGAGAGCTTAAGAAACAATAGCAGTAGGAAATGTAAAGCAAATGTAAAGGCTGGTATTTTTTTTGACAGTTTTAATATCATTTCTTTGGGACTCCATTTTCCTGCTACTCTGTAGGAAAAAAATAGAAGATGCTTAGGAAACAGAATGTTTTTTCTTATTGGCCTGTGACTGCATACAGTAGCTGTAGCAATCCCTGATACATGTTCAGAAACACAAAGACCAATTATAGACTCAAAATTGATGGTGTGAATTTTGGTCTTCTGTCCAGGAGAAAAACAATACATTCCTGTTCCTCTTCAAAGGTTAGTGGCTCAGTTGAGGTAAAGTAGGTTTTTATTATGATGTAAGAATCTCTTTCTAAATGACATTGTTTTGCTGTTTCTGTATAAAATTAATTGCCGTAGTAGCTCTTACACATCTATCAAACATGGAATTTATGTCACTCACGTGCTTGGGTTGTGATGGGAAGAAACAGCCAACTCACAAAGGTATTCACCTCATAGTTCTCTCAAATAAATTTATGTGCTGCTACATCCATTTCAGTTCTCTGCATATTTTAGAATAGAGACTGGAATTTGTACTCTTACTGAATGACTGTTACTGTTTACAAATTCATGTTTCTTGCTCCATATCCTCTTCTTGACCCAAAATTCTGTGAACACCTGTCCACCAAATAGCAAAGTTTCAACAGAAAAAGCAGCAGTGCTATCCTCCTGACCTATTTTGCCAGCCATATATTAATATAAAAAAATAACTTATATTCTCATGTAAAGGAAAAATCAAGCAAGCATTCTCTGGAAGGTTACAGAGCTGTGGAAAAAGATGTCTCTTAGAAATCCAGAATTAATATTCAAAGCTCTGGAGAAGCTGAGATACCAGGGAAAGTTTTTGCATGTCTACCTGAGGCAGTAAATAGCCTTCTCGCTGTGTTAAACTACAAGCTGATGCTCGTGTTATGTGATGAGTTTAGGCATCTAGCCTTGGGTAGCAGATTCTGCTCTGAGAACAGGCTCTTCAGGACCACCACCAGCATGCCCAACTTCCATCTGGTGATGTGATGTGTGCTGTAGATTCTGTGCATTCTGTCATCTTTCCCTGTTGTTTCCCAATTACACCAGATACTCAGTGTAGCCAGAAATGTAGGACTGTTCAAGCATTCCTTTGATGAGCATTGTACAGAGAATGTTTTCTCCAATTTAGATAGGATGGCGTTGGGTGTGAATTTCAGCAAATTTTCTGTGGTCTTAATCACTAAGTTTATTTTATTATTAGAAATTAGGAAAGAAAGGAACAAAGAGGGATAATTAGATTTCTCCCTGCTTCAGGCTCCATCAAAGATACATTAAAAATCAAGCTACAAAGAGATATCTAACAGAACTTTTTAAAGATAGAAAACTAGTTAAACAAAATGGATAAATACTTCCAACTTTTCCTAACAGATAAAGCCCACACTGAGTACTTTGAATTAATGCAAGAATGTTTTACATAAAAAATAGAACATAATATGAAGATCTAAGAGTATGTTACTGTGCTTATCTATTTAAATTGCTTAACATCTTTCCTCTCTTGTACAAGAATTAAAAAAAAAAATCTGATTTCACTGTATCTTCTTTTCTGTCAATTCCATTCTTTTTTGTGCCTTTTATTTATATTTTCCTGACCTACAAATAATGGTAAAGGCATCTAGCAGTCACAGCCCAGTTTCTCTCCCACTCCACTAAGCTATGGAGAACTTGGCCATGCAGCAGTCACCCAAGTGAATCTTCCTTGTAATTATGTGTGTTGCAATTATCATTAGTTGATCACAGCAAAACGCTAATTCAGAGGAACTGTTTATGGAACTTGTTTTCTTCCAGTCTTGGACTCTTTGAAGCAGAGGTGTCATATAACTTCACGACATTTATATATTTTCTTTCTACCATTAGAAAACAACCTCATCAATTTAGATCATGTTTTAATCATAGTCATGAAGACACTCAAGGCCATGTCCAGTTGGCTGCACTCCCTGTACCTGAGGGGATACAGCTGAAGGACCTGCTGGACCACAGAGACTGTCACATCTCGTTGTTTGGATGTGATTGACTGATGCAGTACCACATAATGCTTTAATGAAAATCTTTCTAAAAACACGCTTTTCCTTAAGAAAATACATTTAATTTTTTAAAAGATTATGTTAAGCTTTCTTTTCTTTTTTGTCTTGTTTAGGGAAAGAAAAAATAACAGATAAAGAGGTATCCATTCTGCATAAGAATTTTGATGTTAGGAAATAACCAAGCATTAAAAATGTCCATCATTTGCAGTAATGATGCTATCTGCTACTCATTTTACAATTTATTCCAAAGAAGTGTTCTCATTCAGATCCTAGACACATTTTTCACTGTGCTTAACTGTTAGATTTGAAGAGGCTGAAGAGAAGTTATGATTAGTATCAGATACAAGTAGTACTGATGATTTCTGAAATATTATATTATTCTGTGTTTCACTCTAGTTTTGCTGCGAGACTGTAACTCATAATGTATATGAGCTTTATGCTTAAAATTTGAGATGAATCTACTGATTCTACCTCATTCTTGCACTTAATATAGTTTACCTTAGGACAGAAAAAAAAAAAATATCAATAAGATTTCATTATTTAGGGTGCCCTGGTAAGCTGCTTAACAGAAACCAGTCCCTGGAGTAGAAGGAGGGTTTAAAAAAATGCATGAACTTGTGGTATAGACTTTTATCTTGCATCTTAGCTTGGATTTTGTCTCCTCTTGTCTAACCTCAAGAGAAGATTTCAGTGCATGCCAAGACCGAGGGAAAAACCCCAAAGTTTTCACTGAAGGAAATCTGAAGGTCCATTTTTTACTTTATACCTGTTTAAGATATTATACTATTCTCATGATGTATCAGAATAGAAAACTCTAGGGTAAATAAGGAACTTATAGTAGTAAGAGTAAAAATTATAATTTTTAGTAGTGGTCAAAAATAATTTGTTCTTTGAAGACTGACCTAAATTCCAAAATATCCAGTTGCAGTCATTCTGATTGACTGTTCTTCTGTTTTAATAATTATTCTGATGAGGTAAGAGCTGGAGGGTGCATCAAAGTGGAAGATTCAACTAAATGCAGTATTGTCATTTTGTGACATTTACATGTTTTAAACTAAGATGAATTTTAGTATATATCATGGAACCATAAAATCATAGAATGGCTTGGGTTGAAAAGGGACCTTAAAGATGTAGTTTCAACCCCCTTTCAACAGACAGGGTCACCTTTCACTTGACCAGGTTGCTCAGAGCCCCATCCAACATGGTCTTGAACACTTCCAGGGATGAGGCATCCACTGCTTCTCTGGGCAACCTGTTCCAGTGCCTCACCACCTTCAGAGCAAAGGATTTTCACCTAATATCTAATCTAAATACACTCTCTTTCAGTTTGTTCCATTCCCCTTGTCCCATCACTACATGCCTTTGCAAATAGTCTCTCTCCATAATTCTTGTAGGCTCTTCTCAGGTACTGGGAGGCCAAAGCATTCTCTTTTCAGCTGAACAATCCCAATTCTTTTAAAGATAACTTGGAGAAAAAGAAAAAAATTAACACTATGGAGGATGGGTATGCAAATTTGCTTACAAATTTCCAGTTCCAGTTTTTCATTGGGGCTGCCCAAGATTTTTCAGTTTTATAATACCATAAGTAAAGGGAAGAAATGACCCACATTATCATGTTTGTCAGTAACCTCATGGCAAAGAAAGTAGAAAAATATTAATAACTCTTTTCCATGCAAAATTTATGTGTTACAAGAAAGATTTCATTTTGTTTTCTCTTGCTATCTCACAGAAACAAAGATTCATGCACATTTTAAAATGTATAATGCACTTCCTATTTAAAATGCAGTCATTATGATGACAACATATCACAGATGGCAGATAGTAAAAGGGACAGTTTTGCAAAAGTATATTCCTAAACTACATTTATGCAAACTGACAAATAAATACAGGCACAAGGTCAGTTTGTATATTCCCTGTTCACATTTGTGAATACTCACAGACATGGGAAGAACCAGTTCAGCAGTGAGATAATTCTTCTGGATAGCTCTCAGAATCTGCAAAAGGTTAATCACCTGATAGAAATCATTTTATAAATGATTTGACAAAGAGAAAACAAGGATTACAAAGGTACACAATTTAGAGTAAATGATTTCATCAGTCTCACTTTTGAGGAAGTAGTATTTTATTAAAAATGAAACAGGGTTAGTGCTGGGATAAATAAATAATAACAAAGGACAAAAGGGCACATTTGAAGGAGGATATAAATTCACATATCATAGTGAACCAAATGGTCTGTCACTGAATAGTATCCATCAAAGCAAGCTCATTGATGCTGGGGGAAACTGTTCTTGTCATAGGCTAATCATATTTTTATCAGAGTGCGAGAGAAACCCTTGAAATGCTAGCATCTCTACACTCTCACAGAATCACAGAATGGTTGAGGTTGGAAGGGACCTCCGTAGATCATATAATCCCCTGCTCTCACTCAGGCAGATTCACCTAGAATGGGTTGTCCAGGATCCCATCCAGGCAGGTTTTGAATATCTCCAAAGCAAGAGATTCTACAACCTCTCTGGGCAGCCTGTTCCTGTGCTCTGGGACCCTCACATTAAAGAAGTTTTTCCTCATATTCTGGTGGAACTTCCTGTGTTTCAGTTTGTGCTCATAATGCCCCTTGTCCTGTCACTGGGCACCACTGAAAAGAGCCTGACTCCATCTTCTTGACACCTGCCGTCAGGATATTTGTATGCATTGATAAGATCCCCTCTCGGTCATCTTTTCCCAAGATAAACAGGCCCAACTTTCTCAGCCCACTGTCTTCCCATAACAGTAAATAAAGTAGAGATTATACATTTACATTGAAATAACTGTCCCTCAAAGAGCATGAATCTATACAGCTTCACTCTGTCAACAAAAATTCTTAAAATTTACAAAAAAAAGTCTTCAGAAATTCATATCAGCAAAATAATGTAATACGTTCATATATGTCAATATGTTCATATTTCAAATCAAATTTTCTAGGTTTTTTTTCCCCACACTTCTTCTATTTCATTTAATTTCAAAAAAAAACCCCTATATATATATATATACTGCTGAGAGCAATTGTTTGAAGTCATGATGATTGACCAGTATCTGAAGTTTATGCTCAGATGGAATTTGATCTTACCTCAGAATCAGAACAGGTTATGCAGATTTGCTGGATCAGTGGCTCACTGTTGTTTTTTATTGTTATATTTTGCTCACAACAACTCTTGCATTATATAAAATTTTATTCCCTTATTTTCCTTGTTACTGAGAACTTTCAATGACATTGACTCCTACTAAAATTTAGGATTGCTTTTCTCTCTGCAGTAATGGTTTAGTACATTTTTATTTTGGTGAAACTACTGTATTCTTTACTGAAAATGTAGGGAAAACTTACATGGTGGGAGATCTTTCATAAAGACTGACCTAAAATATCTGAAGAAAGAAAAATGACCACGGGTCTCAGATTTATATTCGGATCTGGTATCTTCAGTTTAGTTTGTTCTACAAAGCTAAAAAAAAAATCTTATAATCATGGTTGTTTGTTAGTCTGGACTGGTGAACTCTTCAGAAGCAGAGCTGTTCCCCAGGAGAACAGAAAATGCCCAGGGAATTCAGCCATCTCTACAAGGAACCATGAGAACTGAGGTCTCGGGCCTTTTCATGGAGACTGTAAACATGCCTGTTCTTCATTTGGAATTACAATGAAGCCAAGTTTAAAAAAAAAGGTATTGAAGCTCTTTATGAAATGAAAACTTCCACTTTTTTTCCTTTACCTTTCTGTCTCTCACCCACCCCTAAAGAACATAGATAATTATTGCTGCAGGGTGAGAAAGCAGAAAGAAAGTGAAAGTTGTTAATGGTTTCTATTTTTACACAGATATAAATGATGTTACCCAGTGGGACCATAAAAGAATCTAGGTGGATGGACATTAGCAATCATGTTACACAACTAGAAGGAGAAAGATTATATCCAATGAAAGTTATGAGAATATTTTATCTATTAAATAATCTTTTGGAACTGATTCTTGCACAATAATAATAGAAGTGCACAATAATAATAGAGAGAGGCAAGGAACAGGGATCAAGTTTTTCCACAACTGGCAAGCCAAGTAGGAATAGATAACATTAACTTTCAAGAAACTACCATTCTAATCCTGAAAAGCCATTAAAATATTGACCCAAATGTCTCCTAAAATCAGTATAAGTATGCAAGTGTGCTGTAAATAAAACATTTTTAGAGCTGAATTATTTTTGGACGTATAAACATCTTTTGAAATTTGAAAGGATCTTTTGAAGACTCTCCAGATCAAGATCTGCTCTGGTTTCTTGCATTGTATGCAGCCCCCTTTTTGTTGCTTTTGACACATCTGCACTTTGATCCAAAGGTTACACTTCAATGGAATAATCATCTTACAGGACAAACACCATCCAGGTTTAAGACAGTGAACTCAAATGTCATTGCTGTTATAGCAGAAAGGTCAGTCCAGGCACCTGAACTCCCCAGCATCCTGGGACAATATTCAGACAGATAAATTGATCTGAGACCAGTGCAGTCTACTCTCACTTTCAAAGCAGCTGCAAGCAAGTTTGGAAATAGCCACAAAAACTGCACTCATGACTGCTTTTGAAGGTGCTGACATATCTTAAAGATGATATAATCTTATACACAATCCCCAGAAGTGTTAGCTGGGCAAAAATCTCACAGGAACAGCTCATTAGTTTTGACTTAGGAACCACGTAAGTAGCCCTTGCAGAAAAAGCCAATCAAGTGGCCTGACAAACTGGTAATTAATAGGAAGCTTCGTAACTTGCATTTATAATCAGAAAGGCAAAATGATTGAGTCTAATCATTAATAGGGAGATCAACTCTCTGGTGTTAGATTTCTCCTGCAGACAGACTTGGAAAGGCAATATATATTTTTAGTAACCTCAAAATAAATCTTGTATTCAGGTTACTAAATTTTCCTAAAATGTATTTTTTGTAAAATGGAAATGCTTCCTTAGGCTTTGTCTTTTTCTTTTTCCTTATGAGTATTTTGGCTTTGCATTGCTGCTTATAATGTTTACAGAGTTTCCTTTCAGAATGTGAGTTTCTAAAGAAGAGTTCCAAATGCTGGCACTGGAAACCTGAATCCATACACTTAGAGTGTAAAAATAGGCAGCGATACATGTGTCCAGTAAAAACATTTTGAATTTCAAGCTAGGCACAGCCAATAAATATCCAATTACATCCAACAGCACCTGGATGCTTAGACAAGATATACAAGAAATTATATCTCTATAATAATATTGAAAGATGAGAATCAGAATCAGTGGATTTACACTTAAAAAAATGAAATCAGAATTTAGTTCTTGCACAGAATGAACCCTCAGCAGACACTCCAGTCTTGCCTTTTCTCTATAAAACTCTGCAGATGGAGGACATCTCTTGCTTACATTGCCACTTGCTTCAGAAGTCATCCTCCTACTGAGTTACTTCCTCTCTTTTTGTCTCATTCCACAACCCTCCTTTTTCACTTTACCCTGCAACCAAATCCTCCTCCTACTTAGCTCAGCACATCTCCTCACTGTGCTCACTTCAGGCTGAAGGAGAACACTGGCACCTCAGCGCTTTAGGCTTTCAGTGTGCTTGTTCTTTTAGTTTTCTCTATCCCCATACAGAATGTCATTTTCTCCTAGCTATCTGCATGAGTGTAACCATTGCTAGTTCTATAAAACATTTGCTCTTTATTCTGCCTCTCTTCCTGTAAAACATTTTATCACAGTTTCCATAAAGGCCTTTACAAAATGAGGAGAAAGAGAGGCAGACTCTCTTCTATTCATTCCTTGAAACCAAAAGTCGAGCATATGCTCGCACTTGCTTTCTTTGAAAGATGTGACGAGAGATTATACCTGCCATATGCAGAGTTCTATAATGTTGATGGGGAGGAAGGTCATAACCAGCTTTTCATGATTCCTGCACCCAACAGAGCACCAGGTCCATTGACAGTAGTATTCCCAACATTAATAGACTGCAGAGATTCAGCTGGCTATGTGATTCCTCTCAAGTGATTTTTATCCAGAGCCATGGCAAACATTAAGCCTTTCTTGTTCACTTTTACTGACAATGAAAGGTTTGACTGCATCCCAGAGCATAAGTGCTACAAATAATGTAAATGCAACCAGAAACCTCTGAGAAGTTCCTTTCTCTCTTATAACTCATTATCTCTAATATTTTCTCATTATATTATGATGTGTTTCCCCTCTGACCGCCCCTGCAAGCTGCTTAGGCAGAAAAAAGAACCCCTTTTCCAAGACTATTTAATAAAAAAAAAAGTTCTATAGGTTTATAGAAGAAAGAGAGAGCTCTGGATCCTCAAATATGACAGTTAGCATGGGTTGACTTGAACTTTCACCATATGACTTATTGAAACTGATGTATTAAATTAAATCAATACGCTGGATATTACTTTGCCATCTACTATTACATCCAGGCTAAAGTGATCTGATGTGGAGTGAATTCAGGTGGGAGTGAGATGAAATATTCTATACCAGAAGGCAGCAATTCCACTTGTTAATTGATGGGTTGTTAGCATGACTTTAAACAGCTTGGCAGCTGGCTGGCAGGCCTTGTTCAGTGGGTGAGCACATATGATGTACTGATATTTAAAAGGATATAACCCACTTACAATCCATATAATCACACTTCTTCCTCACACTTTTTTTTACCTAGTCTTGACACAGTCAAGAGCAAGGAGCTATAGCAATGGAAGATATTAAAAACAAAATGCTTTCTGCACTCTTTCTCTTTATTTAGCCTGACAGCATTCTGAAAACAGTGAATTTCATTGTTTGCCCTGTGAAGTTCTAGCTGAAGGACTAAGCTTTGTTGGCCTAGAAAAGAGACCAAGTACCCAGTATCACAAGTTGCTTTTCTAGTTCTTTCACACAGTAATGAGATAGAAATAAGAAAGTGCTAGTCAGAAAACTTAAAAATTGTCAAGCACACCATGATTAAGAATCATTGTGGGGTTTGTTCTGGTTTTCTTTCCTTACAGTATTTACTACACATTAAGTTCACTATTGTCTTTTCTTTCACTGCTTCATGTCTATATCTGTTGTACAAGACCATTGGAGTGGTACAGAAGTGTATAGAAGTCTTTATTTATTCGTACAACTACTGTGCACAGAGGGTATTTTACCCATTTTATAAGTAATGAAATGTAGCACAAAGAAAATAAATTACTTTCTCAGTGTTGGAGAACAGAGAAACTTGAATCAAACCTTTTTGTTCCAAAGATGTATACAAACCTGGAGTGTGTTTCACTGGCATTATAGAGGGCTATAGAGGTCACAGTTTCACTCTTCCCTTGCTTCGGATCACTCGTGGTCCAGAGCACTCTACTCTTCGATGCCCAATGAATCCCTCTCCTCACCAGATGACTATCTTCTTTTATTCTGACAAGTTAACACTGTACATGGAAAATCACTGTGGAGCATCTGAGATGCTAACCCATGTTCAGTGACAGTCTCAGGAGCAGAACCACCCAGTTCAGAGGAACGTAGAGTTGCAAAGACTTGCTAATGATGTGGCAAGTGTAATGTCACTTGTGTTTGCTTCTGCTGAGCAGTTCTGTGGATGCACAGAACCACCAGCTCTGACCGTCCCTAACTGCATTTGAGTCCAAATCAGGAAACTGCTTCAGAGAAGGCTTATCCTGCCCTACCCTATAAGCTTTAAGTCACATTATGGAAATGTCTGAACTGAACTGTCTGGAAGATATGCTTCAGCCATCCTCACAGCACCTCACGGGACAGATAGAGCTAGTCTAGTGCAGGTCCCCCTTAAATACACCTCAGATGGATACTGGTCATCAGCACCTAATGCTGCTGACTGCAGATTAACCTCTATGACACTGAACCACTTGATTAGGTAGAGCCCTCTTTCAGGCATGAACTTTTTTCGCAAGATTCACAAATCGAATGAACACTTATTTATAGGTCTAGGTAACGTCACTCTTACGTGGATATTCACTGCATAGTCTGAATTAAAATGGATTCCCAATGAGAACTCTTTTAAACAAACTTGATTATAAATGCATTTGGGATAGAAGTGTGAGAATTATAATGGTTCTTCTAATCTAAACAGTATTGATGGAGAATGACAATGAGCGGTCTCCTCCACCTTTCCACTGCTCTAGGATAATGAAATACATTATTGTAGCAGGATGCTCTGCCTAAGTGGGGCTAAAACAGCTCTGACTTGGGCTCACACTCTTTATGGTCTTGAAGAAGGCTGAGACCAGCCTAACTCTGCAATACCAAATTTAAACGTTCTAAGGATGTGAAAAATAGTGTTTCCTGACAAACTGACACTGGTGAGGACATGGCAAAGTTCCTGTTAAAGGAGCCAAGAAGTGATAGCACCAATACCTTATCTAAAACTGCTGAGCTAAAGGCTGTTGAGCTGGCATGGGTAGCATACAAACATTTGATTGACAGTCAATCACTTTATGCTATAAAAACTCAGTCCCACTGTTTTACAGCACTAACCTAACACATTCCTTCTGGAGGTGTGCGTGGAGATTCCTCCCTTGAGTGGGGACACCTCAAAGTTACTCCTCGAGGCTGAGTGACAGATTTGCCCACAGTCATTGGTATGGGTAGGTAACATAAATCTCTACTTATTAAGCTAGATTTGAAATCATTGCTGTAACAAATAGGGCATTGTCAGTGTCCGGGGGGTGTTCTGGTGGGGTGCTATGACCTCCCGAAACCGACTCTAGCAGAAAGTCACTTGGCAGCCACTCCATTCACACAGACACACACAAACACTGGATAGCTTCTTCAACAAGCCGACAGCAAGGAGGCAGGAAGGGTCTTGGTGTGGAATTCCACGGCACAGGTTTATTTGAGTCTCATGCGTGAAGGGGACCAAGCACCAAAGACCTCGGGGGATGGAGGTTTTCAGTTTATGTACGGGGGCGGGGAAAGTATCAGGGACAGGGCGGTACATAGGTGGGACTAGGGTACGGGAGCCAAAGGGAAAATCTGAGTGAGTGGCAGGGAACAAGGTCCAATGGGAGAATGGGGAAGGGAGAGCTTTCCAAGGCAGGAGCAGATAAGCAGATTCCCCAACTGGGGAAGCAGAACTGGGATACATTTGTATATGGAAACAGCACCCTAGGAAAAGTCTTTCTAGTTCACCTTAACCTGGAGAGGCTTTCTACCCCTTGTATTATGGGCCACTGGCCCCCACAGGGCATTACACTATTATTTATAACTGCCTAGACTGTGTTAATTCTGAATAATGTCTTTTTAGTCTAATTGTTATAATCAATTTAAATAAATTATGTTTATATCAACATATTTATATGAAATAAACATAATATTTATATATGTGTGTTAATATTCATAAAAGATAAAGTCACATAAAGGATCAATTATTCCTGTATAGTCCTTTAGACACAAATTGTTGACCAAGTTTGGGACTTGGATTAGATCCAGCCATAGCTAGTCTCCTCTCTGGGAAGGAGTTTAGAAAGAGCAAGGAGGTGAACTTTGTGACTCAGCGGGACTGCTGCCCTGATAAACTTTGCCTGAAGCTTTTGTTCTGCCTGTAGCAGCTCAAAAGAGGAAAAGCATGGTCATATTTCCATTAGAATGGTGGGGGATTTTGGTACTAGCAACAAGGACTGAATATCTTCCAGAAGTCCTAATATATGGCATGCTCAATGGAAGTTTCATGTTCAGGGCATCTCAAAATTCCTCTTGCGCCATTAAATATGTTAGCAATCTCCCTAGTGAAGAATAACTGGCAGTGAGGAACTTAAAAAACTTAAGAAATAATATGAGGTTATTAATTTTCTTAATTTACAGTTTTATGACACAATTTCTCACCCAAATGGAAGCTCCACTCTTTGAGGTGAAATGTTTAAAGATGTCTGCACAACTGCAACAGAAACATTCAAGGTGATGAAAGACCAAGAATATGATGAGGTTATTGTAATTATGGCAGAGCTTGCAGGTACAAACCATCTGGCAGAACTGCTAATTTCATAGCAGCATATTCTCAGCGTGCTAACTTTGTCAAAAGCTTTGAAAGTCAGTATCCATTTATATTCTGAGCTACTGTTTTCAAAGGTCACTCTCTAAAGTGTTCACGCAAAGACAGAGTAGAAAAAGCCTGTTTATTCATATTTTACTCGCACATAAAAGGCAATTCTGAATTTAACTAGGAGAAAAGATGTGACATCCATTCAACAGTTAAGAAACACTGAGATGTAGCACTTGAGCATGCCTTTAAACATACTGATGGGACAGTACTGTTTTAGCCTGGAATTATTAAGACTATCTTTTCTTCAATATGTATTAACTTTTAATTTTAAGTATTTAATTTGACTGTCTGATGAAACATACCCTATATATTTGTTTTCTGGCAGTGGATGAAAATTTTTCACAGGACCAATGATCTGTCGTAAATTTTTGATTTAAAATAATAATTCTGAAGAAACACTGTAGTTACCATCAATTAATCCCTGACTCCCCAAAGACTGCTGCCTCTACAGACCACATAGCTCCCCAGAGAGAGCCTGAAGAACAGTGTAGTCAGGACCAAATTAGAAACTATTTTATATCATTTTCCTTGAAACAGGAGTTCTTTAAATTCATCTGCATGTAAATACATTTCATTTTTTACTTCTTATCTGAGGAATATAAATCAGATAAAAGGTAATAATTAACTTTTGTTAGAAAGGAAACTTTTCTTTTGCAGAAATCTTCACTGATAGAAATAGATTTTTATACTGTATGGCCGAAGTAGAAGAGATGTTTAAACATTTCCATTTGGGAAATTTCTATTTGGCATACAATTTGCACTGGGTAAGCACACAAATGAATCCAGTGACAGTTTTTTGCAGTGATTTGGGGGGGTTTATACCCAGTTTACTAAAAACCAAACAGGACTGCATATGTAATTAATTTGTTTGTTTGTTTGTTTCTTCTTGAGCTTACCTATATGTCCACCTCCAGACTCTGGTGAAGACAAATTCTTTCTTCTTTGACACAATGTGAATATTTCATCCTGAAATGAGTTTCAAATATTCAAAATAGTTTATTAAAAAAAACACAGTAAATACAGATATTTGGTATTTGTAAATGGTATGTTTCAAAGATATGTCAGCTGGTACTCTGAATGCTGAGAAGAAAAAAATCTTCAGTTTTCCTGTGCACAATTAAGCCTTCTATCCAGCTAATATCCGTATCTGAAAGGCCCATATGTAGTGAAATATATTAAGAAGTATCACTCAAAATTAGCAACAGTGGGGTTTTTTTAACACAAATGTCATATTCTTCAGTACACACAATAAATTCCACACTTAAGCAAAATTTTAAGAGTTAATTTCCAGCTAAATATTTCACTTAACACCAGAATAAGGTTTTGGAAGAAATACATTTAAACATATTTTTCACCTCTGCTATGATGGGTTTGTATTCATTCTTACTGAGGAAAAATCTGAGATCAAGCTTGGAAGATTCCTGACTGGGAAAGCTTGTAGGAATGAGAAATAGAAACAAATAAGATATATAATGAGAAAAGGAAGGGTTGGATATATAAAGAATGAATAGTAAATATCACTTGGACTAATAGCACCTGTTTCCTTGGCGGAGTAAATCATAACCAAAATGGAAAACAAAATAAAAGAAATTAAAAATGGACAGAAGGATAAGAGAAAGAACAATGTGGAACAAAAACTCTGTGGAAGAAATTTAAAGAAATAAAATGAAGAATAAAAGATAAAATTATAACAGGACAAACTGCATTTAGAATTCTGCTAATTTTTTAACTAGCCAAAAGCCATGTACTTGATGCTGTTGGTTGTAGACCTCTGAGCTAGAATCTTTTTTGCAGATTTTCTCATGTCATCCACTCTTTTGTCTGCACATGCAGTCACAGTCCAGGGCTGTTAGGAGCAAAGTCCAACATTAGTTTTCTCTGTAGTTTTCACTTTGTAACATATGGCAATAGAAATTGATTCAAAAATCTCCAACTGGAAAATCTATGGGAGTTGTAACAGAAATAATTTAAAAGAGTAAAGAAATAGAAATTTAAAATGCCTTTACAAGTGTTTTGGCCATATTCATTCATAGCAACACTCCAATTTTTCAACACATATTCAGTTTAACAGAGTATTACTTCAGTATTATTTTTTTGAAAGAGGTAGCTTGAACCATTAGGTTTTTGGCATGATTTATGAGATTTCAGGTTAATTCTACTGGGCCTGCACTGTCCTCTACTGACTCAAAGGATGTTCAGAAATCGTATGGGAAGTGTGGAAAAGCAGAAAAACTCTGCCCCTGAGTGGAGTGATGGTTACCCAGAAAACAAGAACACAAAAAGCTAGAGTTAAAATAACAGCAATAAATATTTCTTTAGGCTACTGATTTAAAGGCAACTGTAGCCCTGTATTCAAGGAGGCTGATTCTCTTACTCATTCCCCAGAAGTCAAATACAGAATAAAATACAAAATAAATTTACCAGCACTGCTTGCTAAAAGAGCCGTGAGGGTTATATTCATGCCCTCATCCTGCAAACATGAGGATGATGAGCAGAGATGTGTGAATGTTTATAGGCAGACCTGGCCAACCTAATTAGCCTTGGCTCAGTGTTGGTAAGGCAGGGGTGGTTGTCACAAAAATAGGCAGTGTTAATGAGTAAAGTGACACTGAATGAGGGAGACTATGGTCAGTTTTTCCTCAAGGAAGATTTGGAAATCACTACCTGTACAGACAGCCGGTTATCCAGGTCAGATGCAATTCGATTGTTCTGTCCTTTGGTTATGAGTATCCTTATCATACAGTCTAAACCTATACAAAATCAGGCTATTACACAAAAGTTATGCCATTCAGAAGTATCTTAAGAATATCTTGTACAACATGACTTGAACAAGTCCCCTTTGTATTGGGAAGCTTAGGTATGGCAAAACAAATGGAAAATTTACAATATTGTGATGAAATTCCATACTTTCCCAGACATCAAAGTGAAACACTTGGATAGATTAAAAACTTAATCAACTAAACCAGGACTTTGCATGGGAAAATGAAACAAAAAAACCCAAAAAAGCAAACCAAAAAACAATCAAAAACCCCTTCTACCTGTGTGATGAAAAGATGGTTCATGTGACTTTATTAGCATCTTCTGCCAGTAATAACCAAATTAAAGAATAAGCTGCAAAGGAAGCAACAAATAGCGTGCATTCAGGAAGAGAACAGGAGAAAACAGTGGACTTCTGTCTTTTGTACTTGCAGCATAAATTAGACAGAAAATATTCCTGTCTGCTTTACAAGGATGACAGATAATCTTCCAGGCATACATTCCAAGCAAGAAAGAGTGGACCACAGAGAAGCTGATTGAATTTTGTGACTGACAGAGAAAAGTAAGAGACCAAGGAAATATGGAAGAACATATAAGAAGGAGGTATGTAGACACAGTGTGAAAAAAGACACAGCAGTAAAGACATTGTAGTCAGGAGAGTATCAAAATACAGCTGATTCAGGGGTTTTGGATATCCTTAGAATTACCAGGTAACAAGCTGCTTCTTAGAGCTTTTGTGAGAATTTTTGGAAGGTTGTTCTTATAGGAATATAAAAAAGGGATCACCAGTGATTTGCAGAAAGTGCTTCTGGGTGTTATAAAACACCAGATAAATTAATTCTCTGCTGGAAACAAAGGATATGAGAAGCTACACGCTGTATATGAGAAGCTACATCTGTTAAAAAAAGAACTTCCAGTAGCTGAAGAAAGAGACCGTAAGTTATGCAATGGGGACCAAGTAACTTCCTGACATGACTAATATGGAACATAAGCAGAATTAATGAAAAAATGTGACAGCACTGGTTTTCCATGCTGTGCTGATTTTGACAGAGATAAACTTAATTTTCTCCATAGCAGCTAGTAAGGATCCATGTTTGGGATTCCTAGTGGAAACAGTGTTGGTAACACAGGGATGTTTTAGTTATTGTTGAGCAGGGCTTGCACAGCATCAAAGCCTTTTCTGCCTCTCACATCATCCCACCAGCAAGCAGGCTGAGGGTGCACAAGGAGTTTGGACAAGACACAGCCAGGACAGGGGATCCCCAGGTGACCAAGGGGACATTCCATACCACATGGCTCAACAAAGAAGGACAGGGGAAGAAGGAGGAAATGGGGATTTTTCGAGTGATGGCATTTTTCTTCCCTAGTCATTGTTGTGTATGATGCAGCCAGGCTTTCCTGGGGATGGCTGAATACCTGCCTGGCAATAAGTGGTGATTGAATTCCTTGTTTTGCTTTTCTTGTATGAGTTACTTTTGCTTTACCTATCAAACCATTTTTATCTCAATCCATGAGTTATTTTCTTTCTTTTACCCTTCTGATTCTCTTACCCATCACCTGGGTGGAGTGAGCAGGCGGCTGTGTGGGGCTTAGTTGATGGCTGGGGTTAAAGCAGAACACATGCACGCTATATACAAGCATCCTATCTGTGCAGAAAAAGCCTGAACAGTTGGATGTAGTCCCTTGTTGTCCTTATTTGTAACAAAGGGACCTTTGTTTGTAACAAAGGGACCTTTCCTTTACTTTTGGCAATTATTGAAGAAATAATCACCTCTGAAAATTGCTGCAGAAATTCAACATAGATAGAAAAGGAATAATATTGTTAGACCTATATCTTTGTATGAAACCACTGAAGTATAAAGGAAGGAAAGTTATTTTGTCATGGATTGTACTTACACATTTGATATCATATTGCTTTTACAAAAAACTGTAGCTGGATGGAGTTGGTGAAAATATTCTAAAAATGATACAGAATGTCAGTGGAAATTCTCATGAAAAAAATATGAGAAAAGTAATTGGTTTAACTTGAGGGTAGGTATAAAACAAGGTTGTCAATTCCATTGACCCTCTTTAACTGTTAAAAAGCCCAGAAACTTAAAAAAAAAAAAAAGAAAAAAAAGCGTTATCATTATTAACTGGAAAGAGTAGCCATCATTTCTTGATAGGTGATATTTCCCTGAGTGAGCATTGCACAAAAATTTCAGCAAAAGACCAGCAAAAATATAGTAATTAATTCTAAAGGTATGTGAAAGTACAAAGGAAACCCAAAACCCTCTTAAAATCATTGTAACTCAGTATAAAGACCTGATGAATTATGCTGAGCTCTTTGTATCCAGTGCTGAGTGACAAAATCACCAGAGATGCTAATTATTGCGAGAGATGTAACTCTCAACTGTTGCTCTTGGGAAAATCTGCAACACTTGTGACAGTCATATGCCACCATAACGTCTTGTGCAGGAGCAAAGAAACCCCATGTTTCTGGCGTATTTGTACAGGTATAGAGATGAGACTAGTAAGAGACCAAGTGTCAAGCAGTTTCCTGCCCTGGTGTATCATTAATCTCAGACATTTTATAAAATTTATTGCCTTACCTTTACAATTCATCACTCTCTCAAAGTTGTTGTGGAATTGAGTGATGCTTTATGTACAGGTACTAAAAAAAACCACTGCAGTTAGTCATTTACATCAGCTATGTAAATTTTAGTTGAACAATTTAAATTTGAAAAGGAATCGTGACTACAGAGATAATGTATTCAGACTGCTTTTGCCCATGTAGGAATACTATTTATGCTGTACTGTATTTCCATATACTGTTTGATTTGTAAACTTAAGCATTTATGTCCTTTATTGATACAATTATTCCATGTCTTTGGAGAATTAGCAAGCACTGATCAATAGTTTGGAGGTTAATCAGTACTTTACTTCTTGACTCCAGTTAAATTTAGTTCAATTAAACAGAATTGATGCTAATTACTGTCCTGATTGAGCAGTGGTTATTATGATATCACCATTCACTATCAGAAAGCTAAATCAGTTCCCCAAGAGGCAGCTCAATAGAGCAGTTATAGTTACATAGCATGCCCCAATTAAACAGTCTGTATTGCAATAACATATTTACATAGAAATTTTCATGCTGGTACAAATTAGAAACCTGCATTATTTTCAAGACTAGACAGCATATAGCCAAGACATAGATGAGTGCATACCAGTATAAAGATGGAAAAAAATGTATAAATTGACCCTAAAGCAAATTTCCATTGCACCCATGAAGAAAAGACATTGTTATTTCAAGGTTCAATTCAGTAATAAACAAAGAAACCTCTGCTAACCTTGCAGGGGAAAAATTGAGAAACTGCCTTTTCTGAAGCATTTAAAAATATGATTTTTGCTAAGTGTTTCACATACAGACTATGTTCTAGTTCTTTTTCTCTCTTTCCCCATATTTCTTCTCTCTCTTTAGGGGCTGAGGGGTAGATGTAGGTGCTCGGATCAAATCTGTGCATGAAGAGTCATTTGTGCTACACTTTTTACTAAACGGGGTAACAGTTCAGTACGTCTTAACACTGTAACCATACTTATTTTTTAATTAAAAAAAACATAAAAATGCATACAGTGCCACAAAAAGAGAAATATAATTATGTCACAATAGTATTTGCTGAATTATTTATTTCATTTTGCTGCTTTTCTCCCCACACCCACCTTTTCTGAAGGAAATCCAAGCATCTGTAATAGCTAACGGCAATAAAGGAGCAACAATTTATGTTTTCAAGCTGGGTAGAAACATTAAATAATTAATCCTTGTATGACTGTCTCTTCTCTCTTAAGTTAGAAGAGTACAGTTATTCAATGTGTTTGTATTCAATATGTCAGATCATCTGGTGAATACAGCTCTGCTTATCTAAATGTATATGGATAAAGTGAAATTCATTTATCAGTTCAGCACAAAGCATATATATAAGATAAAAATATTATTATTCTTCCTATGATAGTTCTCTCAAAAGTTATGCTGTCCTAAGAGACCTTATTCTCCACTTTCTTTGGATCAAAACTTTTTATCTTTCAATATTTATGAAATATGTGTTATATAAGAGTACTGCACTGATATGTGTGTGTGGCAGGGGGGGAATGTTTGATTTGGTTGTTTGTTTTTTTTTTAACTTAGTTTAAATCTTTCACATACAATATTATCTTTTGCAACAACTATTATTTAAGTTTCAGGTTTGACATAACTTGCCAGGCAAAAAGTTACAACAGAGTTTATCTGAGTTTGCTAGTTATGATTCTTATGGGCAGACAAAGAGGGTAGCTGTGTGCCCTTCGCCAGCCTTCTTCCCCATACCTTTTCTTCAGAGTTAGAGAAATCATGGAAACCAAAGAAATAAGAAATAAACCCAAACCTTAAAAGCACCTTACCCCCATCTCTCCCTTCTTCCCAGGCTTTTCTCAGTTTTCTCTGGTTTTTACCCCCTAAAGGTGCAGCAGGACAGGGAATAGGAGCTATGGTCAGTTCATAACGTCTGCCATTCCTTCCTCCTCAGAAGGACTCCTCACACTCTTCCCCTGCTCCAGCATAGGATCCCTCCCACAGGAGATGGAAACAAGGATGCTGGTTTTGATTTGCACAGGTGCTGCATCTTTCAGGCTTTGCAATCACAAAGATGAGCCATAGCGAAGAGCAGGTAATAACTTGTTGCTATTTCACTAAGACTGCAAATGTAGTTTTTAAATTCTTTAAATATTTAAATCAAAACTAAAATTAATTTTGTACAAATACATTGCAGTGGGAACAGAGTATGAAATTTAAGATAAAATTCTAAGAAACGCCGAAGGTTGGATATATACAAAAATACTTTCTAATTCTTTCTTCATTTCCATTTTTACCCATCATGTTTCATACATATTTTTGAACATTTCCAATGTTCTCAAAGTATTTTGCTTTTTATTTTTAATATATTTTGTTTTCAGATTGTGTAGCTTATGCTGCTGGTTTATCCAGAGTAAAGTGACAAAGACACGTTATAAATCAACCCAAAAGCAGACAGAATCCTTGCCAAGAGACACCTCTGCTCCTTTTGAAAATGATAATGAAGGTGGCCCAAAAAATGTTGGCCCAAAGCAGATACCAATTTGTATCCCATTTCTGCAGTCTCTCTGTTTAAAATACATAAATTTGAAACCTAGATAATGAAGCAGGGGTGAGTCTATTGTAGTGCAAATCTCAGCTCCTCCTTCAGAAAGAACCTAAGACAACAAAGAAGACAAAACAGACCCACGTCTTCCTCTCTTCTTGTGAACTTCTACTGGAAATCAAATTCACAATGAAAATTTCATTCTTACTCTTTCCTAGAATTACATAAGAGCAACTATATGGCAGATATAGTCATCAAGCTCCCCACAGATGAGCCTGACATGGGTTTAGTCAAGTAAACCAGACTCTCAATACAACAAACTCTTTCTCAAGTGTGAAGACATGCAGATTGTTGTTGGGTTGCTGGTTATCACTTTTATTTTGACAGTAATGGCAAAATGCAGGCTTAGAGCCACCCTACAATACTAGGTTTAGATAAAGTGACTCGGTTTGACCTTGCCTGTCAGGTTTTTTTTAGAATTTGCTTTGCATCTGAATAAAAACAGAAGAGCATTGGCTGAGCTTCCCTTTGTAAAAAAAAATTAAATACATATATATATATATATATAGGAAGTGTTGCAGTCATGAATGCATGGAGAAAGATGCCAAGTGCTTAATTTAGAGAATGTACTCATGTTGAGAAATGAGCAACACAGGATTGTTGGACAGGCAGAATAAATGCAGGCGTTCTCAAAAGATTTTCATAATTCACATAATCTTATAATAAGCATTAGTTCCTTTAGATGTTTAATTTTACCACAAGCAACTTCTGAACCTTTGGAGGTGCACAGAGCACAAACTGTAGTCAGGCTTCCTCTCTGATGTTTAAGTAATTTAATTAATTATTATAAACCTTCAGGAGCTTGATGGATTTATAAGAAAAATATGTGCCTTTAATGTAGTACTTATACCCCTGTGGGACTGTTCTAGTGAATAAGTCCTTTTATTGGCAAGATTTATTTTCTTGAGTAATTATAATGATTTTCTGGTTTCTGAGATGATTTTTTTCTCCTACTGACACCCATTTTGTCTATTTAGGAAATACTCATGGCTGATAAAAGCATGTTAAGATAGTACTTTATCTACTTTAAAATTATACTCAGAAAATATACATAGATTAGGAGCTGGTTAGCATAGAGCTATGTAATTAAAAATTATTTTTAATACTTGTGGGTTTGATGTATTATCGTTCTTACATTGGAATCAATATAAATACATTATTATTGTTCATTATGAGAGCAATTAGGGGAAGGGGAACACATATTTGTATATGCATGCGTCTTGAGCACTTGGCAACTTGAGTTACTGCACAACATTTGCTGGTTATGATGGTTCAAATGCATAATTCTTTATTCTAATCTAATTTAATGAAGTAATAACCCACTTGTTTACAGAGCAAATGTAACAAATAGAGAAAAATTGTCTGATAATGGTGAGCAAGCAAGTATGACAGACATTTTTTGCCCCCCAAAGGTGTCTTGTCTTCCTTTGTTACCCTATAAGGGTTTTAAAATTTTTCAAGGGCTCCTCAATAGTATTCCTCCACAGAAGAGAAATCCATATTGGCAGGAGACTGATTAAGGCATTCTGCAGTCTAGAGGTTATGAATAGGAAGAACTGCTGAGATAAATTGGAAAAGCTGATGGTGATGTTCTGATTTATGTGGAGACTGCAGTAGGCTTCAGAGTCTCTAGTGTCAGAGTACAAGAAAAAGGCAGCTCTGAATTTATTCTTCTGTTTCTATATTAGTCTTTTTTCCTGTCTTTCTTTTTTTGTTTCCAGGACATTCTAACTCTGTGGGCATAAATAACAAAATTTCAGTAAAAAATTTATGGGTCATTTCGTTTTCTAGAATATACATTATCATCATCCTCAAGGCCCTGTTAGCTCCAGAAATAAATAATTTTGCAGTAGGTGCATCTATATTTTGTACAGCAGAGTGTTTAATTTCTGGATAAAGTGATAGTCAACTGTTTTCTTAACTAACATATTGATTATATCATGCCTTTAAATGCATATTTAATTTCAAGAACATCCTAAATCTATTAAGCATCTGCTTATCTTTAAATAACTTTAAGCTAAACTCCTCATGTGTTTATAGTTTATTGCAATATTTATAAGATTCCAGTGAAGTAAGTGAACACCTCAAAGAAATGTGCCTACAAATGCAAACGTTCAATAAGAAAAATAAATTTAAAAAAAAAAAGAAAGTAAAAAGCAGATGATTCAATCTAAGTGTACCATAAATTAAGCTGGGCACATGAGGCTTCACACTGGTCAAAAAGCTGTACGTTTTACCATTTTGAATTCTGTGTATTTTGCCAAGTCAGTGTACTTTGTGGCATTAAACCTCTTCGGGTAACAGATGAAAACCATAATTTTTGAAGTTTTTACAATTTCAACTAACATTGGCTAACATAATTTTTTAAACTTGAAGACTGGTTGCAAAAAAAGGTACTCAAGTGTTAGATTTTGGGAACAATAGCCCATCTTTAGTAATTTTGTGCTGTTACAGTAACACAAGCCTTCTGCTCTCTAGCAGCAGTGGAATGAAGTCTCCTGTTCACGTTTCTCCATTCTTTTGAGAAATCTGGGACAATATTTGAAATCACTGCAGCATTCATTGAGGAATATCTGTCAGCTGAAGCATCAGCACAATCAGTTTAACTATTTACCTTGAAATTAAAGGACCAGCAATATAACATCCCTGCTTGAAAGTATTAAATGCGTTACTTAATACATTTCCAGGATATGGTATTTTGAAGTTATATAGACTACTCCTCTGAAATATTTTGGAAAGGATTCAGAAAAAAAGAAATCATATTTAAAGCAAAATACCTATAAGACACATCTTTAAGGTGGGAAAGCTTTTAATTCCTTCTGTATTTTGCATTTCTTTTCATTTGCATAAAGTAAGCAGTAGGACCACATGATAATGGTACACTTTTGCAATATTTTTTTTTTTCTAAAGTAATTTCCGCTCCAAAAATAGAGTAGCAGGGGCCAGGGACTTCCTGAGGGCTGGGAGGTGAGGGAACTCCCACGGCTGCAGAGGGGGCCCACCTCACTGCCCTGTACCAGGGGCAGTCCCAGCATTGGGCAGCTCCTTGGTGATGGGGGTAGACCTGCTGCAAAAAGGAGCAAGAATGCCATTTTCTGGTTCTACACAGTAAACTTTAATCCAGTTTAATGTCCCAGACCACACCAGGGGGTGAAAGAGATCCTAAATCTTAATGCAGGTGGCCAAGCGCTCTAAACCTTAATCAGAGCATATCTCTCACAAGACAGCTTCCGACAAGCATGCATCCACAAAATATCATAGATCAGAAACTTCCACAGCAACCATTCTGTGAGGGAAGGCTTGCCATCTCCAAATAGACTTCATCCACCAAAATTTTGAAAAGATAAAGCACACTCAAGTACACAGAGATTATTAACCTGTGAGAAAAATGTAGCTTTGTATAAGTATAAAGCTATCCCAGTGTCTATGCATTGAGAGTAAGCTTTGACAGGTCAATGTGAACTGCATTTGTTATAAAAATTATAGTACTTTAAGACTGTCTAAAAATATACACTAGCTGACAATTTGAGATGGGAATTCATTGGTATTGCAGCAATCTTGGAGACTGCTGCAATTCTAATACACTGAGCTGTTACAAGATTTATTTAGACTGAATGGTAAGGAAATGACTAATAGCTTAAGAAATTCTTACAAAAAGGAGGGTGACATAGAACCATAAATGTTCACCCAGATTCATCAAAAGATCTTTGAAAACATAAATTTGGAAGGTTTAATTGTAAAAGCTTTAAAGTTTAAAAATCTCCATCCACTAAGGAGAGTGAAAGGAAGTTACGAGCTTGATATATTTAATATGCTCAGGGTACCCCAAAAACTTGAGCACCATATGTGCTGCAAATTGCAGTTTCATTAAAATTGTTGTATTAGAAAAATATCTCCATTGATTCAATGGCTTATTAATCCAGTTTTTGACAATCAGTGAAAGCTACACTGGTGCAATTGCAACTGAATATATATGGATATTGGAAATCAGGGCTGAAATGTTACTCCATCAAATGCCAAAACATACAAGTACCACATTACAGTGCTGTAAAAGCTGCAGTGATTCTGGATACATTTTAATGGGTCCTTTCTTGTCCTTTTATTACTCTGAAAGCAAAGCAAGTAAAATCAGCATGCAGATTATTTAGCTGAAGTGAGAAGGGTGTATATATGCACACAGTCCTAACATTTGTTAGGATCAAAATCTGAATTGGGATACCTTGTGCCTACTGGTGGCTGATGACAAGTGACTGTGGATTTGGATGTTTCAGTTATTTCTTTATATTATATGTTTTGGAAGAGAGTGATTCTATCCATCTTTGTCCCCATGCTCTTCATTCCTCTTTCTCTTTGTCCTCGTTTATTTGCAAACCTCATGGGTGTGTTTCATCATATGAAAGAATGCATGTTTCAAACTACAAAATATGTTGATTTGGGATTGGATAGCATTATTGTTGGCAAAATATATTGCCCCAGCAGAATGAACATGTCCAATCACCAAGTGGTTATTAAGCATCTCTGAAAACAAAACACCTGTATATAGACCACTAAGTGTGGAAAGAGATGATTAAAATCAAAGTGATGGTGAAGTATGCTTATTTCAGTTTGACTGCCTCAATAATTGTATATATATATATATATATGTTTGACTAAAGCCTGGCCTAAGATTTTTCCCTTTGAAGTCTACTCAGCCCTGATGAGGCCACATCTGGAGTGCTCTGTCCAGTTCTGGGCTCCTCAGTACAAGAGAGGCGTTGAGCTCCTGGAGTGGGTCCAGTGGAGGGCAACAAAGGTGATTAAGGGGCTGGAGCATCTCTCTTATGAGGACAGGCTGAGTGAGCTGGGCCTGTTCAACTTTGAGAAGAGATGACTGAGAGGGGACCTCATCCTTGTACATAAGTGTCTGAAGGGAGGGTGTCAAGAGGATGGAGTCAGGCTCTTCTCTGTGGTGCCAAGCAATAGGACAAGAGGCAATGGGCAGACACTGAAGCACAGGAAATTCCATCTGAATAAGAGGAAGAATTTCTTTACTGTGCAGTGACCGTGCACCAGAACAGATTGCCCTGAGAGGTTGTGGAGTCTCCCTCACTGGAGATATCCAAGAAACACCTGGACACAATCCTGTGCAATGTGCTCCGCGACGACCCTGCTTGAGCAGGTAGGTTGGATGACAAGGCCCATTTTGGTACCTTCTAAACCTCCCTATTCTGTGATTCTGTGTCCATATGTAGCCGTACCAGGGCACAGACACTGCTCCTCTTAAGGGACCCCAGGTGGTCTGTGTCTGCCTCTCTACTGTGGGATCTGTTCAAGCTACAGAGTTACTTCAGCCTATTAAAATGTCAATTAGGAGTAATTTAATCCTAGTCTAGAAGCAGGAAAAACACCAGTAAAACTGTCATCCCAGCCTAGCAGTTGAAGATAAAACAAGACAAAAAAAATGAAAGGGGAAGCTGAATAATATATTCAAATATAACTTAGTTTCACGCTTTTAAATGAAAGCAATTTGCCAATAATTATGGTAGGTTCTTATTCTTCTGACAATTTAAATGGTGATGGAATGCTTTGTTTATGCTGTCTATTTTAGATATGAATTACTTTAAGTAACTCCTGTGCCTTTTTTTAGACAGGCAAATAGACAGACCAAGTGGATCCTCTCCAGCATATCTCTCTTTAGCCTATTTCTCTTCCTGAAAGGAGGAGTGCCCTTGAATAGGCAAGAGCTTCTAGTGGAAAAAATGCTATGGAGGGACAAAGACATTGAGATAACTTATTCTGTCAAGCACAGGCTAATGAAAAGTGTTCCCACCTGTTACTGTAACAAAGATGAACTATGTGCTTGTCTACAGAGGCTGGATACAGATGGAAAAGAGCCTGCTCCTCCTGCAGGAAAGTTGATCACCAAAGTGATATTTACTCTGAAAATTCTGCTTTATCAGTAAAGCTGAATTAATACACTTCACCTATAGGCAGCATATATGAGTTTTACACCTCATGTATTGCATGGCTTCCAAGTAAAATCTGACTCTTAATGTGCATCCTTAAAGTTACATGATACATCTCTGAGAAGATTTATATGCCAAATTAGGAGAAAGATGAAGAGAAAAAAGAAAGGCTTTTCACTGACTATGTTTCCAGACTGTCCTTACCCGTAAGAAGATCAAATTAACTCTATGAACCGGTGTTATGAATGGATGATGTAGGTTTAAATCAGCTCTTGCCTTTTGCCCAGGCCTCTGGCAGCAGGCAGTCGTGTTATTGAGGTATCCAGCACCCTAAGATCCACCCTTATCCGCAAGTTCTTTAATAATGGCTGATTCGGTCTATTATAAAATGCATTATTTATTAATAGACACAAAACTAACAGATGTAAGACTTAAAACAGACTGTTACTGTCTGCTACTTTGCACCACTGGCCCGGTGCTCTAATTGAGGAGATGGGACTATCGCAGTTACACGTGATTTATTACTTAAAATAACAAACCAGGCTTCAGTCTCAGAGACTGCGGAGCTGGTAACAAGTCGCCATAACAGGAGATAGTCATGAATTTCAGGGTTACATAACAATCTGTAACTTTTTGGTCCAACAAGCAATTAACATGAAACTTTGTTTTAACTTGATAACCTATCACCTTTGGTACTTTTTACTGCAATGCGTCTTTTCTTTGACCAATTAATTGCTTCATATACTTCTATTATAATATCTAAATTCTTAACTTAAACTATAAAATCACATCACTATACTTAAAACCCTTCACCATGTCACCCAATACACATTCTTAATTATCTATAAGAGTATGAGTTCATAATTTTTCTGCTTCAGATCTGTATAATTTTATCCTTATTACATCAGCCCAAGTTCTTTCCGAGGATGTAAATCAAACTTGTAAGTGCCTGTAGAGGTTTTTACTCCTCTGTTTCCCACATATTACTACACAGGGATAAGACAAAAAAGGGATACTAGTATTACACATGGAGTTAAAGGTACCATTAAATTTACAGCTAGCTAAGAAATAGTATAACTTAGGATTCATTGTTTCTTACCATCCAATCTTGATGGAGTACACATCGAAAATCCTCCCTCTCAGCTCCCGGGGAAAGGGACCTGGAGTTGCCTCCAAGGCTCCAGTGAGAAATCTTCTCACACCTTTCCACGGAGCACATAAGAGACTCCTGCTTCTGCAATAATTGTGTGGGCTTTTATAGACATAAGAATAGTGTCTTTTGGTCAAGACTATTTCTTTCATCTCTTCCCATATTTGCTTTCCAGACTAAGATGTTGATTCTTAGCTGGGGGCCTGAGCCCTTTTGGCACCAGAGATACCCCATGCTGGGCCTGTGACCCGCCTGAGTTATCTCTTGCACATGCACCAACCATGTGTGGTAGAGAGGGGGTAGACATATCCTGCCACACCTAGCTAGCATTTCAGAAATCTGTGCCATTAAAAAAACAAACCACCACTTTATATATGATATATAAACCTCAATTCAGCTGCATAGAGAAGGAAAATTCAATTCCTGAGAGGACTTTCCATCCCTCTCCCCACCCCAACTTGGAATAAAACACAAATATTTCAGATCTCTGTAGGAAAAGACTTGTACCTCCAGCATGCAAAACCCTAGCAGATCTCATCAAGAAAGTCACATTCTTGGAGCCCATGTTCTGGAGTAGACCCTTGGGCAGTACCACATTAATTCACAAGAGACTTTGAAACCATGTAGGATTTTCTGTAAAGTTCTGTGAAACTAAACACGTCTGATTTGTTGAATTGATAAATGGCAAAAATAAAAATGATGCTTGCTCCTTTAAATGACAAAAGACAACTATGAAGTTTATTGAAGTCAATGGCAAGACTTGAAAATACTGGCTATAAATGTTTGTAACATGTGGCTTTAGTATTTAAATTCCCGCTGTGGGTTTTTGTCTTTATCCATATCCAGCAGGCAAAATATTAACATAGAAATAAATTAGATAAAGATGTTCTTGTGTAATTTCCATTCAAATTACATGGAACTCTGATTGCCCCTGGAATATGCATCTGGTGAGAAAAAAACACCCTCATATTTACGGTTTTAAGACTGCAAGTCCAACAAATTGCAGAGTGATTCATTACAAAGCTAGTTATGGTCTTCAACTGAAAAGTTTCTGTAATTTATTAAGGGAATAATTTACTTGATTTTTTTTTCCTCATATGTCAAGAGAATAAAATAAAGTTTTTAATCTTTACTGATGTTTTGGGTATAACAACTACAGCATGTGGACTCAGTGGCTTTGTTCACCCTGGAATTCCTGTAGAACAGTCCTTTACTGAGAACATTTAACACCTATTTCTTCTTTGCTATTCTTCTTTTTTTGAATATGAGAGGATGGGGCTTGGATTTGGTGGGGGTGAAGAGGCTTGTTGTTAGGTGGTTATTTTTTTCTCTCTTTCCCCCTGCTTCCATGGAGATCAGTAATTCTATCCAGCACTAAATAACTGAACAGTAGTTGAACCTTACAGTAGTATATAAGTAATAAAAAATTGCACACAGAGGTAGCAAAAACTAGTTTCACTATTTTGTGAAGCTTCCTGCTACACCAGGAGCATAAGTAAATACAATTTTGGTGTCCTTATCTCCATATTACACACAAGTTGAGGGTTTGTCAATATTCTTCTAGGCTCTTTTGAACATTTATCAGTCAGCATTGGGAGCTGTGACAGGATGACTGCTCACTGAATACCAAATGCAGCAATACAAAGCTCTCATTCTTCAACAAGTTATTACTTTGAAAAGATTATTTTTTAAGATAAGTTTTCTACAAGTACTTAAGTCAGACTTTTCACCATCTCTGAGTTCTAGTAGGATGTAAAATACTTTGATGCAAATTGTATCTGTAAGCAGAACATGTAATATGAATCTTTCTGTGTAAGTGCATCTTTGTATTGAAAAGGAATTTGGTTCTTCCCTAACATATCAAGGTCTTATATAGACTACTGTTTATCCGAATGCTCATAAGTAACAAACTTAAAATATTTTGGATGGAAACTCATGCATGCGTGAGTTGTTGAGAATGTAATGGTGTTCTTGGATTAATACATGTTTTTTTACATATTTATAAAAAATCCAATTTTACTTTTATTAAACAGAAAACCTGCATGACATTGAATGCATAGAATGTCAAGGTTAGAGGTGAATAATTTCTCCAGGACATGGAAGTGCTTACTTCCAATAACTTAGGAGCTGAATGAGGGTGCAGTGGGAAGAAAAACGCTTACCCTACAGAATTACAGATGTGCATTTGGAATAGAACAGTTTCCATACCATTATACATTTTTGCATCTGAAGTGTCTTTGTTTCTGTGAATTCTGTGCTGCTGAGAGGGTGAATGAAAATAACTCAAGAGCTAGAGATAAGCCATGTTCCCATTAAATAAAACCATGATCACATTAAAAGGTTTTCTACTCATCCCACAGCGAATAAAATGTAATGATGGTATGTATGCAATGCAGAAATTATCTGGCTGTTAAAAAAAAATTGACTTTTTGTTGATTACAAGATGCACTTTTATAGCATATCTTGAAGATGCAATTCCATCAACCAAATGAAAAAAGATTAATTAATTAATTGATTATACTAATTTGGGAAGATGCTGGAAATGTTTTTTTATATAATTTAATTTCTATTTATTCTTGAAATAATGTACTCTAATGGTAATAACTAAGATAATCCAGTTCCTTTTCTCTTACAAAAAAAAATCTGTTTATATAATAAAAGAAAATGTGGTTTCAGTGTCTGAGAAAAGAAATTGCTAAAGGTGTCTAGGCACTGAGAAAACTCACTTTTTAAGAGCTATAGAAGCAGTATATGGTATAAAATATTCCATATAGCTAATGGCATTCTTCTAGGTGTACCTTGTGTAATATTTATCTAATTTAGCAAATGATAGTGATAATATTTTTTTCCCTGTTAATATTTCAAAATTTTTCTGTTGTCTTATCCATCACTATTGTTTTTTTCTGCATTCTTTAGTCTCATTATTATTTTTTTTGGTTCCAGTTGGTATTGTTGCTGCTTCTTAGTTGAGTAAAGGCTACCCTGAAACTAATTTTTCATGACTGCTCATGATGTTGGAACTCAAATGAATACAGAAAGAAAGAAAACACAAAGGGATGCATATATCTTTAAAGAAAATTCACTAATAATGTGAATTAATACCCCTGCAAGTAACATTTATTCAACTCTAGTCTTAATTACACCTTGAAATCTGCAAGCTTAAGTTTGTTCCTTCACTTAATTAGGCTTTTTCCTTTTAATTTAGCTTGTATTTTACTCGTTGTTTCCAGACCTCTATTGTTTCAATGTCAGAAGTTTAATTATTTCTTGGTTTGCATGTAGAAACAGCAACATTAATGACATTACAAAAAAGGAAAACATTCCCTCTTTAAAGTAACAGGGGTTTTGTATCCCAGTCTCTAAAAAAGTAATCCTGCATCTGCTTTGTTTTATCCTGTTTAGAATCTTTGTGCTTCCTAACTGATGTGCCACAGCACACACTAGCAATTAAAAGGAAAACTGTTGCTGATGGAAACCACTGATTTTGGATTAGAAACAATTAATTCCTCCAACTGTGAGCTGAGTGTTCATATTGTTTGTTGTTGTAGTTATTCAGGAATCAGTTGAGTCATTTATGCAAATATCTGTGTATCTCCAAGAGTACAGAGGATCTCTGAATGGGTAATTAATTGTGGTAAACTTCTCATTTAAAATGGATCATGCATTTTCCCACTTGGTCTTTTTATCATCATGGGGCACAGGAGCCATAGAAACAGACTAGCACTTTTGTTTGATAAGCAGACTGTTAGAACTGCACACAGACCTAACCTGAAGCCAGCACAGTCCAAATGTAAGATGAAAGGGCACATGCAAACCTGGGGGTAAAAAGAGAACATAAATCTTACCAGGAAATTTCACTGACATATCATCAGGAATATTATTTTCAAGCTATTTATTAGAATTTGCATTGAGGGAAAGAAAGATATAAAGGGGTTAGTCCTTCTACTTCTCAAGACATGGTCTCTCAAGTGTGAGAAATAGTGTCTGTAAGTACTTGAAACTTAACACATGAGCAATAGAGGCAGGCATAAGCAGAAGTGGGAGCCAGTAATGAGTGTAAGGTGACAATAAGTAGGGAGGGACATAGCTGTGAAAGGCTTTGAAAGTGAGGAAAAGATCTTGTGCTTGATTTGTTGGAAAGGGACAAGCAACAAAAAGAGTGGGTGGTATCAAAGCTTAGAAAATGTTCTTCAGAGCAGCATTAAGAGCAGGACGGAGCTGTACTTTATCATCAGACAAGTGAGGTGACAAAAGCCTGCATATTAGCTGCATCTAAGTTTCCAAGTCCTTAAGGACATCTGACTTTAAGGAGACAAGGGATATCTAAATTATATCTCCTGCAGGGCAGTGAAGGGAGAAATTATAAAGGCTTGGGGGAAAAATCTCTTGGAGGTAGGAGTGAAGTTTTTTCTGGTTCTTTTTTAGTTAATTCAACTGATCCAGCACAATTTCTCTGGGGTCAATTCTGCAATAAAGAGGCTCAAATTGAAGTTTTCTTTACACAAAGTTGTTTTCATGAGCCAAATGACATTTTAAAGGACAATGTCATTAAATTAAAAAATTTTTGATTAAATAGAGAGTATATTTTCACCAAGAAATAATTCCAATGTAAAATCTTTAACTATCTTAAAGTGAATATTTTGTAAGCAATCAAATATCTGGCAGGGATTACTAAAAAAAGGTTTTTGAATGATGAGACATTTTGCATGCAAACAAAACTGGGTCATGAATAAATTGATAATCAAAAGACGCTGCATTTGCATATTGTTAGTAATGACTAAGCCATCAACATTTAAGAAAATACTCCTGAATCTAACCTTTTTTCTTTTTGTTTCTGAATACTGCACAAACTGTCAAAAAATTATACTTTGTAAAATTGTACACTTTTATGTGATGTCCTTACCAGTTTTTTTCTTCATCACAACTACTTTTCTTTTTCCTTCCCAATTTATTATAAGAAAGGCAGTATAGCAAGCACATAATATTAACTGTAACCTAGCTTACAGAAAATAAATGTACAAAAAGAATACTGTAAGTAAAATACCTTTGTATTATTTCTGCCTTTGGGCACTATCAAGGACCACAGTTAGAGACAGGATTTGTATATATTCTTTTAAATGACCTCAGGTTATTTTAGGAAATTTAGCCAAGATTATGCAATAGTAGTAAATATGGACTCATAAATTCTGTAGGTAACATTGATAGAGCAAGAAAGAACCTGAAGAAACTGGTAATCCTCTTCCTCTTCACTGAAGCTTTGAATCACAAAGATTTGTTAGTCACTAGAGCTTGCTACTGAAGTATTGGTAACTACCACCTTTACAGTCCTAATCTGTGATGGACTGTACTTGGAAATATTTCTCATTCTGGGGCTTATCTTTCTTTGAAACATAGAATCATTTAGCCTGGCAAAGATCCTTAAGATCATCAAGTCCAACCCAGTGGTACCAAGTCCACCACTAAACCATGTCCCTAAGCACCACATCTGTATGTCTGAAATACCTCCAGGGGTGGTGACTCGACCACTTCCCTGGGCAGCCTGTTCTGATGCTTGACAACGCTTTCAATGAAGAATTTTTTTCCTAATGCCAATTCTAAACCTCCTCTGGCACATCTTGAGGTTGCTTTCTCTTATCCTATCACTTGTTCTCTGGGAAAAGATCCCCCATGCCTCTACAACCTCCTTTCAGATAGTTGTAGAGAGCAGTAAGGTTTCCCCAAACCTCCATTTCTCCAGACCTCAGAACCTCCAGACTATCCTCAGCTTCCTCAGCTGCTCCTCCTAAGACTCGTGTTTCTTCACCAGCTTTGTTGCCCTTCTCTGGATGTGCTCCAGCACCTCAATGTCCTTCTGACAAACTGAACACAGGATTCAAGGTGCAGCCTCATCTGTGCTGAGTACAGAGGGATAATCATTTCCCTGGTTCTGCTGACAGTACTAATTATACAGGCCAGGATGCCTCTTGGCCACCTGGGCACGCTGTTCATGTTCAGCCAGATGCTGACCAGCCTCCCCAGATCCCTTTCCACTGGGCATCATTCAAGACACTCTTCCCAAAATCTGTAAAACTGTGTGAGTTTATTGTGACCCAGGTCAGGACCCAGAATGTCACCTGGTTGAATCTCATAAAATTGGCCTTGGCCCATCCACTCAGCCTCTCTAGATCTCTCTGCAGAGCCTTCCTGCCCTCCAGCAGATCAACACTCCCACCCAGCATGGTGTTGTCTGTGAACTGACTGAGGGTGCACTCAATCCCACTGTCCATATTATTGATAAAGTTATTAAACAGAACTAGCACCATACTGAGCCCCAGGGCACACCATTTGTGAATGAAATTCCATTTTCCGCAACTCTTTTGGACATGGACATTCAGACTGTTTGTTATCCAGAAAAGAGTACACCCACCCAAGCTACGAGCAGCCATTTTCTCCACAAGAATGCTGTGGGAACCAGTGTCAAAGGCTTCACTAAAGTCTAGGTGACACCCACAGCCTTTTCCACTTACACCAAGCAACCTTCATGATGCACCATTACAACTTCTTTATGGTTTAATTGACTGCCATATTCACTAGAAATTAACACAATACTTTTTGGACTATTTACACTATTTTGCATATACTTACTTCCATCTTTATTAGTATCCACTGTTCATACAGCCTACTTTTCTCTTTACTGAAAAGCATTTTTCAAGTATGGTTGTTGTCATGTTCTTTATCTTTTGATGTCTCTGGACACGGTGGAACAGTTCTGCTATAGCAAGTGATAGACTTCACAACACAATTTTCTCTGGTACTATTTTTTCATGGGGATGATTTGAAATGTAAGTGTCATTTCAATTGTCAGGGTTTTTCTAGATTTTTAGAGTCAGAACTTGCATGTACCAAAGAGAAAAATATATCACGTCAGCACAGTACCACTGATCAATTAATATAAAAAATCCTGCTCTGCCCCTTCCATACCCATCTTCTCTTTTAAAACATGCTCTAAGAGACTCAGATCTGAAGCAGGTGGTACAAGTGTAGGTTAGTGTGTTGCAGCCTTTAATTACCCATGATATCCTGGAGGACTAATGACAATCTACCATACAGATGCCTGCAGAAATCATTACTTTCCCTTTCCAAAGACTAATTCTCTCTAGCATGATGAACTATGTCATCTAGCATATAGAAATTATTACTTCAGTTTAAAAATCAAAAATCAGGAAACAGGGATGTCCTCCTTTTTTTTCTCAGTCATGGTTTTATTATGTTTCTCTATGATTGATGGTTTTGCATAAGACTGTATTAACATATGTGAAAATGCCAACTGGAATATGTTCATGAAGTGCTTTCACTGGGGCCTCTTCATCTCAATTATATGAGACACTGGTGCTTGGGATCTTTCATATTACTGGGTGCTAAATGAAGTAGGTGAAGCCTTAGGCAACACAGTACCACAGAATTACCTGATGTGACTATATCCTAAAGCAATGCATGCCCTGCTACGTCTTATGACTAAATTGTCTCATGAATATGCAAAATGTGGTTAAATTGTGGAGAAAGCAAAATTATTTACAATTCAAATACCATCACCCAAACGCATATTAAAATTAATGACTTTTGGATAAATGCTAATGAAAAAGAAATAATTCTGCTTAAAAAAATAATATTCATACATCAATAATTGATGTATTTTTCTTTTGAAACTAAGTAGCTTCATTTCCAGTTAGAATAGAAACCATAATACACTAGTTATTTGTAATAAATGGTCTTTTATCAGAACTTATATTTATGCCTACATATTGCTTTTCTGTTTCTCAGCATGACCTCAGTCAGAATTATTTTATGCATAATTAGTTTTTGCACATACAGATCAATACCTTGGCACAAACACTATACACGACTAGACTGGGCATGCTAACTGCCAAGAATTTGTAATACAGGTATCGACCAAAAAGAGAAAAGTAGATGTGTTTCAGCATGTTTGTGTGTATGTGTACTCTTTGGGGGGTTGGATGAAGTTCTGAATGATGAAAAAAACCCACACAAAGTCAGGAAATTTCTGAAGTTATCACTTTAAAACACACACTTACACTCAACACTGGAATAGCACAAGTCAACATCTACCATATGTGATTGTGCTTTTCACATGTCAGTTTCTTCTACATGTGGTTTTGTAATGGATAAGAAGACAAATCACTGTCTGCCAGTGTGAAAAATGGTTAATTGCTTTACTTCAGGTCAGATAATTTAACATGTAATATGGTTCCGTAGAAAATATCCTAAGTAGGAAAGAGATGACTGAAAAAGTCAATCTAGTCATACAGACGTGTTCATAAATAATTAGAATCACTGAGAGCATGAAGAGAGTTCCATTTTAGCAAATATGCCATGTTCTCTTTTAAAATTCCCTGTTACGAATGGATTAAACATACTTCTTGAATTCCTTAGGTGAACAAATGCAAGAACAGGAACTAAATGAAATAAGAGTATCCTCCATTTCACTTTTCATTAAAACTGAATTTTAATCTGAGCTTTAGGGAACACAGGTAAAAAAAAGGTCAGATTTTTGTAGGTAATGTAATCTGCAAAATCTCATTACTTCATGATGGTTTGGGCAGACTTTTTAGAGAGACCAGATATAGCAGAGTCATTTCCAATGAAACACTGATGGAAATCCACCTGTGCTCTTGCTCGATTTTGTCTCCCCTGGGACTCCCTGTTGTGCTAGGCTCTGGTTCCCAGGAGCACTGGCTGCTAGAGGAAGGCAGCTCACGTGCAATCTTCTTTCTGAAACAATTGCATGGAATGAGGCACCTGGGAACAAACTGCAAATTTCTGTTCCTCCTACACCAAATTGTTCAGAAATCTCCTTTTTTTTAAAATCCCATGTCTGTGTTGCCTGAGGCTGCACTGCCCATCTGTGGCTATGGATTTTAGCAGACTCTTCCTTACCATGCATATCAATTCTTCTCCTGGCTACATATTTAAAAAAAAAAATCTAGTCTTCCATCATCTTAGTTCCATCATCTTAGAAAAATAATAAAGTAACACCATCAGCCACACTGACTGTATTTCATCAAAAGTGAATTTCCTCGAGGCACCAGGAAGTAAATGACACTATACAGCAATTTCCAATTATTGTAAAGTGTTCCGCTCCCAGTCCCTCATTGATTTTTGATATTCATGCCGTAGCTCTGGTTATAGGAGTTGAATACTCTTGCATCCTAACAAATCTATCTTGGTGATTTTAGTCTGATTGTTAGTGTTGAAGCAAAGACCGTTTATCTCACAAGAGTGATTAGAAAGATACTTTCTACCAAGTATGTTTCCTAATACGAAAACATTTCTGACTTAAGTTTTTTTAGTTCAGTGAACAAAAACCAAAAAACAGTGAAGAGAAAATGATGGAGAAATACTAGTTTATGAGACCACTATCCCCCACCTCCAGATTTTTTATTCTGCTGCATACATCAGAGTGGTTCTGAACTGTGATTACAGCCAAGACTTAGAGTTAACACATTGGCATGAAAATTCCTTGAAATTAACTGTAAAGGATTACTAATTCATATTCTGCCATGGTATTTTCATAGCCTATTCACATTGTCCAGAGGAAAAGGAATATTGGGGCACCTGTATTGTGATGTATTCCTTCTACTTGTGTTAACTAATATCTAAGGCTGACCTCCTGGTGCACATTTCATAAAGTCAAGGTCACTTCAATGGATTCATGATAATCTGAAGGCCAAAGAATTTAAAGAATCTCTCAATCCTATAAATCAGTTTGAGACTAACATTACAATGCATAGATGAGGCCCTGTGGTGGATGCATTCCACACTTTAACTTCAGAGAGTCCAAGAGAAGTACACCAAAAAAAAAAACCAATTCCCCAAATAAACCTCCCTGGCTTCCTTTGCAAAAAACAAACAAAAAAAACCCACCAAACAAAAAGAAACAAACAAAAACAAAAACTCCACAATAAATAAACAAAAATGTTTGAAAGTACACCGTGGGGAAAAACCCAAACAACCCATACAAGAAAACAAAGCCAAAATAAAAATATCAAAGTCACAGTTTCCAAATAAGTACCTTCACTTTTGTTTGTTATTAAAACTTAAGTACTTGAAGCCACTTTAAATGATCAGCACTTTTGCAGTTCACTTATTTTGAGAAGGGAAAATAAAAATACACTCTCTATACAGAAAATATAGATATTTACAGTATATATAATTCTATACACTAATTTTCAATTCTCTTTTGAATGTGTTTGTGGAGTGCTGCAGAATTTTGGCCATGAATGAGGCAGGGCAACATTCAAATCCAAAGAATCCAGTCTGTATTAAAATTAAAGTAGTAAAAATCATTCTGCTTATGACCTTTTTTGAATATGTTTGGCTTTCCAATATTTCCTACCAAAAAAAATATATACATGACAAAAGTATTTTAAAGAAAATAAACTAAGCAAAGCAGTTAAATGATTTCTTTCAAGGCAGAAAGGAACTCTTCCATCTCACTTTTTTACTGAAAGGAAAGGTTTCTGATTAAATTTTGTATTTCATGCACCAGAAAGGATGCTTTCAGTAATCCAAATCTTTGATCAGCTAGAAACTGACTGGAGACCATGCTGTCCTTGGAGACAAAAATAAATGAAATATCTCCAAACAGCTGAAAACCAACTTACTCACTTAGAGGGCCGATAAACCAGGTTTTGAATTTGATTTTGCTCATGATAAAAGTGCTCTTGTAATCTTTTAAAAAAATTACAGGACATAGAGAAATCTCAGGCACTCGGTAGGTCATATCAAAAAGCAACAGGCGTAACAGATTGTGAGGCTGAATGATTATGTTACTCAGAAAAAGTGCTGTAGTCAGACTTCTGCGATATAATAAATTGGTATGTAAGTGGTTACTTTCTAAAGCTAATTTCTCTGATCTGAAGTCAGTTTTATATACAAAATGTGAACTGTAGGTATTGTGCTCCTGTTGTTAGGTTTCTGCCTGCAGTTCATATCTGTATTTTGTTACTTCTAGAGTGGAAATGTGTTCAATTTAATACTAAATGAATATAAAGTACTTCCATCAGTGTATGAGAGTGTGATTCAGGACACTGCTGAGAATAAATAAGGGAATGAAAGAAGGAGGCATTTCGGCTATTTTTTATGGTGTAATGTGAATGCAATGAAATGAAGACTCAGATTCTTTGTGGTGTTTGTTTTGTTTGGGCTTTTTTTCCCCTATTCTTGATAGTTCTAACCTAACACAGTGTGTGTTCCCTCAAAACACTGGAACAAAAGAGAACGTGGAAATTTTATCATTACACCCACCTTACAACAGCATTTTGTCAAAATTTTGTCTGAGGAAATAGTGTATGTAGCAGTAAAATCTGAAGGCACCAATGGGAATTGCAGAGAAAACACTGGTTAAGAGTTAAACCCTGAACTGCTCATTTAGCCATCATTATGATACTCTGAAATTAGCTGAAGACAGTAAAACTGAACGGACAAGGCTGTTCTTGGCCTCCTGACCTTGTAAATAGCATTCAGAGATCTGTATCCAGCAGCAGTTTTGTCTTGGTTAGACTGGAAATCAGGTTTGCTATCAAGTCCTGCTCTCAATTTCAGAAATGTGTCCAGAAAGTTTAGGTTGTTGCACTGTTATAAATACGTATTATAATATTGGCTTTTCGCAATTATTAAAAGGATGCTATATGTATAATGTTAAAGTAGCTTTACTATGAGGATATAAGGTTTTTTTGTAACAGTAGCTAATGCCTTTATTTCTGTTATTAGTAGTAGTAAAATAGCTGATATGGTTATGCTTGCGGTAGTTGAACTGTCTGCTTGGTTGGATAACTCCCAGTGAACATATAATGAAGACCTCTGCTACTGACATGCCAGCTATCAGCAGCTACCGCCTGCAAATACTATGGACCGAAGCCCAAGCTGGAGGTGATAACAGAAACTGACTAAAACCACAGCCAAGGAATATGCATGCTCTAAAAAGACGGACCCAGGGAGCACCCATGCTAAACAGTTCCTAGAAAATGTAAACTAGTTTAAGGAAAAGTTTGAATATGCATAATTGTTTATGAATATGCATTAAGCTGATGCAATAGTAACAGTATGCAAAGGGTGTCCCCGCAACGGCAGGTGTGCTCTTGGCTGAGTGCCAAGAGTACCGAGAGCTGTAACTTTTGCTTTATTGTCTTTGTCTCCTATTGTCCTTTATTAAACCTTTTAAATTTAACAGGAGAGTGAACCTTGTTTTTCACAGCACTAAGGTGAATAACTTGATGGAACTTTTAAAATATGCAAGGTAGTTGCTTGCTTGTCCCATTTAAAATTTTACTCCTGCTATGGTGCCCTCTTTTCATTCCAGGGTAAATGTTCAATACTCTGAATTACTTTTTCTGTGTTTATCCTCAAAACTCCAAGGAGGAAAGGATGCAGGGGAATGTGCAGGGATTGTTGAGGTTTTGGGAGCTCCTTTCTTTTGTTCTTTTCCTCTTAAAGAATTTTCTCCCCATACTAAGGGGTAATTGCTGGGTGCCTAAGAGAGACAAAAGGTCCGCCCACAGGGGGGAGGGGCCTAACTGCCCTCTTTTACTTGGGTTTTTTTTTTAGGCGGGGGTGGAGGATGCCACGAGTTTTGAACTGAGAAAAAGATTTGGGTACAGAGCCTAGGGGTTCTTAACTCTCTCGGCATTCAGAGGAAAGAGAGGCTGCAGTTGGTGTGGGGAGGAGGTTGTCGCCACTGCAGGGTTCTGCCTTCTGCTACCTTCTTTCTACCATGAGCGGGGATTCTGCTTGCTGGAGCCACCGCTGCACTGGGACGCTATCCTTAACACCCTACCTCACTAAAAAGAAGGAGAGAGACCCTTTCACCATCTGCTTGGGTGCCTCAGGGGGCCTGGGACCCCAAGCCCGCCTTTCGCTGCCCTGCCTCCGCTGTTTCTCTGCTGCTGCTTTGAGCCTTCACTACACTGTAGTGCCGCCAGCACTGCACCCTCTGCCTGCCGAGACCTCCCAGAGTTCCCGCTGCAGCTTCGGAGTTCGATACATCTCGTCTACCATGCAGGATTTTGTGTTCATCCCTGCTGTTCCAGCTTCTGCTCCCAAGGGTCCTGCTGGGACTCTGGGATCGGCTGCCCAGGGGGTTTGTGAAGCCTTTCTCCCATCCCTTCCCAGCCCAGCCCAGCCGCCATTGCCGCGTGCTCCCTGAGCTCGCTCCAGAGCGCCCCCTGCAGCCGCGGGGGAACCATCGCACCCGCCCTGCTCAGCGGGAGCCGCCAGCGCCCCTGCCGGCCGTGAGCGTCACTGCACCCAAGGGGACAGGGTCTGACAGCCGGGAAGGGGTCACTGGGGTCTGGTCCTTTTTGGTGTTACTGACATAGTTATTGTTGTTTTGTTTGCCTTGCTATATTTGAGATGTATATATATATGTGTGTATATATATACACATATTAGTAAAGAACTGTTGTTCCTATTCCTCCTATCTTTGCCTGAAAGCCCCTTAATTTCAAAATTATAATAATTCAGAGGGAATTGCATTTTTCATTCCAAGAGGGGCTTCTGCCTTCCTTAGTAGACACCTGTCTTTCAAACCAAGACAGGGATATAAACCAATAGGGATCAGCATGAAGCCATAACTCTATGTCTGACCTAAAAAACCTCCATGAGATTCAGTGCTAATTAGCATTATGTCATGCCAAATTAAAAAGACTCTGCAGCTTTAAGTCCCACCTTATTCCCTGAGCAAGTTTGCTGGGGCAGCAGCAGGCAGCATGGTGCAAATGCCATCCAATGACTTAGACAACAGGATGCTTACACTTGCATCGCAGAGTGTTTGTCTGGAGGGAAGTACAGGAGAGAAATATAATAAAACATGGGCACTGAACATATTGGAATAAAGCATTTGCATTTATAAGTGTCAAAATGTAATCATATTTATATTCATGGTAAAAACTTGATAGCCCTCCTGTTATAACTCTTCTACCATATTCAAAGAAGATTTGTTTCATAGAATCTTGTCATTTAATAATCTCAGAAAGGAAGAACAGCATATCCTCTTTACAGAGATAGAAGTATCTGAAGCACAGATGAGCAAAATAACCTCTAAAGGTTAGATGACTTCTCAACATCCAGGTTAGATAGCAGATAATGGGCTGCAACTCCAGTCTTCTAACTCATAAACCATTATATTCCAGTGTTTCTCTTTTCTCTTGTTAGTTCTCTGCGATATGCTCTCACTGAGAATGGGAGCTCTAAACTAGCAGAGAGCTTTTCATTTATATACTCTTTCCCCAAGATTATAGACCAAAGGTTTGTCAAGAATCCTATCATGTCTTCCACTGAAACAGTTCATAACAGCAGTTTTACATTTGTAATCTGAAAGTTTAAAAATAATTGTTCATGGTAAGGCAGCAACCAGAGATGATATATAAAAGAAATTATGAGATACATGTTCTGTCAGCAATGAAAACAAGCAAATGAATGGTATGATTTGTCACTATATTGTTGGCACTTGGGTAAACAAGCACTTTGGAAACATTCCCCTAGAGATCAATTAAAAAATGTGCCCCAAATTATGAAATGAAGCTCTAATAATGAGCTTAAATTTCTTCAGCCATGGTACTCAGCCTAATGAAGGGAAAAAATGGAAAATGTTGCTGATACAAGAGTTTTTATGCATAAGTCCTCTACATTCAAGTAAAGAGGCAAAAAGAATATACACCAAGGATTAGATTCATTAGAAGGACTAAATGCCTCTTTACGCAACTACTTCCAAGAAAGTGTATTTTGCTGCAGATTCCCTGGAAGAGAAGACTTTTATTTTGGCTAGGAGAGCATTCTGAGTAAAGGGAAAAGAAAACTTACATTAAAGTTAAGACACTTCCAGTTTCCTTCTGGCTATGGATGTTTCCCAGATTTCTATCGAGTGTGCTGTGAATCCAGTTCTTTAGCAGCAATCCCTTAAAATGGCCTTATCCTGCACCTAGAAATGTGTTCATTTCTAAATAAAATAGGTTGTCCCAGGGCATATGGAAAACATATATTAAAATGCAAATGTGAAAGAAACAAAGAAAGGTCAAGAGTGGAAAGAACTTTGTGTGCTGTTAGCACAGAAGAGATACTAGGTGCTACCTGAACACCCAGAAAATATAAATTAGAAGGAAAGTATGGAGCCCTTCTGTTAAGTAGCTAAAGAGGAAAGTAGGCACTTACCTAATGAGAGGAACTATGAAAGATGCAGGAATAGACTTAGAAAGGGATAAAGTACAATCCAGAGAAAGATAAGACTTAAAAAATACATATGGCATGTAGTATGCAAAAAATAGATCCATTAGAGTGAGAAATGATAGGATAAAGACAAGATTTAGAGAATGCCTGAAATCCTGCTGGAAAAAGTACAGACTAACAGTGAGAGAAAACCTGAGCTACAGGGAAGACTTTCTATACTGGAAAGGATGAAGAGATTATGAGTTAATGATGTTGGGCACTGGAGCAGTCTCCCCAGGGAAGAGTGGTCACAGCACCAGCCTGACAGAGTTCAAAAAGTGTTTGGACAATCCTCTTGGCCACATGGTGTGGCTCTTGGGGATGGTGTTGTGCAGGGCCAGGAGTTGGACTTGTGGGTCCCTTCCAACTCAGAATATTCTGTGTGAGTCTGTGTAAACCATGCTGTTTCTGACAGACTTAGTAATAAAGAGCAATAGTGAGAAAAAGTTATCAGAGAAAGCATGAGATCAAAGGTGGAATTTTTAAGAGGAGAGAGAGAACATTTAGGTGACATGACACTAGGTTATATGTGATACATGAATCTGTATCTACAGTCTCATGACACATATATAACTGTAGCAGACCTAAATCAGCAGAACACCAGCTGACTTCTGTCTGGGATTTAGTACATGATCAGCTTGGCTTTTGTCTGGAGCGACTGTATTTGAATACAAAACTACTTTAGTCATTAATGAATTATTTCTCTCTATTCTGATATATTTGCTACTGTTCTTTTGGATTTTAGTCCATCATGGAGGAAAGGAAGAATACAAACAGAAAAACCTAGAGGAAGTTAAGATCTATGTCGTGTCAGTATATATAAACACAGTCATAACTACGTACAGAATTTACATAATGTTTTATGTAAATACATCTGGATAAGCACACAAGGTCAGGCATGAATTGTTTCTCAAGAGTTGGAGGACCTCCTGAAGGAATATAGTGCAGCTGAAAATTTGTAGCGACCTGTGCAACTTCTGAAAGCAAGAAAGCAATCAAGACTGTGGGCATATAGCGAACATTTGTCAAAATGATGGTATTTGAAACTGGCATAACCTCTATACTCAAGAAACAACTATGGTGTGAGGACCAGCAGTATAAACTTCCCTATAATTATATCCCTGAGATGTGGGAAATAATGTGGATGGAAGAAGAGGTTCAGATTATAAACCCTTTTTTCTTCTTCTTTTTTTTTTGTAATCCAAGCAAACACTTATCTAAGTAGTAGATCTCACAACTTAGAAATGTGCACTCTGGAAAGTAGACTTACAATATTAATTTTATAGAGGATCTAACAACTACAATAATGAGTTTAGTGTTTGTTGGTTTCAGCCAGATTAGGACTACTGACTCAGACAGGAGAAGATTAATTTACGACCAAATTTTTTCAAGTAGTGTAAAACATGGAGACTTAATTGATTATATTTTTCATAAACAAAACAAGACGACACTGGTGACAATTAGCTCAATGAAATTATTTTGTATTTCCTAAACTAACTGTTGTTTTCTGTAAGTTTATCTGAGCAGCAAAACCATATTTCAAATTTAGCCAGTAAGGATTTCTTTGTCCTTAGCTCCCCCTAATACTACAGGGATAAAAATATACAGCAGTAATGGAAAGGAAAGAGCATTTCTATGTAATTATTGAATTATTTAATAAAATTTTTATTTTATTATCAATTAGTCATAAAATAATAAACATAAAATAGACTTTCCAGAGGAGTTCTTCGAAGAGTTACCATTCAAAAATTAGGAAATACAAAAAATGTTATAGCCATGCTACCAATATCATAATCAGCTGAGCATGCTTATTTTTTAACTCTGCTTAAAATTCTGAGTCTCAAGTGATTATAATTTCAGCTCTGTTTTGCCATACTATGTGTTTGCATTTTTGGGTACATCACATATGTACCATATTTTTCTCAGCTGTAAAATAGTAATAACTGTAGTTCTTTACCTCAGAGTCGTAGTAATTGTCACGGTGGGTATTCTGGTGGGTGCCGCAACCTTCCAAAAGCGTCTCCAGCAGAAAGCCACTCGGCAGGGCCACTACACTCACGCACACACACACACTGGATAGCTTCTTCGACAAGTCAACGGCAAAGAGACGGGAAGGGTCTGCGTACAGAGTTCCACGGGAAAGGTTTATTCCAGCCACATGCAAGAAGGGTTCCAGGGACGAAGACACAGAACAATGGGGGGGGGGGTCCAGGTTTAAATATGGGGCAGGGAGACCATCAGGGACCAATAATCTGAGGGCAAGAGGGCAGTACACAGGCAGGGCTAGGGTACAGGATCCAATGAGGAAACTCTGAGGGAGTGGCAAAGGAACAAGGGCCAATGGGAGAGTGGGGAAGGGAGAGTTCTCTAGGGCAAGGACATATAAGGTATAAGGGGGCAGGAAGGCCAGCTGGCCATCTGGGGAAGCAGAACTGGGGTACAGTAACATAATGAAACAAAGGATCCTGGGAGAGCCTTCTCTGTCTCCCTAACCTGGGGAGGATCTTTTGTCTTAGGGACTGTCCCACCGATGGTCTCCCATGGTCCCCAAGTCTGTAGGCCCACCGGCCTCCACAGTAATTCTTCATCTTTTAATATTTTATTTAGCATTTCACCTGGAACACGCTCACTGGGGCATTTAACAAAAAAAATTTGTGTCACTACCTTTATGGCAAAGGAAAACTGGGACCTTAGATGACAGACCTACATCAATCTTGTTCTTGTCCATTGTTTTAACTAAATAAATGGGACTTCTGTGTGTATTCTGGACATCAACTGAGGATTACACAAGCATTTTTCCCATGAAAGTCTCCTCCACAGCTTCATGCACACCACAGTATACCAGAGACTCTCTTGCATTGTACCATCATCTTGCTTCAGCAACTGGTGCATGTTGACAAATGGGTTCCAACCCTTACTGCCAGTATTGATGATCAGAATAAGGAAGCTCACTTTGTTCTGTGGATCAAAGCAGAGTAGCTCAACCCAGCCGCTCTTTCCTTTACAACAGAGTAGATTCTCCATATTTAAATAACACCTTTTACTCTAATGTAATCCCCCTAAAGTGAGTCAACTGGTTGGACCACATACATATAACCCAGAATCAATTGTGAATGTTATTGGAAGTCATATAAGCACACACGGCACAGAGATTTTCGGTTGGGACAAAAGAATAGTCTGGTTCTTCTCCCTCTTTTTTCCATTAGAAGAAAACTACCATCAAGACAAAAAACCAAAACCAGCCCCAACAACAAAAACCAGCCCCAACACAGCAGGGAGAGATGCATGATTTATCTGCCCCCAAAAACTGGAAGCTCTGATGCCAGCTTAGGTTTTTCCAATGAACCTCTTCCCATCTGAGTTCTAGAAAACTTACAGAAATTTTGCTTCAAAATAGACATTTTAAATATAATTTGTTAAAAAACATAATCAACACTCACTAGAAATATAGGCAGAAAAAGCAAAATGTTTTCTCTTCTGCACAACCTTCCATTCCTGCTGAGCTCAGCAGGTTTTATTCACCCAGTGAAAGCCAGAGTGTGATCCAGATTTATTACTTTTCCCAAAATTTGCAGATATTTCAGATATTTCCCATGTAGAAGATGTTGTTAAAAAATGTAGAATTTGACTGAGACTAACTGTTCTGTATGAGAGGAAAGCCTCTGAGTATTAATCCAACAGAGGCTTTAGAGCATTCAGGAAATTTTGGTGGATTTAGGTCTGAATAGTTAAACGAGAAGAGAAGATCACACTCTATGCAACTGCTGCAATAAATGGAGCTCAAGAGAAAAATCCAAACTGTCAAAAGCTTTACCCCAAAGAGGCAACAAACATGGAGTGGGTGTGAACAATGAGAAGAATGGATCACCCTCATATAAAAAAAAAAGTGAAACAAAGGACGTTCCTGAGAAACAAGAAGTGTACTAAGAAATCTAGGATATAGCACAGAAAACAGTTGTGGTGAAACTATAATCACTGTTTCCAAAAGAACAATCACAAGAGAGCAATAAGCCTCTTTAATCCCCCCCTAATTTTCAAAGATCTATGCTCCCTATGGAAACACAGATATAAAGCCTGCTAACCTTAAGAATACAAAAAACATCAAAAGCATAAAAGGTCACATAAAGTTCCAGAAGAAGCTTGAAGCTCTACCTTCATGTTAGCAAAAAAAAAAAAAAATCAGCTTAATTCTTTCATGGTAGTGACTTAGAAAGAAGCTTTTTAAACCAGTCCCCAAAATGTAAAAATTATATTCAAAGACAGGATGTCATTTTCAAAATCAGATTGGAACAAGATTACTTAATTAAAAGAGACAAATTAAAAATAGGAAATAGTACAGCTGGTGCCTAGGAAAAATAAAAGGGTGGGATGTGAAGCACGTCAGTAAATGTTTAAAAAAAAGAAAAAAGGGAGAGACAAAAAAGTTCTCAGTAGATGTGGACATCAAAAAAGAATAAATGTGGGGATTTGGAAAATAATTTCGTAAAGACATGTGGGCTATAATTTTAACAGCAGAAATTGCATTAAGCATAGACAGAAAGAAAGAAAGAAAGAAAGAGCTCGTTATCAAATATTAGCTTTGAAGTATGGGGCTATGACAAAGGTACTGTAGTGGATGAAAGCCAGCAATATTCAAGGCTTAATAATTCAGCATTTCTCTCCAAGGCACTCTCTAAAGCTGTATCAATCAAAACAAAGATGCATTTAGAAATAGGGTACATATGCAGAGCAAAAGACCATGAAAGCAGTCTGAATATAGAAAAGCTGGAACACTCCTGTCCAATTCACTTAAACAGAAGCTCTCATTAAATGTTTGCTGAATGTGTGCAACTAAGCTTATGGGCAGTGTAAGATGACAATATGTAGTCCTTGTTATTTTTTATTCTATTTTTCCTGATGGACTGGGAGATGGGAAAGAAATAACATCTTAACAGTCAAATAAAAGAACTACAGTGTATAATATTGAAGGTTTCACTGGGTTTAGTAGGTCCAGTGGGACTTAATTGCAAAGCAATTAAGGTGTAAAATGCTCAAAGTTCCACTTTTTTTTTCATTTTATTGGGAAAAAGTATTTTTATGTCTCAGCTCAGAGCTGCATAGCATGGATGATGATGCCCCATCAGACTGTCCTGAGTCACAAGGCACTAGGAATCTTGCAGCTGAACTTCAGGCTGTCTCGCACTAATAATTTTCCTTTTCCAAAACATTTTAAAAACAAGAACAAAGCACTCCTGCTACACTTTCAAGCTACAATTTCTACAAAGCTACTGAATAGGAACAGACAGACAAGAACATTTTTTCCAAGCACCAGTCGATAATTACATTTCTAATGAATGGCTGTGAAAGCTGAAAATTTCTGAAAATTAGGCTCTTTGTCCTGAATAACAAACTGTTCAACCAAGAATTTTCCATACATGAAATCCTTTCCTGTCTGTCCTGCAGTCAGAAAGACCATAATTTTCTTCCTCTGCCCCTCTGCGCTTTGTCTATTCTCTACCTACTTCCTGTTTTTACACCTTTTCTGCTCTATTCCTATTTTTATTTCTCCTTCTTCTATAGTGCCATTCTTGGTGGAAGTCTATTCAGGCATCCTCCAAAGTATACCTGTTCTCTTGAACGCAGACACTAATGGTTGCAATTCCATTTGTTTTCTATCTTCTCTCCATCAGAGTGAATAGGAAATATGACAAGAATCTTAGCAAACAGGTTGTGTTTTTCTACTTCTTAAAGCATTGTGACATACCAATTTGATTACAGAAGCACATGAAATGAACACACAAATTTAGGAAAATCTACATTGAACCCCTATCCCAAAAGAAAAGAGTGAAGAGATAAAACTGCTTTCCTTTGACAGCATGTTGACAGGGTCCAGATTCCTATTTGCCAGCAGGATGGAAAATAGAACTATACAGGGAAAGATTTGAACAAAGAAGCTGAGGTCAAACCTTATACTATGTAAAGGACCTCAAATGTAAAAAGAGATGTACCTTCATGAAGCCCAACTCCGGTTTAATAGATATAGATAATAGATACTTTCTTTAATGGACTCTCTTCCAGTTCACTTTTATTTTTAGGAAGTTGGTGTCTTACCAGTCCCTGGAGCTGAACTTGCACACAGTTGGTTACTACATACCTAATGCAACTAATTCTAAGGAGATTTTGGTGGGACATGTTCCAAGTTTGCAGAGATTATTGTTTCAAAAATAATTTAAAATTATGCAAGAAGTAGTTCATCTGTACAAATTGAAAGTTTCCACCAAATACCAAGTTATTAGTTTCCTTATGTTCATTTCAGCTCTTTAATTAGGCATTTAGCTCCCTTCTCTTTTCTCACTTTCAGTAATTATCTGAACACTTAGGGCAGATTACAAAGATGTCTATACAGACAGCCTACCATGAAGCCCTGTGAGCTGCTTCTTCAAGCCGTGCAATCAGAGATCTATTACACTCATTTAATTAGAGCTGGAAAGTAGAAGCTAGACCCTATTTGGAAATCTGGACCTGAGCTCTACAGCTAAGGTACTACAGCTGTAGGTACAAGGCAGAGGTAATTGCAGAGCCACTGATGGTCAGACTGTCAGCATACACTGCAACAGGCTGGTGGAGTTTACTTGTTGCTTACATGAAAGGATGCTTCCTGTTCATGCTGGTCAGTAACATCTTGTCTCTGAGAACAACCAGCACATCTGCCTTACAGCTTCTGCTGAAATGATAATAGGGCAGTAATACCTCATTCTGGGAAGTTACCCACCTTTCTAGCTCTGAATGATTTGTTCTTTGATTTCCGGTTTATGATGGACATCTGATTCCATCAGACGTAAAATAAAAGTCCACAGAGCCGATTCAGCAAAGGCCAATACTTCCACAGAATCAAACATAAGTTAACATAAAGATAGTGCACCCTTTTTGCATGTAAATAAAAAAAAAGGGAAAAAAAGATCTGCTGGATCAGGGAGAAACAACCTAAGGACAACCCGCCTAAGGAAGCCCAACCCTGTTCAGCTAGGTTTGCTGAAACAGCGTTTTATAGGTTGGAAGAAGGATGGCTCAGCAGTAGTGTGAGAAGATGCCTTGCCAGGCCATTGCTGTCAGTTATGAGGAACAAACAATACCGCCTCAAGTTCAAAACACAGATGTTGAGGAGTGCTCCAGGTAATTAACCTGGAGCAGCTCAGCATGTCATAGTCTTCAACAACTGCAAGTCTTCCCTCTATCGAAATAATTTTTTTTCTAAAGTACATCTGATCATTACTTTTAAAGTTAATGCTGAGGAAAATGGGGCGGGGGAAGGGGTGCATCTAATTGGTAACTTCCATAAATATTGTTCTGTTACCTTTTAATACAGGGGTTTAGAAGGTTTTGTGAATACATAATTTATGTTCAGATGGCCATGATTAGATAATACTTTAAAATCTTATTAAAGGATATTCTCAAGACAATCAGCTGTCTTACATTTTGGAGAAATTGTTAATTCTGTTGGAATGCTTGACTATCTAATACATGCAACAGGCAAACTTGCTTTGATAGCTTAGCCTTTTCGGGGAAATATGTAGCGCAATCCCTGTATGCAAATCCACTTGCAGAAGCAGTATTAGCTGTCACACTTCCTGAAGCTGTCATGATGACTGGTGATGGAAGACGATGGGTAAAAGTCAGAGCCACTTTTCTCACCCTCGTTAAACTTTCTCTTCAGCAGCATGTGGCACTGCAGGTAATGAGTTCCATCTGTGTGTCACCAGCCTTGCCTACAGAGAAAAAGCAGTCAGATGTTGGAGGTAAAAATTTACTTCAGAGAAACCAAAGTTTGCAGCTAAAAATAAGCCTTTACATCCAGAGTTCTGCAGAAGACCCAGCTATTCCAATTACTTTTCCATGTTTGGTACTCAGAAAAAGCTTTTAGCAGTAATGTTATTAAATGATCTAGTTAACTGGTGAAACTAAATACTGGTAATTAACAATCAGCACTAGTTTCTTCAGCTATCAACTTCTTGAATTCATGAGTACAAAGAGTAGGAAATGACCTTAAACAGGTAACATTTTTCTATGACAAATATATAGTATTAAAATTAAGAAAGAAGGTAAGAGTCAACTTCAGATAATAATGAACTTTAGACACTATTTTGGAGATAAAATCCTACAGCAACCCAGCACCTGAAATGGCTAAAATGAACAAGTCAGCAAAATTAATGCACCCAAATATTGGGAACTGCAATTGCTAACAACTCTGTGCATAAATGCACATCTTCTGAATTAATGCAGTGAACCATCTGAAAATGAAAGGATGATCACCTTTCATATGTCAGTATTTCTGCAATTCCTATTGCATCCTTTCGTAAGAGGTGAAGACAATTGTAATGCTGGTCAAAGCAAACTTTCCCATCATATGCTGTAAGACACAAATCATCATAACAGAGTAGTATATCTGTGCAACACCTGTAGCAGTTTCTTTTCACTGTATTTTTTAATCCTTTTTCCTAATTTTCAAACTAGGAGAGATCTCGATTTCACACTTAGGCTTGCAACGAGATGTGCCAAAATCTAGTAAACTATGAATTGAAACAGGTATTTTATTTGCACAATTCCATGTTATTTTCTCCAGTTAATAAAAAGTTTATTTAAAGCCACTTTTGTAGACTTTTATTTTTTACCCAGTGTGCAGCTGAAAAAGAGTAGGCTTAATAAGCCAGTCTTCAGACACATAGAAGCACATGCCAGGAGCTTGCCTGTTTCAGTCACATTTCACTCCCTTTGTTCCAGCAGAACTCTCATTCACTTGAAACTGAAATTTTTACTAACGACTAGAATATTTAATCTGTATGCCAAATGACACAATAAAGTATGCTGTTTTCCTTGAGATTTCAACATCTATGTTGTAATCTATGTTGACAGCCTCCAGTATCACCGAGCTATACTTTTTCCTTGTAATTGTTTTCTTACCAGGATTTTCTCACTGTAATTTTTGATCAGGCTTGCATAATAGAATTTTCATTCATTATTAACTACATTGAATATTCTGATAACTTTCAGAAGCCTAATTTTTCATGTCCAACAAGATTTGAGGTCTTTCTGAAATAACCAAGGAGTCATTGAAACTTTTCACATTGTACCTACTGCTGCAAGGAGAGTCCATAAATTCAGTTCTCTGATCAATAATAACAGGATACAAAATTCCTACAGCTTATTTCAGCAATGTGCTTATTTAGGTAGCTTTGGAAGAACCTGGTAAGTCAGTGGATACTGGAGCAGCTTTCCAATTATTTAAAAATATAATAATAGCAACCCTAGATATAAATTTTAATAACATCTGCTTTAGGGGGATGATATCTCACAGCAGACTTTGGTACATATAACATTTAGATGCTGCTACTGAGAACTTCCAAAATACTCATTTTCACAGCCTGAGTAACCTTAGAAATTGTGGGGTTTGCTATTTCTTAGCGGGATAATAATACTTACAACGTAGACAATCTTGTCTTGCCTGCAAAAATAAACACCTGCCATGTTGGCATATATCTAACTGCTAAAAAATTAGTTAAACCTAACTTGTATATATTGTGTCTCACTAGCTACAAATATCATCTATAGGCACAGTGAATTTATTCAGCCTGATGAAACTGACTGCACATGTTTCTAAGAAAGATATAATTTCAATTTCTTCAATTACTATGAAACATTATCTTTGAAGATCTTACCCTGAAAGCTGGGATTTTCTTCAGAAATGTTTGAGCAGGCAACATCTTTTCTAATATTTCTTCTTTTATCATAGTCAACACATCTCTTCTTATCAGCACTGAAACACATAGCTTAAAAACACATACATGCAGATAGCACTTCGCTCACTATTTTTCCTGTGTTGATAAGAAAAGAAAGCAATTTTAGTGGGATTTAGATACATATTGGAAAGGCCATAAAGCACTGATGAAAAAAAACATGTTAGTACGTAATAAAGCTGTGAAAATAGCACTGCCAAATTGACTTCATGAATATGGACAGCCACACCAGGGGCTAAGACTGTCTTCTTTTGTCTTTTTCAGTTTGGAGCTTCTTTTTTAAAAAAAGACATTCAGTGTTAAAATCATATGGGTCAGATCAGACAGTTACAGGCTTTACAGCCTCACCTTTTGCATATGTTAAGTAGACACCCCATAGGAGACTTAGAAAGTCTCATTTTATTACAGCATTTGAACAATTTTTGAAGCCTTTAATGTTCAACCATACCTTGTTGATGTCTGATCAAGAGCCTTATTTTAGCAGGTTTATTTTTAATTTGATTTTTACCTCTTGGGTGGAAATTGGTTCCCATCCATGTTCATCTCAGATGTGAATTTTCAAAACACTTCAGACAAAGTACCTTTCCTTCTCTGAGAGTGAAGATAAGGAAAGTCAGGAGCCTTCATAGCCTAAATTATTTCTAATAATTTTTCCACAGAGGAGATTGAGTGGATCAAAAGAAGCTGAAAATTTTCTATCTTCCACTACAACATGCTATTTTCTGATGTAACAAAAAGGCTTGGTCAAAGCACAAATTTACAGTTTTCTTGGAGTCACCATAAGAATTGTAGCTAAAACCTCCAAATACTCCACAGTGAGGCAGCGTTAATTTACTACTGTTTGGACTTGGTCTGATGCCACAGTTATAGTATTCATTTTACCGCTATTGTCTCTCCCTTTATTTTGGTATATTTTTGCAAAAAAAAAATATATATATATTTTGTTTATGTCAAAACAGTCCATACAGATATGAGTGATCCTGTTTTTATTACTATCTCTCTCCATTGTAAAAGAAACATTAATTTAAACATGCATGTCTCAAAAATACCTCTGTGTCTGCATATGTGTATATCTCTTGAGACCAGGCCACTTGTGATTTTTCTGTATTTCAAGCTGACCATGACTGAGCCCTGTAGGTACTAGATCAATTATGCAACGTGAAGTTTATGTACCAACAATTATTTTTTAAAATCCATATTGGTTATTCCAAATTAATTTTCATCAACAGTGTATTAGGGAATGTTTTTTGCTGAATAATATAATGAACAAAAAAGTATTCTGTTGTGGCTTTTTACCTTTGTGGTCTACTTCACTGGTCTTTACATTTCACATCAGTCTTTCTGGACTTTCAGAAAGTTATCATATAAAAACCCATATGTTTTTGTTCAAAAAGCTTTGAAACCACTTCATTTATATTTTTAAGTCTGATAACATACCTATGTCTTATTGACTAAAACTCTTCTTAGTAAAGAGGAGGAATAATTAAATGTCTATTTATTTTCAAATAACAACTCTCACTGTGCTCAACTCATCCCCCATTAAAAAGACAGTAAATATGTCTATGTTCTAAAAATAGCAACAAAATTTCAGGGACTCTGAATAATACTCTTTTTTTTCCATATAGAGAAATCTGTCATCAGTAGAAAATAATGTAGACAGTTGAATATTTTTCAGTTATTGTTTAGATGATTGATAGTAATTTTTGTGTGTGTGAATCAAATTACTTGTAAGTATCTTAAAAAGATGAGTTTAGAATAAAATTTGATATTAAAATAAGATAATGCAATGTTAGAATAACACATTCATAAACACTGATTCATGTTCATTTTTTTGACTTGGTTAAATTATACTAGGATCTTTTAAATTGGGTGATTTTTCTAAATTCCTGTGTAATTTATTCTCAATCCCCTTTGATAATGATCTGTAAAAATAGTAAGATATCTAATATATTTAAGGGTGAAGACAAATAGATGGACTAGTGACTGGGCTGTCCTCCATAGCCCAGTGACTATGGATCATGGAATAAATATGGAATAGATATGTTTAAGATTTTTGCTTTATGCTAGACATATAGTATAAATGCAATATATTTATAAATATATACATATGCTTATATAAATGTATAAATACTATAAAAATATACTTTCTTTGAAGTGAACATCAAAATCACAGAGCTAGTGCTATTCTGTATCATGTGTCTATCATATCATAAAATGAGACATAAGAGAAAATGTAAATCTTTACCCATGTGGTTCAAGTTTCACAACTATTTCTAGCTCAAAGAAAAAAAAAAGAAAAACTGACAGAAAGCCGGAAAATGTGAGAACAATATATTTTTAAAAAATATAAGTATGCTTTATGTCAATCTATCTGCACTTAAAAAATATAATAGAGTTTCATACATTTACACTGAAATGAGAATTGATACAAAACTGTTCTTTTGGTTAGGATAGAAATAAACCTTTGAACACTGAGGCAAAAAAATGTTGTTGAGTATTTCAGTCTTCCTCTCATTCATTGCTACCAGCTTTCCAGCCTTGTTTATTGGGGGAGGAGGAGGGTACACCTTCTTTAACCTTTCTTTTCTGGTTAATATACCTTTCAAAGTTATTTTTGTCAAAGCCCTTCTTGTTATTTGTTGCCTCCCTTACCAAGTTTAGTTCCAGCTTCACCTTGGTCTTCCTCACACCATCCCTACACAAGTGAACTTCATCCCCTACTCTTCCCAGGTTACCTTGTCCTTGTTTCCACTGCCTATGCATTTGCATCTTTCCCTTTAGTTTGTCCAGCAGGTTCCTACTCAGCCATGTCTACCCCTTGCCCAATTTCTTGCTCCTGGGGATTGCTAACTCTTGCAGCCTATGGCGACTTCCTTAAAGATCTGCCAGCTCTGTTCTTCTTGCTTGTCCCTGATGGCAGTCTCCCAGGGAATCCCTCTGACTACCTCCCTGAAGAGGTGGAAGTTTGCTTTCCTAAAGTTTAGGGGCCTGACTTTACTCCTTACCTGAGCTCATATCCCTCAGGACTGCAAACTCCACCAGTATGTGATCCCTGCAGCACAGGCTGACTCCAATCTTGGTGATCTCAATTAGTTTGTTGACATTGGTGACCATCAGATCCAGTAATGCATCCCCACTGGTACCATTGTCTATTACATGGCTTAGGAAGTTATCCTCTCTGCATTCCAGGAGTTTCCTGGATTGCCTATGGCTTGCTGTGCCTCTTTCCCAGCAGATTTTGGGGTGGTTGAAGTACCCCAGCAGGACAAGAGCCTGTGAGTCAATAGATTCCCCTTGATCAGGGGCCTGTAGTAGACACCAACCTTAAGGTTCCCTTTGTTGCCTCAGTCTCTGATTCTTACCCACAAGCTTTCAACCTGCTTGTGGTTGTTCTTCAGACACAACTCTTCACACTCAATCCACCTCCTGAGGTGTAGGGCAACACCTCTGTCCCTCCTTCCTCCCCTGTCTCGTCCGAACAGCCTGTAGCCATCAATAGTCGCCCTCCAGTCACAGGATTTTTCCGAACAAGTTTCACCTGGACATGTCCACAGCTAAATTCTTCCTCCTAATGTGTACTGCATAGATCCATGTCTCTGATGTGAGACACAGTCGTACATATTTATTGCTGAAAAGAAAATCTGATCATTTATTAAACTCATTAACCAACAATCCATCATAAATCAAATACATGAAATTAAATATCAAGTCTTAAGACCAGGTGTTCTAGAAATATATATTGCTGATTGTTAATCACTGATTTTAGGTTTAACTATTGAGGTTTTTTCAAAATTAACATATACCAATTCTTAAGATAACACAGCTGTAACTGTTATGAGTAGAAGCTAAGGAAACAAATAAGCATTTGTGTTCTATAATTTTCTTTACTTCCCAAAAATGTTTGTTATGTCCTGTTAGCTGAATATAAGAATATAAATACTGAGGCAGTATTTGTTAATAGCTTCTTATAATTCACCCCTCCTCCCCACATTATCTAACTTCCAGATTCGCACCACAGCTGTCTTTCTTGAGGCTTGTACAAGCAATTGATTTTTCAGTTCACAGAAGAAGTGGCATTTGTCCCAACAAGAATGGCAATAATAGTTCGGAAATATGAATTCAGTTTTGCTCCAGCTGAGAGAGGACCACACCAAAACATTCTACACTCTTACTGCACTTGAGAGGGCAGAATCTAGACAATATCTTCATGGATACAGAAAATGGGGAACAAACGCAGATCATAATCTTTTTATTGATTTACCAATAAGCATAAAAAAATAATTTCTACTCCCCTGTCTATCCTTGAGCTTCTCTCATCTTTGTCTATTTGGTTCTTTTCTACGTAGAACTTCTGGCCGTATCGGATCATGAACAGTTAAGTTGTCTCACAGTACAGTTTTCACATTGCATTTTAAATCTTAATAGGTGCATTGGTTTAAAAGTTTAAATTCTTAAAAGAATTTTTCCCATTACTATAATGGTAATATTTCAAAACTCTAAGTATTATTTTGTTTCAGATTTGAGTCTTCCCCTTATAAAACTTCACAGGGGCACTAACACAAATATCACCAAGTTTTGGGAAGCTGGGTCTAGAATACTGATTCAGGCCAAGTGTGATGGCCTTGGTTTGATTATTTTAGATTTAAAATGCATCTGACCTCAGAGCATGACTCAAAAGCATTTATAAATAGATATTACAATGAAGTTTACCCATCCCCATCTTGCTGGTATGATAGAACATGGAAATAATATAAAAGCAATAATGGGGATTTTAGGGGTTTGTGTGTGTGTGTGTGTGTGTGTATGTGATATGTCCTTATGATAAAAAAAGGCTTACAGTTTGCCTTTAAGCTATGAATAGCGTCTGGGATAACTAATTTCAAACCCTTTTGTTCTCCCTTGCAATATGGAGGTTGAAGTTCAGAAAGAAATAGGGAACATTGTAAGATGTTTGGCAGTCTTTACTAGAAGAATAGTTTATTAAGAGTCTATGTCTCTTGTCTGTAAGGCATGCTTAGATTTCATGTCTGTCGACTTCAAGAGGTAAAAGGGATGTGGAAGAGAATCATACGGTCCTTGTGCTTTCTTGGGAATTTTAAGCATACAGATTAACTAGGTGTGCCGTATATCTGATATTGACTCTGGTCAACTAAATGAAAGTTCTACCAATTCCCTCTCCTCTCCTCTCCTCTCCTCTCCTCTTCTGTTTCTTTTCTCACTCTCTTGTTCTATGAAATGAGGCACCTAGAGAATAATTACCTGACTTTGTCCAAAACCTAGATAAAAGGACAGTGTTAATGTAAATCTATATATATGTGCATGTATGTATATAAATCACCAAGGAACACTTGCACATTTTTATTAGCTCTAGAGATTAACCATCTGGTCCATTTCTTGGCCATGAGTAGTATGAAATTCTGCAGTATTCAGTGTTATACAATAGTCTTACTCATTTAAGTGCCATTAAATTCTCAGTAAATCAATGGGTATGTGTTCCCCCAGTTCACAAACTGCAAAGACAATTCCTCAGTTCATCTTCTGAACCTCCTTTTTGACATTGAAATGAGGGGGACTGAAGACAATGTCAGTTAAGATTCAGTCTGCTTTCTTTGAGCTAAAAAAATACAGCCTTTGCATTGCAGAACACTTTGACAAGGTTTAAAAATACACTTCTGAACTGAAGTTGTGCTATCCCCCTGCTTATATGCCCAATTGTGCTGTAATACAATGCGCTTTAACAAAATTTGCAGAAATGTTCTACAAGTGCATGCCGGAAAATTCAAACAGACTGGCTCTGCCATCTGCTATTTCTGATAAGAGACTCATCTGTCTGTTGAGCAGGTAGTGGACAGACTCACTGAAAAAAAGAGAAGATAATGAAACACTGAAAACATGCTGTATTTCACATTTACTTGTGGACGCGCATCACCTAATTGGGGGTCAAACCAATGTTATTAAGTATTTAGAATGCAGTGTGGATTAAATTTGAATTAACTATGAATATATGCAGAACATTACAAAGTAAACCTATTGATGTAATTTGGCCACTGAACTCAACTCCATCTCTGTTTCAGTGACAAGACTAGCAAGAGTAGGTATAACTGTGAAGGGGCGCTTATCTCTACTGTGACACTCATAGCACAATACCAAATTTCTCAGCCTGCTGGGGGCACACAACTAAAACAGCATAAGGGTTAGCTCCATAATGACAGTAAGTCTGAGTAAGGGCAGTGTGCAGTTGCAGCGTTCTAGATGCAAACAGAAGTGACTAATTTCCTTTTTTTCCCCCGGTACCAACAGCAAAGTACTACAGTTCTGAGCTATTTTAGAACATAATTATTTTATTTTCCATTCAAAGCAGATACACATGCTGAGGCATTTAAAGCTTGACTTTTACTCAAGACTGTTTTGATGGTTGCATCCTTTGTAGGCATGGTTTCCATCCCATGCATTCTGAAATGCAGTTAGCTTAATAAGCCCTTAATGGTCTTGCACCCTTTATTTTCTTTCATGTTGCCAGACAGACAGTCCTTCCAAAAGCTAATGACATTAATGACATCTGTTGGCTGCTATGGGATAGCAGCTCACCATTAGCATCTGTTGCTCTGTGACAAGGTTAATTCTGAAAAAAGCCTTAAAAATAGCTTAAATGTACCCTTGTTGGTGACATCTGAAGAGGCCCTGTTCATGATGAAGAAATGAGATTTAAAAAAAGACTCTAAAGCAGACTATGAAGATGTTTAGGATGGTGGTGTTTTCTGTACTGTCCTAAGAGAGGACAGGAAGAAAGATGGCCTCACAGGGCTCATGAGAGGCTGAAAAAGGATATATCATTGGCAAAAGTAAGAAGGACCAAAAATAGGAACTGTGATTAGCTCCAGATGTGGATCCTTAAGGGGAAAGATGAACTGCTTCAGAGGAACAACTCTGAGTGGGATAGAACTAACCTCCTAAGTGACTGGAACAGAGAGAAAGCCCACATACAAGGCAATGTGTTCTTTAGTGGTGTAGGACTCCATTCAGGATGAAAGGCAGAAGGTCTGGGAAAGGGTAGACTTGAGGGAGATTTGACTGAATGTTAGATACTCCCCTGCATGAGGTAAATAATGCCAAAGGGACTACTCTGAAATGGCAAATAGTAGAAGTATAACAAGGAAGAGCTCTAGGGTAGTGAGACTCATCAAAAGACTAGTCAGGAAAGCTTATTTTTGACAGTTCTCAATAAAACCCTTCCATCTGCTTTTCATTCTCTCTTGTCCTCTCAGTGAAGTAAATCAAGAAGTACCTCTCTCCAGACTGGATGAAATATTTACGTAGATCTTCCTTTTTTCGTGACATACTCTATCACCAACATCCACAAGAGGATTTCTAGTGTTCATCTCTTCCACTGACCCAGCTGTGCCCTGTTTCTAGATGTTCCTAGGTTTCACAGGCGTATCTGAACATGTCATGTAGTTTTGTGAAGTTTACAGACCCCTTAGATGTCACCCCCAACTATATAAATCTGAAGAGATTTTTCAAATCTGTCATGATAATTTGAGCACAGGGGTTCTAACCTAGCAAACATTACTGACGAAATTTAGTTTGAAAGATAAATAATCCAAAGGTTGAGGAGACAAGCCCTTCTTGATTAAAACTAAATGACATTTCCTGGACTACAAAGTAGTTTGGAATGTTAGTCGCTATAGCCTTATCTGCCTGATTTCCTTTCAGTGTGTGTTAAAAATATAGGAATACACATATTAAATGTGTCTATCTTAATACTTTTGCAGAATAATGTTAAATCGATGCAGCAAAGTGATCTTAAAATACAGATAAACACAGTAGAAAACTTGCTGTAGGAGCAAATAAAGGTTGTAAGACATTTATGTTTCTTTTCTGTATCCTATTGAATCTTCCATGAATTTCATTAAGAAGAAATCTGATCTATTCATATTTGTTGAACTAGTTAGTTCACTTAAGAACAATATAGTTTGGTTACTCAAGAAAAAGTGTATGCAGGGTGGGTAAGGACCTGTACCTGTTCAATCCTGTCAAAGCTGGTGATGTGTTTTCTAGTCTACACTATATTACTATGTTCAATGACTGCAACAATTTGCACAAGAATATTCCAGGACCATTGATCAGCTTGGTACCAACTGAAAGCTCCTTACAGTGTGAGAAATTATTACAGTGTGAGAATTTCTTAGTTTTATCACCGCATACAATTCCATCCATGAATCACCATCAATCTTTCATGAACACCATTGAAACAAAACCTTAATAATTATGGGAAACAAAATTAGAGTTTCTGTAAAACTCTAATCCATGTTAAGGCAAGGCACAAGGGAGAAAGAAGTTCACAGGTAAAGTACATATATTTTTAGTAGACTAAAATTATAATGGCAAAGTTCAATTTAATAGAATCATAGAATAGTTTGGATTGGAAGGGAACATTGAAGATCAGCTCCTTCCAAACCCCTTGCCATGGGTAAGGACACCTTTCACTAGGCCAGGTTGCTCAGAGCCCCATCCAGGCTGGCCTTGAACACCTCCAGGAATGGGGCATTCACAAATTCCCTGGATACCCTCACAGTAAAGACTTTTTTCCTACTATCTAATCCAAACCTATTATCTTTCCATTTGAATCCATTCCTCCTTGTCCTGTCACCACATGCTCTTGTAAACAGTCTTGCCCCACCTTTCCTGTAAGTTTCCTTGAATTTCTTGTACAAGTACTTCTGCTGCATTAGATCTTCGAATGTCTATTTGCTATCAGTAGAGTATACCATTCCCATCTTATTTTCTTTGACAGTGAAGTTGGTAAAGTAGTTTTATACAGAACTGGAATGAACGTGAGTAATGTTAATTGTCCTTTGTAGTAGAAGTTATGTATTTTAAACAACTAGATCAAGTTTGATGTTTTATGAATATTTTGTGTTACTGCTATGCTCAGGCAATCTGTTCTATGCACTCTGCTACAGGAAATCTCTCAGCTTCACTCTTTTTGTCTCTGTTTATCTATCTGCTCCAAAGAGAGCAGATACTTTTCAACTTGCAGTCTTCCTTCTCGTAGATGATCCCTTAAGTGGAAGCATAAAAGCAGTATTTACTATGGTGGATGTGACTGAGCCTGCCATAGTCTCCGTTTTTTTCTACAAATGGATTGCCCTTGAATTACTATTGGGAATGACCCAAACCAGTGAGTCTTTCCAGTAGCATTCTTTTGAGATACTAGGTACAATTTATACCCTGTAGATAATTGTGTCAGGCTTTCTGCTGGCACAGAAACCATTGACATAATAATTTTTCTTGACTTTTATCTTCAAACTCTTTTTAAAAATTGTAAGGACTTAGATAAGCACTTCAGTACTAGTGTATTCAGAAGCTATGGACGCATCTGTAATAACAAATACTGCCCCTGATTATCACCCTTGGATATCGGCAGTGACCTTTCTTATTAGCACTACCCTCCACTATAATGAATAGAGGCTTATAATCACCTGAGAAGAACTCATTAATTATCCCTATCACCTTTTTATTCTGCAAGTTGTCTTTATCTTACAAGATCACATATGTGACTTTGGAGAATGTTACAAACCCTAATCCCGATGTTGTACACACACAGTCAATGAACAGTAAACTACAGTTTCTATAGCTATAGTAAAATGTTCATTATGGGTAGATAAATTAGAATAGTGGTTTCTTGTTTAAATGCATTTAATTATTCACAAGCATATGCAGAGTATTTGTTTACACAGTTCCTTTGTGTATATAGGAAGCCCTCCCAGCAAAGTCAAACACCTTTACATGCATACAAAATTTCCTATTTCAATTGACAGAGCTTCATTAAATTATTTATAATTACCTTCTTCATTCCTTTTTGTTATGACTGGTTTGAAATAGACATGCACAAAGGCATTTCTAATCGTGCACTGCATTAATATGAATAAATATTCCAGACGGCCAAGATTCTGTACCTTTCACATATTTTTCCCCTGTGGAGTTGACTTAGCAGAAAATCATGAATCACACCATTTTTCTGATAACACAGTAAGCAGTTCAGAACATTTCCTTTTAATAATGTCATGCTATTTTTTTCTATTGCAACCTGAAAAGTATGGAACATAAAGAAGATAGGAATGTATTGGGAATAAAATATATAAATAAATGATATAAAGCAAAAATTAGTTTTTTATTTGGAAAGTATTCTGTTGGGGGTTCTGGAGTTCTGCGAAATTAATGTATCTATTAATAAAAGGACAGTTTTTACTGTATTGCAAACTACCTAGAGTACCATTGATATTTTGTGATATTTAAAATCTATTACCTTGTGTTAAGAATTTCATTCAGTTCTTTTTTTTTTTAGAAAATGGTGTGAGATCATGGAATTCAAGACACATGCTGAACTTTGTATTTTTGCTCTATAGCTGTTAATTTGAAATCTAAAAACTTGTGATTTGGGTGTTACTCTTAGTATCTGTAGCATTCTGAACTGAGTATTCCAAAAGTCATTTATATCTGATATACCATACTTTTACAATTTGCAGATTCTGAAACTGAAGCAGTACAGATTCAAATTTGAATACAGCTTTGCACTTTTGGGATCACCAAAGGTGCTGAAGTATGACTGAACAAGAGTTCTCTCTCAACACCATGTTTGAGTATCAGGGCTGAGTACTTGGATAACATAAGGGAGGAAAGCAGACAAAGATGCAGTACTGCGTAAAACACCAACCTGTCCCTGGTGTGTGTATATGTGTGTGTGTGCATGCTCTGCCTACATAGCAAACACAAGGTTATCAGTGTTAGTTCGGAGTGTAGTGAAAAGAGGGCTTAACTAATTTAAATTGCCTTGCACTTACTCGGACAAACCAGTTTACCTGGACTATTATTGTGGATCAGCTGTGTCTAAAACCTTAGTTTTTTCTTGAGTTGATTTTCTGTTGTGTCCTCCAATTAAATATTAATTGTCCCAGAGAGAAAGAAAGGGTTGTTCTGATCCAGTTGTTAAACACTGATATGAGAGGGGTTATCTTAGTTGAAATTGATATATGATGGAACAGCTTCATGGGAATTTTACCTATTACCAACTTTACCTCTTAGATTGATGGCTAAGCTACTTTTCAAGGTATTGAGAGCTCAAATAGTCTCATTTTAAGTGTTTGTCTAACCGTTAAGAAAAAAAGGAAAATTAGCATCATCCTCAGCATTCTTTTCCTTGCTCACTTTCCATTGCACATGCCACAAATTAACTTTTGATACATCTTGCATGAACAGAATTTAGTGTTTTGTTTGGGTGACACACATTTTAATTTGGGATTTTTCTAGCTGGATGCTTTTTATTAATTTTGCTCTTAATTTCTGTCACTGAATTAAAAAATTAAACATAAAAGAATTCAATGAGATCTTGTAACTAACATGCCAGTGCTTGTGGAACATCATCTCTGCTTTAATGCCAAGAGGCTGGAAAAGCTCTCTTCCAAACAAAGGTAAAATCTTAGTCCCATTGGTAAAATCCCAGTCCCACTAATTCCTTGAGACTGACTGGATTCCAGGATTAATACCCCTCACTTTCCTAAAAGTCATTCATATCAGACTGTCAGATGGGTATACTATATGTAGTATATTCATTTTTATATTTTATGTGGTTTTATGTGTATGTACACTCCAGAGGGTACATGTAACAGTAAAGGAATTTAATTCAGGCATATGCCACCAAAAATGCCTAGCGTATTAATAAAAATCAAGGGTCCCAAGAGCACAATTACAGTTGCTGTACAAATTTCAGTTTTTTCATAATGTAGTTTTTATGGCTACTGAACGAATATCACTGTACTGTAGCAGAAGAAAATAGACATATTTTTTTTCCAATCACTGTGAAATACAATGTGGTTATTTGCACAGTCTTCTCTAGAAAACAGTTTTGGTACCTGTTTGTAGATGATAGTTAAAAATCTGTGTTCCTGTACACTCAGTCAATGGAGAGAGGTATAATCTGCTGAGGGGGTAATTCAAATCTCAAAAGGGAAATGTCTGAGGTATGAATAACCCACAAAGCATGCAAGCAACATACCTACACCTTCGACAGATGGCAGACACATTAAGGTTGGATGTGAATATAAAAGAGAGAGCCTGCATTTCTTTATGGTCCCAGAACACCAGTAAAAATACATAAGTTATGAATCCAAATCTCTCATGACAATGGTTGCATAATGGAGTAACCACTGATAAATAAAATAAAAGTCAGATAATATCTGTAACAGCACAGACAAAGCCACACAATCTCAACTCATCACTTGACTAGTGATCATTTCACATAAAATAAGCAAAGGTGAAAATTAAACACTGACATTGTGAACACTTGATTAAATCTGGAGCCAATTAGGCTGGCACAGTTTAAGTTAAGAGTACCGGTGGTAAATCATCTCACTCTTAGGTCAAATCAAAGAAGAGATACAATTAGAAAGACAAGCATACTGCAGCCAAGATGATTCAGAGAGTGGAAAATTACATGGTTGTTAGCAAAACCCTGACAAGCATTAAGAATATTGTATTAAATAACTGCTGATTTGGATTAAAAGTGTTCTGTGCAAAGCGAAGCTGTAGTTGTTTCTCTATACTTCTATTTTTAGAATTTTTGTCTACATATAAGTGATTTCATTCATAGGGACCAATTCTTGTAACTTTTTTAATACTCAGTTTCTCCCTCCGTACTGATATATCCAGACTGTGTTACTGCTTTTTCCGTCACAGCATTTCAGTGTGCTTTACTGTCTCTGTATATTCTACATAATTGTCTTCGGTTAAGATGTAATTGTCTTAAGGTAAGATGTAACCAAAGGTATGTATTTTATCACCATCTGTTAAAACCAGGTGGGGCAGTGTTCTTTGTCTTTTCCGTGACATATCCCTGATAACTCCCTCCAGAGAGTTATCTTCTGTTAATGGGCCACCAAGACTCACTGCATGACTCATAAAATTACATCATCCCATTGTGAGATGCTCTTTCCTGGGGAAGGAACCAAGCATTCCTACCTGCATATAATCTGAAATTTGCAACACCACAGTCAGCCCTTACCTACTGGATTCCCAGAGGAGAAGAGCTACATAACTACTACTGAATCCTTTGAGGAACACGAAACCCTTCTACAGGATCACCGCTTCAACAGAACCACATCTATCACTTCAACAGGATTACATCCGCCATTTAATCGGACTACTACCACCACCCTGACCAACAGGGTGTCAGGTTGTGTCCTGACTCTGTCAGTGTTTCTCTAGTATTGCATTTATTTTAATTTTCCTATTAAATTGTAGTTCTGACTTGGAGTCTCTCATTGGTTTGCTTTCAAACTAGTATAATAATCTTCAATGCTATAGGATCTGGCTTCTTTCCACTACTGCATTATGTATTATGTATATGCTTTAGCACAGCACAAAAGAAACTTTAGTCAAGTGCAAATTATTGGGGCTGGTGCAAAAGTAACTCTGTTGTACAGGAGGTTGAGTTGTCTATATATCTGTTTTGTCTAAAGATTTGTGGTTATACCTGAAGCAGCAGATGCAAGGACATGGGGATGCTCAAAGATCGGTGTAGGAGTGTTTGACATGAACCAGGTCCTCCTTATCCCCAGTTAACATCCAAGGTTTTCCTCTTATAAGAAATGAACAATCATAGGATCACAGATTCATTTATTTTGGAAAATAGCTCCATGATCGAGTCCAATCTTTGACCAAACACCACCTTGTCAATTAAACCACAGCACAAAGTGACACGTTCAGTTGTTTCTTGAACCCCTCCAGGAATTGTGACTCCACCACTTCCCTGGGCAGTCCATTCCAATGCTGAACCACTCCTTCAGTGAAGAAATTCTTCCTGATATCCAGCCTGAACCTGCCCTGGCGCAGCTTAAGGCCATGTCTTCTTGTTCTGTAACAAGTTTCTCGGGAGAAGAGGTTGACGCCCACTTTGCTACTGCCTCCTTTCAGGCAGTTGTAGAGAGCAATAAGGTCTCCCCCGAGATTCCTTTTCTCCAGGCTAAACCAGCCCTCTTTGGAGGACTTGGTCTCTGCATCCTTCACCAACTTCATCCTTCTCTGGACACACTCCAACAATTTCAAATGTCTTTCATGAAGTGAGGGGCCCAGAACTGGGACAATACCCAAGTACAATATCGTAAAGGACTTTAATCACATTCCTATTTGAAATAATCAGGGAATGAGGATTCTGACACTTTAACATCTATAACATGTCGTATTCAAACTACTAAACTAGGACTGCGTTGTGGCTACTCCTGATTGACTGTGTCTCAAAAAGGCATTGAGAAAACTTGTCATTCTGCAAAAGGGTCTGACCATGCTTAAAAGTAAGAACTATATATTTTGTTTTGTTCTGGAGCAATATTTTTTTCAGATCTCTTGAGCTCTGACAATTGATAACTTAAATAGGGCCAAAATCAATAGGTGTGACATTTCTAACTTTTGTAGGGACATCTTGTGTCGACAGAGAATGGATGAGTTTGTTTATGGGATCCTTGCTGTTGATGGCACAAGTTTCAGTGTTGCTATTAGTAAAGCTTTCCAGAGAGTGATAGTTTTGGTTTTTTATTTATACTGCATGCCACTTTTTTCTATTCTTCTTATCATTTATCATGTGTTTCATTTTCTGACTAGTTTTGGTTTGCAACAAATTATCTTTCATTACACTTATACTTTTGCAAGTCAAATGGTGTGTTCAGGTTTAATTAGAGGCCATAACATACTCTAGTAAAATTCTGTTTAGTTGGAAATAACTATGAGATATCCGAATTCACAATTCACGGCACTGAATTTGGGAAAATATGCTGTTTTCACAGATGAACTGGAAATATGATTTGCCATTAACTGTAGAACTACTACATTAACTACTACTGGCCAGATGCTTCTATTTAGAATTAAGTTGGGTTTGTGTGCTACTCTCAATGTAGTATGATGCAAATGGTTATAGAATTCAGATGGGCCTGTTTAAAAATCCCAGTCTGTATATTTAGCTTCTCAACTTTCCTTGCTTTTCTGAAAGACATACGCTAAGCTTTAACAGCTTTTCCAATGTAAAGCAATTGCTTTCCATGTCAAACAAAATCCCTTATTAGTGTAAGGTAATGTGTTAGCTACTAAGAAGATTCTGGTATGCTAGCAAACTAATAAATATTCATAAATAAACTTGAACTAGACAATGCACAGATTCTCCGAAGAATGTGCTATAGTCTTAATCCAGAGAGTATTGTAGTAATTAACAGATAAAAAGGGAGGTTCATTAAATGAATATGCAGTGTCATGAAATCAGAGCTGTGCATTGATCAATGCTAACTTAAAGATTCTTCCTTAGCTAGAATATTTTGACACCCCATTTATCACTAGTACTATTTTTAGATTTTTAATTAGCAGATCACCAGCCCTTATCTCATTAACTTAGCTTCTGCAAAAACATTATTTCTACAGATAATAGTTAGGTTAGAATAATCACCACTCCCAATTTCTTGGGCTGTAAGGAAGGACAAGACTTCAGCTTCTGTGACATGAAAATATATTTCATACCAGGCAAATGTGACCTTGACTCAAGAGCATGTGTCTTACTTTCCAATTTCTCTTTACTTTATTTTCCTAAATGCGTTAACCTCAAAACATGCACCTTTCCAAAGACAACTGAAACATTTTTCCTAATTTATCTTAAATGCTTATTTCTAGCCCTCTGTTTGCAAAAATGTTTTGTGATATATTTCAGCAGAAAATTGTACCTTGATGTGTGTTTAACACAGCTTGCTGTATATTTGTATAGATAGGTTTTTAAATGCTTGGCCTTCATAGTCTTTTTATGAGAGAAAACATAATTTCCAGAAGCTAAAAGGAACCAAATAAAGACATAGTTGCACTTATGTTTTCTAAGTATGAAGGTGTAAGAAACTAATAAGAAGCAGACAATTGACAAATCAATTAAGTATGTCTTGTGCAGATGTTTGCTTCAATTTGAAGTATCTATTTTATTGCTTATGCTTTTGGAAGGTATGTTCCACCACTAGTGATGGATAGGAATATACATCATGCCATACAGTTTCAAGACTATACAATTATCTCTGCAACATGCATGTTATATTTTCAACATGCTGCGTAAGTCTTCAGGTTTTCCTGTTGCAAGATCCACTATTAAATCATCCTAATGTCTTTTTGCTCTAATATATGTAGCAACAATGAAAACATTATGCTAGCCTCAATTAAATAGCCAATGAATTAGGTAGCTGAACAATATTTGCACCCCTAGCTGTTCTATCTAATTAAAATTCCTATCAAATGGAAGAATTGATTAGTCTCTTCAAGCAGAGGGGTTTGCATCATGCAAATAGTCTAAATAATTTACATGAGACCTTTCAACACATTTCAAATGCTGCCATCTCTGCCTTGTGAAACATTTTATGGCATCCTAAGACTTGCTTTCATTACATTCACTGATTTTGTAATCAATAGTAAGCCAGAAGTTCAGAACACTGTCTGAGAAGGTGATAGTGCTGACACTGAAGATAGTCTGGGTAAAGGTCACCTAATTATTTTATGTTTTATGATGTTTACAGCTATGGTCTGGTATGTAGCCATATGTATGCAAGCTCATTAAGCACTAATGCTAGCTTTGTAATGAAAACAATCCATTTTCAAATTTAAGATTTAATTTTCTCATTTGAAACATTTTTGATGCAAAAAATTAAGAGCACGAGACTTTGTCAAGATGAGTACACAAAATCCAAAGCTTATCATTAGATTGTTGAATTAATGTAATGGATGAAAAAGTGAATTTGTGGGAAAAAAGTTCTATTTGCTCTAATTATAGTGGAACGTTTCAATTCAGACATACAAACGTGTATGTATTCACACACATATTTTGAAAGACTCATTCAGGCTCTTTTTCAGTGAATGATAGAAAACTGGAAGATGTGATAACTTTCTGCAAAAAGTTTGCAACAAGCAGAAAGAAAGCCGTGTCAGGGGAGGTTTAGGTTGGATATTAGAAAAATATTCTTCACCCAGAGAGTGGTTGGAGGCTGGAACAGGCTCCCCAGGGAAGTGGTCACAGTACTAACCTAACAGAGTTCAAGAAGTGTTTGGACAATATCTTGGCCACATGGTAGGGCTCTTGGGGATGGTGTTGTGCAGGGCCAGGAGTTGGACTAGACGATCCTTGTGGGTCCCTTCCAACTCAGCTCATTCTGTGATTCTGTGAAATCCCGACAAAATTTTTCAAGAACACTGGTATTTTCATGAAGAATTAAGGGGCCTAATTCCACTGGGAGATCCCAGGAATTACAGCAGTTTTCAATGTATCTGGAGTATTTAGATGGAATCTGAGATGAGCAGAGAGGCTTTCACAAAGTGTATAATCTTAGATCTCTGTTCACCTGGACCTACCTTGGATGTTGTGAGAGACTGAAATTTTAATGGCTAATGACTCAAACAACTGGCCATTTGAAAAGGCAAGGTTTGCACACCCAACTGAAATGGAGACAGAGAGGTTTTTGTGTGTAATGGCAAAACCTCTGAACCTTATAAGACAAAAGGGGTGCACAACCACCACTGGAGGCTACAAGCTGGTGTTTGAGCCAAATAATAATCTGCCAATTCAGGGTAGTGTTTTCTATAATGCCAATGTCCTCCCTTACAAAACTGGCTTCATTTTAAAACTCTCCCCTCCCCTCCGATAGGCATAAAGGTATTGATTCCTTCTGATGGGGCATAACTAACTCAATTACACTGTCATCAGAGGCAGCTGTCACATCTTATAAGGTGTTATAAACCATTAAAGACCCCCAAAGTGTCCCAGACTAATTTCTGAGGCCTTCCACCAGAGGACTGTGCATGATCCACACTGTTGCAACAGAAGCACAGTGTTGCATCAGACACTGTAGAACTCTCCCGTCCAGGGGAGGTACCTGGGCATTCCACCCAAACCTGAACATATATTAACCTGTTGAACACTTATGTTTCATGGGCTTCCCCAACCCTCAACAGATCGAGACTGGTTTCATCACTGGATCCATGAGTGGTGGTATCTTTCTACTCTTATCCTTTCTTTCTCTTTCTTTTCTTCATGTATTTTCTTAAACTTTTTTTTATGCTTTTATATTACCGTATTACTAAAGATGAAAATCAAATTGGCTCCATACCTCCTTTCCATTGCAACCAAATTGTTCTAAAATAAACCCTACATATATACACACTGGTCATTCAGTGTCATTTCACTCTAATCTGCCCCAAGGGATCTATTAACAAGAACCTCAGTTCTTGCCTTCAGGGGCAGGTTTTAACAGATGTACCAACGAGAAATTACTGCCCTTATATGAGAGTAACTTTTCATAAGTCATGAAATTTTCAGACTCCATTAAAAAAATACTGCAGTTCAGAAAACAAATCAAAATTTATCGGAATTTTACCATATTTTCATTTATGTAGAAGTCAGCTCCTACCCAACTTCCTTTGGATCAAAAATGCAGAGGTAGGGTGTTGCCAAAATCCTTTTTTCATCCAGAGCACATCAGCTATTCAGTAGTATATTCAAAGACAAATTTCCTTTAAAATGTTACCAATATATACTAACTGAATTTACACATACACGAAGAATTTGCCCAAAACTTGGCAATTCAGATGAATCTCCTGAGCAAATATCTTGACCCTTGCCCTATCTTCTGATTAAACATTTTTTTTAAATTTGTTTTTTCTTTTCATCCCTGCCTTGGCACACGCTTGTAGGTAGAAAAGGAAAGGGAGATCAGCTTGCTCCAATCTGAAAAGACTGAGATAAACTGGTGTAATTATCCAGTATGTGTGCTAGAGTGCTCTTGTGTTCTAAAAACAATGAGTCCTGTTTCATCCACTAATCCAATGATACTTTTGTGATTACCCCATAACTGCCGGTCTGTATCCCAAGTGGGTGGAGGCACCATGACTTCTCCACAAGGCAGATGTGTTTTTCTGGGAGAAAAGCAGGCACAGGTGAACTACCAGAAGGAGGACAGAGGGCCTCTGTTCCCCACAGCAACATCAGCTAATTTGGCACATACATTCACACATGCTGTGACAACACTTTTGTGCAGTGGCCCTGAAAGGACAACGTCATAGCAAATGCATTTCAATGCAAATACATAAAGAAAATGTGCACTTCAAATAGAGAATTCCTACATCTTACAATATCTGTAGCAGCGCAGCAATCCCAGCATCTATAGAGCAACATCTAACACCGACAGCCCAGCACCTAACATCTATGGCAACACAGCAAAGGGACCTCAGATGAACAGCAGAGCTGAGAGTGCCACTGCCAGTGCCACTCAGCAGCTGTTCAGACACCCTAACGAGAAGGCATAAGAGGCTGAATATATAAATAACATTATATTGCCTTTCTATAAATCAGGGGGTGCTGTAGCCTCATCCTGGCTACAGTAATGGTCACCTTGTCTTAGAAAACATATTGTGAAGGCAGAGGCAGAGACAGAGACAGCTTGCAGAGGAGTGATGAATCATCAAGGGCATCTCAGAGATTAAGAGAGATTGAGAAGATTAGGACTGTTTACTTTGGAAATAAGAAGAGAGGACACGATCAAAGTATCTGAAGTACTTCAAGAAGTGTCTAAAAGACAGAGTGGTGTGATTGAAAATTACTCTTTTCTGTGTCTCAGAGCACAAGACAAGAGTTGACTCAATTAAATTTAAATGAGGAGGAATTAAAACTGACTCTTAGGAACCTGAGGGTACTAACAGGCCCTTGTGGCCCTGCCTAGTCTCCCAGATGCCTCCCATACCCTTTTCCTTTCCAAATGGCCAAGGACCCCATTTCATCTGAGCCCAGCACCAGCAGCCCTTACCCCAGAGATATCTCCAGCATCCGTGTCACTGTGTCATTGCTTGGATCTCCTTGGCTGACCCAGATCTATTGCCTCCATCTACCTGTTGCTCATGGGGCCAACGGAGCCCATAGCTATTATGACCCTGCCCTGTCCTGCCATGTTCTGTGGAGTGGCACCCCTCAGCTCCTGGTCCTGTTCCTGGGGGAGCTGTCTGCCTGCAGCCATCTCAGGCCATCTCGAGCTGGGGGCCAAGTTCATGGTGCTCCAGGAAACCGCCCATGGCCATCGAGCTCCAAGGGTTGGTCAGCATGTAAAGGCAGAACACAGCCCTGCTGGCTGCCAGCTCCTGATGGAACTAAATCCCCTTAGGATTCCTCTCTCCACTAGTCCTTACCTAGACTGTGCTGTAAATCTAAGTTCAGAAATCATCACATTTCTAAATCTGATGTTAAACTATTAAATGCATGACTAATAAACTAAAGATACTGGAAATTCTTTAGCAAAACCAAAGCTTTTACTTGAAAAATCCAGCTTAGTCACCAGAAATCACACAAGACCCCATGTCACACTTGATCTATGAATTCACACGGCTGTACTTGACTCTGGATACCCACATTAGCTTGGTTAGAGTGATCTCAGCTATCCCTGCATCCTACTGCTTATCCAGATGACCTCCAGGGTCTTTCAAACATTCTGTGATTCTGTGATACATTAAAAAATAGTAGTTTAAAAATTGAATCCTTTACAGATCAGCGACTTATGAAAAACCATCAATCTCTTCCTCTGAAGAATAAAGAGTGGGCATTATTTTTACTCCATCTCTGTCTAAGGCACTACTCTCGTGAGACTTCCCTGGTCTTAAAAAACAGGCCTAGAGGAAACTGTTTCCCAATAGTAGAAAGTTTGAAAAGCTAGCAAAAGTTTGTGTTTCCTTTATTAAAATGCATTGCTTCTGCCCTGTAGGACCTGAAAACCCCTGAAGGACCTTTGTAAATTGTTGGAGTACTTTATGTTTGCACTTCTAGTTTCCAGTTAATTGATATGCTCTGCTCAGTTAAGACTAAGCTCCAATTTTCACTTCCCAACCTTTGGCTTCCTTTCATGTACATAACTTCTGTGCTGAAAGTGAAATTTATAGTACAAGTTATTCCAATTGTGAATTACATTGTTTTCCTTCTTATAAAGATGGGCTAATTATTAGATTAAAAGAAAGGGCATCATTTTTGCTGTATACCTGCAAAAGAGGTTTGGATATTTGTTCCTGTAATTATGGTTGTCATAAACATAGCTGATTATTTTGTCAGATATTAATTGAGGTTCATTTTTATGGCTTCTTCAGGTACATTTCCCTTTAACTTGAATTTATAAAATATGAAGATAACATTAATTAATATTAGAGGTCTAAGGGGAGGTAAGAATCACAGTGGGGCTCTGTGAGTGGTCCAAGAAATATTTGTCTTCATAAGCTTAGCATGCTTTACCAGGAAGAGGATGTATGCATTGAACTTAACTTAGAATGTGGAAATTAAAATAAAATAAAGCATTTTCTTAAGTAGGAGTTGTATAACTAACACAGCTTATCTGATATTCAGTGTTCTCCAGATCAGAATGCTAACATGTAGATTTTGGGAGCTCAGCTGGGCTTCTGCTCATAGATAACAAAATTCTACTCTATTTATCATTAAAACCCACATAAATGCCTATTAAATGACAATGAGAAAAAGTTCTAAAAGTCTGGAGAAAATGTTGATAATTTTGCAGTATTTTTGTCCAAGTAATTCTCTTTGAAAATTTCACTTAAAATAGTCACAATAAATATAGGAATCAAATTGGTGCTCTAAAAGAACAAATGCCAATAGTCACTTAGCAGTTTTCATCAAAGGATTAGTGCAATCAAGACTTGAAAATTTTTCTTTCCACAACCATGATGAAAAATTTTATCCTTTTCACCTCAATAAATATACACAAGAAGACAGTTATGTCTTGTAAAAACTTGTTGAAGCTGGAGCAGGACCTGGTGACCCTGGACAATGGAATCTTGAAAAATCTCTCCAAAAAGGAGTTTGAAAGGACTCTACTGGGGTATATTCAGATCATGGTTTAGGTGCTCCCAGGTCTGAACTGGATTAAATTGCATTAATGTCATCCTCAACTTGCTTCACTCTAGCGCTTCTTCTCTGTATGTCATACTATCAAGGATCAAAGCATAACAAGAATACCTAAGTCTTTGTAGCATGAAGATTTTTCCAGTACAGTGGAACTTGTGAGATACAAGGACAGGACTCAGGCAAGCTATGCAAGGTATTCCATTAGAAGACATTTTTATGTATATATATATGTATACATTTTGTATATATATATATGTATATATTCAAGGTCCAATAATAGAGACCTTGAATTTAAGAGACAAGAAGCCCTTTTGTAAACAGTATCTATTGATTGAAGCCTTCTTTGTGTTTGCATTCATTTTTATCTGAGTACAAGGCACACAGAAGAAAAAATTAAGAAGGAAGACAAATAAAAACAAACAAACAAAGGAAAAAGAAAAAGGAAAAGGAGGGGGGGAGTGGTAGAGATGGTGTGAAAGATTTTTGTGAGACTGTTTTGATTCCAAGTTGTTTTTCAGTTGCACTCAAATAGCCAGCCTGCAAGCTGCTTCAGAGAGCAGGAATGCTTTTCCCATAGTCATGTTTCATTTCTTATGCTGGCTGTACTGCCAAAATGTTACATATATGGGAAGACCAAGAAAAAATGTGATGAAGAATATTATCATGGCAAGAAAAATGGCAGTTAACTTGCAAAAATAATATGATCTTCAGTGTTTTTTTCACACAGTATGTAGAAATCAGGAACAGATTCTTCAAATAAATGAATTTTTAATTTGGATTACTTATTTGGAGTATTTTGATTGCCTCCATTTCATATGCAGACCATGGGTAGGTATTCAAGACCTTTAATTTCACAGAAGAATATGTAATGGAGCAAATGGATGTTTTCGTCATTGCCTTCTTACACCTTATAACTATCTAATGGACCCAATATAAACCTGCAACTTCTCAAGTTAAAAATGATACCATAGTTCTTATATTTAGTCCCACTGCACTCCCCAGCCTTATTAAAGAGAATAGCTTCTTGTGGTGTTAAAAGTTATACAGCAGGCATCTGTTTGTATTAAATATAGTACCCCTAAAAATCTCATTTGATAAGGAACTGAGTATGGTTTTAAAGATGTTACCTCAAGGAAAGTTCAGCATTTCAAATTAACGATTTAATCTTTGAAATATTACAGCTACAAATATTAAATTGTTTAAGAGTAGTAATTATAAAGTGGATATTACAAATAACAACATATGGCATCACTGTAAGTTCGAAGCTGAATTAATTCCTGAGGTTCTGATGCCGTTCATAAACCTCTCACAGTTTACGACTGCAGCTGAGTTCTTGAGTGAAATACAGCCTTGTGTTTACTCCAGAGCTATCTATTATGCTCCATGTTATTCAAATGGGTTCCTATGTTGATCCTCATGCTTTGCCTCTGAATTGTTTTCCCCTGATCATTAACACAAGCTTGTAGCTTTTTCCCTTAATGCAAGTCCTCATTTTTTTCAACAGAAAGAGCACATCTGAATAGAGATATTGCCTTATTGATGCAACAAATCACAAAGTCCACCAATTCACAGCCTTTCAACATTCATGGCTGGAGTAAAGGGAGCAATTTTATATGGAAAGGAAGATTTAGAGGTATTTAATTTAGTTTTTCATCTGGATAAGAGAAACCAATTCTGGGCAGCCAGCTGGCTTTCCACAGATCAACCTTGATTCTGAAATCTAAATAATGCTATTATACCACAATGACTTTCTTGAAATTAATCTAAACATAAACCTCCTGGAAACAAGGCTCATCAGCCTAGCAGAGGCAGCAGAAAAAGTTCCTGATAATGAGGCCTCCTACAGACACTCAAGAATTCATACTGCCTTGACGGAGTTGTACACAAATCAGAAGAATAACTGAGTAGTAGTTAAAGGTAAGAGATTATAATGTGCATTATAATGCGTATATTGCAGTACTATAAAGCTGGTAAGAACTAGAATGCCATATTGGAAAGTTTTTGAGTGTCTTCTGAGAACTGTGTTAAGGATGAATGTGGCTTTACTAAGGCAGTGTCTGTCCTGCTTCATATCTCTTTCAGAAATATTATAGGAGGCCTACTTTAAATCTAGCAGAAGGAATATGAATTCTTTCCACTAAGTTGAAGGGTTTTTGCTCAAGAAGTGCATATTGATCACAGAAGCAATAAGCATTCAGTTTCTATCCCATGAAAATGTAATTATTTATTCTGAAGCACCAAAAATTTGCTGAGATCAATAAAAAAATAAATGCAAGAGTAATGTCCCTGGTTTAAATAACTTAAAAACAAGGGAATGTGAACAGTGAAAACCAGTTTTTTGACTGACTTTGGAAAGATAATTTAACAGCCTGTGTTCAACCAAAAAATTTCAGTAGGACTTGCATTAATATCTAGACTTTTTATTAAAGCATCCTCCTACTGTTATTTTCCAGTTTTGGCGCTCCATTCTGAGTACACACTCACTATTTTAGTGAGAGTATTTGTTTATTATTTTAGCTTCTGCTTATTTTGAAAAATTAAACATTCCTGAGAACACTCACAGAAATTAAAGTCAGCTGGTCTGGGATGGCCCACATCTAGGCAAACAACCAATGGGAAAGGATAAATTATTTGATTGTTTTATCTCCCAAAGTATGACAGAATTACCAGGGACACTGCCAGCTGGCATGAACCAACTAATCTCTATTATGGTATCAACACATTATGTCCAGAAGAAAGTATTTACAAGTTTGGGGTGGGAAGGACTTTGCTGGATGTAAGTTGTCTGCATCTGCAGAGGTAATTATTCTCCTTTCCCACTACATTCCTTACAGTAGGACTGAGTTTCTCCACTGTAAGAGAGCAATCCCAAAGCACACCCATTCTTAGCATTTCAGGTTGTAGTCCTTCTGATTCTTCCAGAATGCCAGACTAAGATATTGATGTACTTCCCAAACATTATGTTCTAATTTATTAAAATGAAGCCCAAAACTGTAGAACCTTCTCTGGCTTCTGTTTGTGCCCACGCTGGTTACCTTAAGTGAAGGTGAAACTGAATAGGAGAGACATCCCTGTGGCTGTGGAACTGTTTTCAAACCATTACCTACATGAGAATCCAATTCTTTTCAATCCTATATGATTCTGGGTCTACTAGCTTCTGTAAGCCTTACTAGTATCTGTTAGGTTTGGGACACCACTGAAGAGTGTCGGTGGAGATAATTCCCTTCATATTGTAAGGTTATGATACCTCTAATGTATAAATATGGCAGACACATATGGTCATTTGATAGTCCATCTACTCAAATGGACTCCTAATTTGTCTTTTCTCACTTAATACAGAGCTTCTGCTGTAGTCCTGTACATTTCCTTGGTCATACATCACAGATTCTCAGGCTTCATTACTGTAAAAATTTCAAGACTGCAATATTTAATTGATCAGCTTGCACATTGCTGTATTACGTAACCTATCCATTAAATAATTTGCATTTTATAAATAACATTTTAACAACTAAAATTATGCTGTCTTACCAATCAAGTAAGCTATGTTGCTAGAGAGCTCACTATGTAAGGATTTTTTTTCTGTTCCTCAGGAAAACTTGGCAGAGCATTCAGCCTTAGAAACAAAATATAGCAGTTGTAATTAGTCATTACACTGTTCAGAATGATAACCTGTATTAGGTGATCATCACCTAAAATCCAAAAAGTTGTTTCTCTATATTTTAAATCAATTCCTAATCAGTTTCATATACCCCAACACAAAAGGAGTCTGTGCTTATTAATCTGGATTTATGCAATAAATTCTAATAAACAGAAGATGTATCCTGTTAGGAAAGATTAAAATTTTCACAAACATGCCAAGGTTAAAGGAGGCATATATTTTTCACATCCCTGCCTATAATGCTATACAGTTGGAAGATTACTCTGGAATGCTCATGGACTACAAGAAGTCTGCAAGCATCAATAATATTAATAGGGTGATTAAGACTTGTTAAATCTTTTAACTAAAAAAGACTTTTAACTAAACTAGGAGTTTTTCCAAGAACAAGGGTCAGAAGCTTTATGGAATCGCTTTTTTCTTTTGCTAACTTACAGTGAATGGTAAAATTGCTTCCTGTGTATTTCTATTTCTATCTATTTCTATGTCTGGTTGTGAATTGCTGCCCTAAATAATGAACTAAAAATATGAGTTCATTTCTGTACTGTATTATGAATGTGTTATTGTCACAGCAGGTAATTACAATCATTCACAGTATGAATATGAGGTCTGAACAGTAAATTGTCCTGAAAACAGTCTTCTCCTGTGAATTTATGAATTTTCTATTTTACTTCTAGATACTGATTAATACTGTGTCACCATTTAACACTCAGGTCATTCAGCAGAACAGGCATCATACTTCAGAAGTCATGAAGTGCAAAAATGCTTACTGGACAATAAAAATAAGGTCTTATGACAATAAAATTAATGGATATTATACCTTTATAGAATGAAGATGCAGGCAGTAAATATAAGAAATCAAAAATCTTCTCCTGCTTCTGCTAAGAGGAAAATTTTAAAAAATTGGTTTGTCAGGGTAAGAAAGAAACCTCTTTACAGTGTCACTTGGTATCATTTATACAAGGAGGGAGGAACAGTTTTCTACAGACAGGGAGGAAACATCTACAGAGCAAAAAAAGAATAAATACTGCATTAGCAAGATATTTTTGTACCAGGGGTTGGAAGAATTTTACTTTGCAGTACTGTGCGCTCAAGTTTTAAAGAAAAATCTGTTTCTATTAATCTGTAATGACAATGTCTACCTTATAATGAAAGATGTCTTCAGTGAAATTTGAGGCAGGAACTTTTCTGATTTTCTACTTGAGCTACATTGCTGCAGTAGTGCAAAAGCCATTCAGTAAAACGACTTACCTGAATTCAAAAGTACATCCTTGATGTTTAAAACAGAAACATGAAGTTGGGTATTGCTACAATTTATCCGATTTCCAGTGCTGATTTTTTTTTTCTGAGAAAAATACAGATTTTTAGAAAGTTCTTTCGCAGTTTTTGAGCCCTCTTGTAAAATACATCTTCCTTTTGGTTTTTCAGTAACCTACAGAGAATCAAACACGATCACATGGTATGAAAAAAAAATTGTATGAAAACAATTAAAAGATTATTTTTTAATGGCTTCATTGAAACAGGAAATTTTCAACTGTTATTCTTTCAAAATTCAAAATTTAGTTTCCAGAGGTTAATGATTGCATACACATTTCTTGCATTTTCAATTTTTTTATTATTTTCATGTGGATTTTTTTTTTATTTCTATAAGAAAAAATATGGTTTCAAGTTCTGCTATCAATATGTTGGTTTTAACCCAAGATTTGTTACTATCTGTTGGCTTATCTATAGATTTAACTAGAATGGCCTTCTAGAATGCTGAGATTACTAAATATAATTGACCTTTTAAAAATTACTCTTATGGTATGTCTATATGACTAAGCCTTAGCCCTTGTTTGTCATGAAATAATTAATGAGATTGTTTAAAGCAGTGAAATAATATAGGTCTAGAAATGTCATTAAATGTTACAGTTGATGTGATTAGTAATCTACATGCTATGTAAATGAAGTCATATGGCTTCTTCTGTAGCTATTACAATCACCAAGCAAGAAAAGAATATGCATAGGTTTCTCTTCCTTTTATGCCAGCATCAAGGGAACAAACAATACTGCTGAAATTATTAAATAAAATAAAAATAAGGCACACAAAACTACTTGAGTATGTCAGTCTCAGTCATTTCAGTGGAGGTTAGCACCTAACTCACTTGTGGGATTACCCCTGCACTATATAGGAAAGACACATTGATTTGGGAACCAATTTTCTCCACTGGGACCTCTGCTTTTGACATATGACTTTACCTCATCCTAAGGAAAAAAAAAAAATCTTGCTCAATACAAAAAGCTTTGAAGCCGCTTTTCTGTCCTTGAGACAAGGTTCTTGGATGCTTAGCTGGTGTGAGGAAACTAATATCTAACAAATACTTATCTGACCCATTTGCAAGAGCCACTGTAATAGGTGAGATTTTAAAGCAAATTCACTTAATGGTTTCAAGATTTGGAAATCTTTGGTTCAAATTTAAGAGAAGACTTGTCTTCTTTTTTTTCTTATGCTAGAATTTTTTCCCTCACCAACACTTTGTCTATTATTCTTGTCTATTTAAATGTTGTGCTAATTTAAGCTTTTCCTAGCCTATGTCTACACTGAAAAGAACCTTCCTAATTTAGAGTTCAAACAGCACAAAAAATACTAAAGTAACTTTATGTACAGTATCGATGATTAATTATAGCCTAGTCTCTTCACAATCTCATGCTTTGAAGAATGAGAATTTTTCTCACAAAGAAGAGGTTGTTACAGAGGTATTCCTTTTAGGTTTTTTTTGTTTTTTTCCTTCTTTGCTTTCTTAATTGATTTGAACAGAGATGGAGGTTGAAGCAAGTAATACCATTGCAAATCACAGGTAAATTCAATAGCAGGTGCTACTCAGGAGATTCTCCAGAGTACTTGAAGTGAAGTCTTAGTGTAAGTAAAACAAATACTGTGACTAGGACATAAAGATCAAACAACAGAGATGTTACATTTTGACACAAGCCATAAGCAGGAATGCAAGACAACTCAAAGTTACTATCTCTGCCATGGCACAATCTCACTTGGACCATGAAGGAAGAAACCTCCATAATGCCCATGGCACTTTCCTGGTGCTTCTTCTCAGCACTAGATTGAAGTGATGTGCAGATACTGCCTCAGTTTGCACTGCATCAGTTTTTAATTTCTGTTAGTTCCTAAGTGCAGAGGTTCAGACAGTAACACATGCTGCCACCTCCTTCTGGAACATCAGAACTACAAGAAGATGCATCAGCTGGCAGGTTAGCTTAGGATAATGTGATGAGAGAGTCCATTTATTTATAAAACATTATAAAAGAAAGAGTGAAGTGATAAAGCATCCCTGATTTGTTCTCTTCCTTTAATGAACCTCTAGATCAAAAGCAATGTCAATGTACTTCAAGTTCATAGGCTATATAGACAGTAAGTGACAGATTCTGCTGCCAGTTGCTATTCACTTTGAGCAGTGACTTTTATCTTAGAGGAAGCTATTGATGCTGAAATAGTATTTGAGATACTTAAGGATAACAGAATCCTGTATTAATGCAACACTGTTCCAGATTCAATCTGATTGCTTCTGTTAGTCACTGTGCATGTAATATTTATGTATCCTGTGTAAGAGATAGTAAGCAACTCTAAGGCATGAAAATCTGATTTCTGTTACGCTGTATCTGTAGGATAATCTGCAAAGTTTGCAACAGAACCACTTGTTTCCCTTAGGGCCTGACCAAGCCTGTACAGTCTTATACAAAAACGACCTCCTTTTTATTCTGAAGTGGGGAAGTCTGAGGTCTGCAAGTCCCTGAGCATGTCTGGCAGGCAAAGCATCATCAGAGAGGAATGAACAAGGCTGGAGTGTTTTGGGTAGCTGAGACCAGGAAGATCTACCTTAAAGAAGTCTCTAGAGAGAAAGGAGGGCCATGGGCAAAAACTGGCACCTTTGTTATCAATATTAAACCTGTAAAATTCCCAATGCCTTGGTATTGTCTGTCTACTTTAAAATTACTAACGTAAAGAATGAAACTGGATGTGAGGAAAAAAAAAAGACAATTAAAATAAACCTCTAATAATCCTATCTAACTGCTTAATTGTGGGGTTTTTATTTATATTTGATGCTACTTGTAATAGAAGGAAATTTGCTTAGCCTTTTGAGGAGAGACTTAAGAAATTGTGTTCAATAGTTACTTAGATCTTCCTAAGCAATAATCAATAAAGATTTGCAGCTTATGGAGCTGCAACCTGTCTAAAGTGTCTTTATATCTAATGGAAACCTTTCAAGTCCTGCTGCCTAAGCATAGATACCTTCATGTAGCTATAAGGTAGAGGAAGGAAGGATTAGCAAATAAAGCAGTCAAATGGAAAAGTGGGTTTATTTCCTTTCCTATAAAGATCTTGACACAAAGTATGTCACAATAAATTTTATCATTTGCATAGTGTTTGCCATATTGACATATGAGAAAATTTACATTATATAAGATATAGCAACATAATTTCCAAACCTGCTTTACTTCATTTGGGAACGAAGCACAAAATCTTTGATGAAGTACACAGACATAGAGATATTTTAGACAATGTGAGAGTACATATCACATCTTTTTTAAATCAGTGGCCAAACTTCATATTGCATTTGAAGTTTTAAAATAAAAATGAGGTTGTAGGAGGTACTCTCTAGTGCTAGAAAAAAGAAATTATTTTAACAGCAATAATTTGGGTACACAAGCAGGCATGTAGAAAGCACAGAGAGCATCATTGAACTGGTTGAGCAAACTCTTGTTACTGTTTTTTTAGTTTATCTTTGGGGAAGGGGGCTGGGGTTTTCTTTAATTATTTTTTAGCTATTTTTTCTCTGTTATTGGTGGTATTGGTGACCCCTCATTCAAAACCCCAAAGCATCATCTACTCTTTCCTCAAAAGCTGACATTAATATACTTCAGATACAACATTGTTTGAATTCAGGTTTTAATAGTAATTTGTATTCAATACTTCAAATTTTCCTTTTCTTTTTTGTGTGGAAGTAATTGTTTTTATACCTCCATCTCGAAATAGTAGATTGTAGTATACATGTTTGGAAGAGATGTTTAGTTTTGCCTATTTCATTGATTATGTGAAAGTTTATTTTTACGTTTTTACCCAGTGTAGTTTTGTGTATAGTTGTATAGAGGAAGCTTAAATATCTAGGAAATTAGAAGTAGATTTATTACTTAGCTTTGTGCTGTACACATCTTGTGCTGAATATAATCTTACAAAACATCCTAGGAGGTATGAAATAGATGTAGTTGTGGTGGATTTTAATAGGAAACACAAAAGGTCTGTCTTTTCCAAATTTTCTGGGGGTTTATGCGTAGGAAAAACCTTAGATAGTTCTAAAAATCTGGAAAATAGGTTCAAAAGAATAATTGAAAACTTTTTGTTCCATTCCAAACCATTTTGTGTGAAGAAGCTTTTTGTTTACAGGATTTCACCACACCAAACATCCAAAGAGTGAGAAATATTCCATTTCTCATTAACCTGGTAAAACTTGAGGATCTAGGAGATGACTGTACTTCAGATGCTGGCAGGGGGTTCTTTCAAAACAACATATGAAAGTTAAAAGGATACTTCTACTACTGACTGGCATATATCACAATTATTTAATATGGTGATATAATCACTGTAATAACAACTTAGAGGTCAGCAGGTGTCAGATGGTCATATATAAAAATATGTATTTAAGAATTTTAAAAGTTAGTTTGATTGGACCTTACATTTGCAGATAGTATTCGGGGTGGTGTTTCTAAATTTTTTCACCTGTGTTTGTTGCTTTTCTTGGTCATAACTACTTATCAACAAAAAAAAAGAAAAACAAACCAAGCCCCCCCCCAAAAAAAAAGCAAACAAAATCTGATGTTATGTGAGTAAACACAAAAGAATTCATTGTGAAAGAAAGAAATTCCACAGATAAGGTTTATATTACCCCATTCTGATTGTTAAAAGCTGTTTTGTTTGACCTGTTTATCTAGGCTTTCTCTGCAATGAATGCAGCATCCTACTGGACATTCCCAATAATACTCATCTACTTACTTCAGAAAACTTTTTCAGATGGGCTGAATTGCCTTCTGAAGGGTTCTGGCTCTCTCCATCAACTATAGAAGGAATCTAAACAATTTAAAAGCTATTAAAGAGCACCAAATTTCTATAAAAGGCAGTTCTCCTATGCAACTTTCTTGTTCTTTCGGTAATTAGATCAGAGTGATCCACAATGCACACATAATATCGTTGTGTACAGATATTTGAAAATGTGAACTACATTCTGTCATCAATGTTTTAAACACTGTTGTAATTGCTGCGTGTTGTTGGCATAAAGAGAAATCAAATGGCCAAAACAAAACCATGCTAGCACTGCTTTTACTTTTTGGTGTCAGCTTGTGTATCTGCACAGAGCTGTCAAACTATACTTAAGGCAGCATCATAGAAAACTATACACTACTCTTCCACCTCCCGCCACAAAACACGCAGGCAGACAGAAGCAGACAGGCTCAGGAAGACTAAATCACATCAATTAATTTATAAGGATAGAATACTGGGGGAAATAAAAAAAGGTCTGTTTAGTTTTGAAGCCTAAGAAATGAGAAAAACTAAGTTAAGGAAAATTTCTGTGTCACTTCTCTATAGCCTGACTACCTTGTTTTTTTGGTTATAATATAAAATCAGGCAACAGCTCATGAGATTCAAACAGATGAACAGACGTGATTTAGACACATCCCTTTTATCCATTTTAATGGATTTTTTTTTTTTACTGCTCAGCAATTTGCTTTTGATGTTTATTGAAATCATGTATTTAATGAGCAATCAGGGTAGACAAAATGTACTCATATTTAAAGAATATAAATAAGATGGGGAATTGTAGTAATTTAGAAACAGTTTTAATAAAGGTTTTATTATTATACAAATACTTAATTGGAAAAATAAATTCAGATTGTCTTGTAAACAAACTAAACATGATTAAAAAATTATTAGAAAAACAGAACATCTGCAAAAATAATCTGAAAAACACACTGTTACTATTCCAAAACCTACTGTGAAATAGTACTCTGAAATCAGAAACAGTAACAGAAACTTTGAGATTAAGCTGGACAGTAAACTGTATGATAACATAATGCCTACTTTGTGATTCGGTTTTAAAATATCTTCTCCAATATGCTACTTGAAAGCTGCTAAAGTACCGTTGTTTTTTTTTTATTTTCCTAACTATAAACAGGAGGGAATAGCTTCAGGAAATAATTAATAAACATTTCACCTGGATGGTTTGTCTGAACAAGGGTAAAGAAAGGTGTGATGACTGTTCAAAACCATCAAAAGTGCTAGTTAACATCAAATGAAGATACGCAATGTAGGAAGCAATGAAGTTAAGAAGTCTAAGCCAAAGATCTGGAAAACCTTGGCTCAAAGAGAATTAATAAGATATGGAATTTCCTCTTGAAAACCTGATTAGATCTCACCATTTCGGTCTACAAAATTAAGACGTGTGCTGTGTAAACCTTTCTAGTGTAATGAAACTAGTTTCTTCATAATAGACTTTTAAGAATTATCTATCACGATTTCTTTTTAAGTGTTTTCAAAGACATGTGTGTAGAATCCAAAGACAGAGAATTTTGTCTCATTGTACAGAATTTTATGTCTGTACAACATATAAATGCCTTCCCCTACTTTAGATCATCAGTGAAAAAAACCTATATTTTTAATCCAATTTTCATATTACTTGAATGGATACTGTAGCAGTACTAGAAAAAAAAGAAACTACATCTGAGAATGTGACAGCTAGAAACCTGCTATACTATAATCACAAATTTAATAAAATCCATATATATATAGCCATTTATCTTGCAGGGGTTTTGCTGTTTTTCTCATTTCTGTTCCTTTTTTTGAAATAAAGAAATATTGTTTCACTCACTTGAGTGAAATCCTATAGGAATTTAGCAGAATAAATATGACTTCAATAACTGGTATTGTATAATACTAGTAGAGTATAATAATATTCTCAAGCCAGTAGAAGACACTTCCTTTTTCCCTTTTCTCAACAAATACTAGAAGGTAACTACTGCAATAAATCACCTTTTCTTTGTATAGCAAAGCCAATATGTATGAGTCAAATGTATCATGGCAAATGCCATAAAAAATGGTAGCTTACTCATGAGACATAATGATTGTGTATCTTACCAGCTTTAGTCTGACTTCTCTCACTCTGTCTTTATACTAAAATAAGCATTTGATTAAGATCTCAAGAGGTTTTTTTGTAGAAGTTTTCATTTTGTTCACTTTCTGCTTAATATTCCCCAACACTTACTATCAGTGCATTGAAATTATTTTAAACTAGCAATAAGGCTCATGTTGGGACACATCCAAAGGCAAAAGGCAGATAATTTTTCTGTTTGACATAGGAGGAGACACACAATATCCACAGCCAGTGTTCACTGGGCATAAAATCACCCTGGTGGCCTCAGCTGCAGTGAGGGATATCAGTTAGACAGAAAGTACAACACGTTTCTGACTCAAAGAGTCTTTTCATTTCAGCTGTTTTTTCTCTATGACTTCAGAACATCCTCACAAGACATAAGTGGTTCTCTGGCAATTATGAGGACTGAAATATAAGAGAAAATTCCAGTCATCTAACTGAAGACATTTAGATCTAGGCCAAGCTGGTTAGGCTGGCTAAGACTACTCTATGGTTGCTGTCTCTGTAGAGATACTTGTGGAATCTCTACAGATTACTGAGGGTACATAAACACATGTTCCTTATATGAGTTTAGCCCAATTTTTGCATCCAAATGTAGACAAATGTCATCTAACTTGAGGTATTTTATTTAAACAAAAGATGAAAACTTTATCTCTTTTTATAAATTTGGGAACTGAGGATTTAAGGATATCTTTTTGTATAAAATATTCTGCTATCAGTATATAGAATCATAGACTCATAAAATCATTAAGGTTGGAGAAGACCTCTGAGATCATCAAGTCCAACCTTTGACTAAACACCACCTTGACAACTAAATCAAGACTAAATGCAACATCCAGTTGTTTCTTGAACTCCCCCAGGGACAGTGCCTCCACCACTTCCCTTGGCAGTCCATTCCAATGCCTGACCACTCTTTCAGTGAAGACCTTTTTCCTGGTGTCCAACCTGAACCTCCCTTGGCATAGCTTTATGCCATGTCCTCTTGTCCTGTTGCTGGTAAGAGGCTGACCCCCATCTGGCTACAGCCTCCTTTCAGGTAGTTGTACAGAGCAATAAGGTCTCCTCTGACACGCCTTTTCTTGAGGCTAAACACCCCCAGCTCCCTAAGCCACTCTTCATATGACTTACATATTTTATTATGTGATTATTTATCCAAGAAAAACATTTCCAGTTTATTTTTGTGCTTGATTCCATTCAAGTTAGAATAGTTATTTTTTTACAGAAGAGCTTTCAAAAGGCTTAATAATTTTTTATGGGTTTTTCAAACACCTCCCTAGCCTTTGCATAACTGAAAACAGTTTGATCTCTACAGACTTTTTCTACAGATTGTATCCACCTTTTATATTTTCAGTTCACACACAACAGAAATGTGAATATTTCAAGCAAATGTTGTTAAAACACACGAATTTTGCTTATGATACAGTACCTTGGAGAAGGGGAAAACAAATTTGAAGAGACAACAATAAATATAATTTCTAGCAATGAGATTGAAGTAAACATGGTCTGCAAGGTTAATGGCACTTAAACATGGTAATTTTCTAACAGTTCCTTTTGCAACAAATAAGTATGTAAGTGTATTATACGAAACATCAAGTTACAGGGTTATAAGGGCCAGCATTAAATTATTTTAAAAATAGAAAAACATGAAAACATGCATACACAAAAATAATCCACTATGCACACTAAAAAATACTGCCCCTTCCTGCAAAGAAAGCCCTCTCTGTTTCATTTCACTGTGACAGATGCAATGACCACTATGAGCCAGGTTAATTTGACACTAACAGATTGATAGTAATCACAGAGCCATCAGCATCAAATATGCAATTGATGGTTAGTAATTTAATGTACCTCTCAGAAAACTGAATCTAATATAGGAATGCAAACCTTACAAAACTGTGTCATCTCTAAAACAAAGAATAGCTCATATCTAAGATCTCCTTAAGAAAGAAATAAATCTTATTTTCTGCCTGGGAACATTATAATGCTTTTTAAAAAAAAAAGTGATCACAGAGTACAATATGTTATCAAAGCAGACCTCCCCACCATTACCCCAGATTCTATACATATTATTTTTATTTAACAAGATTTCTGCATATGTGCATGTCCTGTACCATTGTTGAAGAATTTACCCCTAAGAAATTTTGTCCTCCTGTCTATATTCTTAGGCACACAATCATATTATCTATATCTAAATCACATGCTGAATATGTACCCGTGTTTGAAGATTGTGCTTTGCAGTAGAGAATACAAAATATTCATGGGGTGTAGAAATATTATATTATTTATATATTATTTAGAAATAATATATAAAACACGTGATTAGCATGCAGTATCTAATGACAATAATTATTCCTGAATTTTTTGAGACCTTTTAATACTGTTACTCTAATTGTTCACAGGTATTTTATAGAAGAAAGCTTTTTCTTAAGTGTATGAATAAATGCAGAAAACCAGTTTTGGTCTGACAGACAAGAATTTGACTGATGAGACAATTAAATTGTCACTAAACCGAATTTTTTTCATTACTTACTAGTTAAGTAATAACAAAGCCAGAACTTCATTTGGGCACTGTAGCATGGATGGGAATGAGGGCAAAAGAAGCCATAGGTAGGTAGCATCCTTGGGGAGGAGGCACGTTGCTGGGTATTGATGTCACTTGTGTGGTCTGCCATTACATACCCCTCAGAAAGTGAACCTGAATGCAGCCTAATGGACTCCAAATGGCTTCTATTCATGCAAACTATAAAGATCAGTAACTCATTTTTTAAGACAGTCCCATATGAAGTCTTAGTTTGCCTCCAAAGAGAGAGAGAGTAGTTACATGATGTCTCAAACTAAAAAGTCAGCAACACTGAGTACAGTTTACTATTCCACATGACATTAATATTGAGCATTCATGGCATCTGCATGCCATTCTAGAGGCAGAATATCATTAAACAAGGGGTAAAAAGAAATCTACACAGTATTCAGGTTGTGTTGGTCAAAAAAGAAAACATCTTGAAGTTGGTAATAGTATTTTGCAAATTTAGGTTGTTACTTTAACAAGTTTTCATAGGAATCATAACTTTGAGAAACTCAGAATTACCAGTTATTTCTATATATTTCAGTCCTGAGTCCAACTTCCATATGTTTTAGTTATCATAACAAGCATTTTACCTCTATGGCTGTAATGGATCATTTACTTACAGTAGACTAGTACCTGGCTATTCTTGTCCTGTTGAATTATTTTTCTTAGCAGTTCATGTGAACATTGCACTGATAACAGGAAGCTATAACAACTGAATACTGCTATTTTATTGATTTTTATGTGATTGGGGAAGAGGAAGCATTTTTTATTTTATATAGAAATAATTTTATAGATAAAAGATGTATTTTATAGAAGGAGTGAAATGGCATACGATTTAAAGCATTTAAGTATATTGCAAAATGCTAGGGGGAGATGCTGGGTATTTAGATCCTTCAAATTAAAAATACATGATACAATTAAAATACAAAAAATAATATAACCCACAGAATTAGGGAAGGGATCATCCTCTTGTACTCAGAACTGGTGAGGCCACACTTAGAGTACTGTGTTCAGTTTTGGGCCCCTCTTTACAAGAAAGACATTGAGGTGCTGGAGTGTATCTGAAGAAGAGCAACAAAGGGTTGCAGAATCCCAGCAGAAGGGTCTGGAGCACAAATCTGATGAAGTGCAGCTGAGGGAGCTGGGGATGTTTAGCCGGAAGAAAAGGAGGCTCAGGGGTGACCTTATTGCTCTCTACAATCACCTGAAAGGAGGTTTGGCCGGTGGGGGTCGGCCTCTTCTGCAAGGTAACAAGTGACAGCACAAGAGAAAGTGGCCTCAGGTTTTGCCACGGGAGGTTTAGATTGAATATTAAAAAAACTTCTTCACCGTCAGAGTTAAGCATTGGAACAGGCTGCCCAGGGAAGTCACCATCCCTGGAGGTAATTAAAAGATGTGTAGATGAGGCACTTAGAGGGACACAGTTTAGTGATGGGCTTGGTTGTGCTGAGTCAATGATTGGACTTGTAGACATTAAGGGTCTTTTCCAAAGTAAATGAATATATGATTCAATATTTGAAATATAACACTTTAATGGATTCCTGTGAAAAATTCCTTGTTTTCCTATGATTTGCAAATCTGAGTGGCTTAGCACGTATTGTTTGAGCTAAGTTACTGCTAAGGAAAATGTCAAACAGTATGACATATTCATTCATCACACTTTAAAATTTTATTCAGAAGGTTGAAATTCTGATCATTTGTAAGATTCAGATCACTGGTAAGAGTCAATATAGTATGTTTATGTTAAATATTAAAGTTTTTACAACTTTAAGGCTTTTTTTCATTAAAAATCCTCAAATGGTATTTGTTTTATTTGCCTAAAATATCAGATTGAAAAAAATGGAAAGAAGAGCTGTCTGGTGGTTCTCTCTCAATATATATTTATTATTGTTTTGTACTCAAAATCTATTAATACAATGTATAAAAGCAAGAAAAAAATTGTTATTTTATCTTTAAACAGAACATAAGGTAGGATGTTTTGTAAGTAATCTGAATAACTGTAAGCATTTTCATAGCTTTTTCTTTCACATACTGAAATAATTTAATTTATTTTTTGAGAGGTATCTTTAGCATAGCATGAGTAATTGTACCAAGATCACTTGAAAACATTAACTTACACCTTTAGTCTTGGAACTTTGTGTGTGTGTGTGTGTGACAGATAGATAGCAAACTGAACTGAGGTAGCAAATGGTCTGTTCAGCCTGTGTAAGGTTTTATAAATTACAAAATTTTGTAGATTATGCAGACAATCTTTCTCATATCATTTATTCAAATGTGTGCCAGACTGGAGCTGGAAATTTATTTCAATTTTCTAAGTATTTAAGACCATTTCTCTATTTAAATGCAGATCATAATAATTTTTCTGTGGTTCTCAGTGTGGTGCAGTTTATAAGACTGAATTAGTGTCATCAAAATAAGAAAATTGGAAGGAAGTTACCCGTGGTTTCCATTTGTTCACTGAATGATCAATATACTCTTCAGTGGTCTTTTATGTCTTTTGAGAAGAACATCTTGTGAAAAAATCTGTTCAGTCAAGACAAATAGAAGCAAAGTTTCCATTTAGTCCCTTGCAAGTTCCATCTTCTAGAGTTTCTTTTGTTCGCATATTTTGTTTGACTGAATGAAATGTGAATAGCTTACCTTGAAAATCAGTGGCTTCATTAATCACTCACTGGTATTCCCTGATGCTTTGAGATTTAAATAGTTTTCGGGGACAAAAATCATTAAATGTTCATGTTAAACTGCTTTAGCTCATTCCTCACTGAGAAGTGTGGGAAATTTTGGCATCTTACATAGAGTTCCTTGGAGTGCTGTTGCAGGTTAGTCTGGTAAATTAATCTCTGAAATAAGTTTGCATTTTGCAAATTCAAGTGACGTTATTTAATTCACTATACAAATAGTTTGCAAAAGCTTGAAGTGGCAATAGTGTAATAAAATTTCAGCTCTCTTTGAGTATCTAAGATGATGTATCTGTATTAAAAAAAATTAAACAGTGCATTGAAATGCATCTATATGGTTAATTTGATTGGATGGTCTTTGGCATGGTTTTTGGCATCTGGATCAGTTAGCAGTCTTCTAAACAACTCATTTGGTTTGGGATTTAGCACAAGCCAGACACTGTTCCAAAGTCAGACTGAATATAAGACTCTAATCTGGAGAATAAGAAAAGTCAGCGTTAAAGATATGAGTCTCCTGGGCTGGTTCCTCCCAAGTGCCAGAGAATGGTCCTTAGCACGTTTAGTTTACTAGTACAGCTGTAGTTCCAGTGGGATCTAGAAACGTAGATTCCCACCTTGGTCAGGAGGGCCAAGAGGATGGTGAAGAATCTGGAGGGAAAGCCTTATGAGGAATGGCTGAGATCACTTGGTCTGTTCAGCCTGGAGAAGAGGAGACTGAGGGGAAACCTCATTGCAGTCTACAGCTTCCTCATGAGTAGAAGTGGAGGGGTAGGTACCAATTTTTTCACTCTCATAACCAGTGACAGGACTCAGGGAAACAGTATGAAGCTGACTCAGGGCAGGTTTAGGTTGGATACCAGGAAGTTTTTTCAGCCAGAGAGTGGTTGAGAAGTGAAACAGCCTCCCTGGGGATGTGGTCATGGCATTAAGCCTGAGAGAGTTCAAGACACATTTGGACAATGCTCGTGGGCATATGATGTGGTTCTTGGGGTGTCCTGCTGAAGGCCAAGAGATGGATTTGATGATCCTGTTGGGTCCCTTCCAACTCAGCTTATTCTATGACTCTAGGATTCTATGACAACTAGATTAGTTATAGGAAGAGCTACGTCCGTGTCTACATAGAAGAGAACTTTAAAGACCTTTCTTGATTTGATTGCTATATTACTTCTGATTGAAAATATCACTACTTCATATTTCAGTTTACCATATTTCAAAATGGATCCGATACTCATCAAATTATTGTAATTCAACACTGTGAATGACTGGTAGGTCTGAGGTACTATCATTGTTTTTAAAAAAAATTGTCTTTTTTCTAAAATCTGCTGCACTATGAAAATGTGAAACCTGAGCTATAACAAAACCTTCAAAATTAAGTGATGCAATTGATATAAAATTGCCATAGCTTTTTTTCTCTATTAACTGAGTCTTTATCACTTCAACAAAGGAAATGTCTTTTAATGGTTTACTTGCACTAAATAGGAATATTGGCTGAAAAAATAATATCTTTTTCGAGCCCGGGCAGAATACTCCAAGTTGACGTTTTAAATACTAATGTAGAACTGAAAATGGCCATTGCAGGCTGTAGTTAATGTTCTGTGTGTACACAGCAGGAATGAGCATTTCAACCCAGTTGGTGTCTGAGTATGCTGTCCAATGGACGTGGAATGAAGGAGAATTTTTTCAGAGAGAAGAATGAGGGTGAAATTATTGTGCTGGAGAAGTTTGAAATGGTAATTTAGGGAAGTTTGAAACAGTGATTCTTGAAAGTCCCAGAGAGGTCTGATGACTTGTATACATCAGTGTGGCAGATCAGCAGCAGCACAGAGAGAAGGAAATATTTTAAAAGTTGCAGAAAGTCTTAACTAAAGAATATTTGAAAAACAAATATGATGACAGAACAACTGGGGCGTTATTCCTATGTTTAGCATTAAAACTAACACAAACCTAAAGAAATGAGGGACAAAAACATTGAACACTTCTGTTTATTCTTTTCTCAGAGTGTTCCCAGACATTCTCTGATACCCTGGGCCTCTTACCAAGAAGGCCCAGAAGTTCCCAAAGCACAATCCAGAGACCATGGCACAACTCAGGAAGCTCTGCTCTAACTGTTGCAAAGGTCTCTCCTCAGCACTAGCTAAAAGAGTGTTTGACTCTCCCTAATCAGGGGGCATCTGCAACAAATATTACAGATACCTGGGTCAAGAACATCAAGTCCTGCTCCTTAGAAGCTGCTAGAGCCACCTCAGGCCCAAATATTTGTGCATCTCTCAAGAAGTTCCACAAGGGGAAGAGTAAAGTCCTGCACCTGGGGAGGAACAACCCCATGCAACAATACATGCTGGCAGCTACACGGCTAGAACACGGCTTTCAGAAAAGGTCTTGGTGAACAGTAGTTTGCACTTGAGATGGCAGTGTGCCCTTTTGGCAAAGAAAGTGAACAGTATCCTGGACTAAATTACACAAACTATAGCCAGCAAGTTGAGGGTTATCATCCTTCCCCTCTGTAAGTGCTGCTGAGGCCACATCTGGAGTTGTGTGTCCATTTCTGAGGTCCTCAGTACAAGACAGACATGGGAGAGGGGCCAGTGAAGGTCCTCTAAGTTGATTATGGACCATCTCACCCATGAGGAAATGTTGAGAGTACTGGGACTATTAAGCCTAGAGAAGAGAAAGCTCAGAAGAGATCTTGTTAATGTATATCAGTATCAGAAGGGAGAGTGCAAAGAAGATGCAGCCAGACTTTTTTCAGTAGTGTTCAGTGTCAGGACAGGAGGCAATGGACAAAAACTGAAGAACTGCATGTTCCATCAGAAAATCAGTTAACACTTGCTTAATGTGAGGGTGGCTAAGTGCTGGAACATGTTGCCCAGAGATGTTGTGTATTTAAACAATGGATTTTACCATTTCTCCTAATTCTAACCACGTCAACCAGTTTAGAACCTCTCAGTAGTCAATATAAAGAAATAAACATGTCTGGAGAATAACTGATTCAGTTCTAAGGTGGATATAATAAATTGTTCTCTAGAGATACATCTGTCATTTTGTCAGTTACAGCAGAATGGTCATGGTTGGGTGTCTCACAGTTCTTAGATTTTATATGAATGCAGTAAACTGAGATGAATTCTAGCTCAGCTATTCACATATAGATGACTAAAGTGCTGAAAATTAAAGAAAAGCTGAAATAGTACTTTGAACAGTGTATTAGGAAAATTCATTTTGTTAAGGTATTTTATTCCACAATTATTGTCCTTGTCAGTCAGGAGGTACATTGGTCTCCTGATCAATTTAATAATTCTAAAGTGTCAAATATTGTTCTCTTTGAAGTAATAGAAATAATGGCTAGGCTGTAAATTCTGTATGGCTTTGGAATACTGTTTAGGACAATCTATTTGAAATACTAACTGTACAGTTTTCACTTTCTAAACAAGACAAGATATGTAATTTTTTCACATGGTTTTTGGCTTCGACACTTTTCTAAGGCATTTTTACTTCTCTCCTGGACTGAAACTTGACACAGAAAAATCTAAATAAAAATATTATAATCTTACATTTCTGATTTACTTTTCTTGTAGAATGAGGTTGCTGTAGCAGCAACAAAAAAGGCCTGGATATTATTTTTGCAGTCTAAAAGTAGGTGGTCTTTGGAATATCTGAGTTAAAACATTTAGTTTGTCTGAGTTTTTTCTTCTAGTCTGTTGTTTCCTTCATGTTTCACATAGATAGGATTTCTAATTTCAACGAAAAAGTTAGGCTATGTATAACATCCATAACACCATACCTTCTTTTTTCATTTCTCATCCTTTGTAGTATTTTTGCACTCAAATCATAGTGGTGGGCAAGGGCTAAAGAAAAAGAGAAAAATATTCCAGGTTTTACTGGTTTTGCACAAAACATGCAAAACCAGAATATATGCTCCAGAGGTTTTAAGATTATTCAAATTCATTGGCTATAATCTTAAAATACCAGCAGTATGATCCTTTAGAAGTATTCTGCAGAGTCACATATTGATAGAACCACAGATACTTAAGATGAGAAAAAAAGGCAGCTGTAATAAGCATGGAGTAAAATGGTAGCAACTGGTTCAGAGTTTCAGCTGTTTGTATAAACAGGAAAGTTTATGTCTTATAGACATTTTTCAGAAGCTTAGACATAACACTGACATCAAACATCAATTCTGCAGCCCTCCACTATAATTGCTATCCATATTGGCAAATTAGGAGTGTGGATGATAGTAAAATATGGGATTCTTCACTTCAAAAAACAAAAAAATCAGGTGATAGATAAAGGGATCTGGACAGTCACTAAAAGAAAGTTTGTCTTTTTCAAAAGTAAAATCTGCTTTCAGGAAAAACTGGTGATCCTCTCTAGCCTTTAGTTAATCTCCCTTTATGAATACAGAGCAATTCTTTGAAGACGTGATATTTTTTCTGCGTTTCTTACCAACATACATTCATATGGATTAAGTACCCATACAGTTTTTAAATTGAAAGTAAAAGCAACTTGGTTCCAAGGATCACTTAAAAACTTGTCTTCCAAGAATTAGTTCTTCCTGGCACTTTTTCACACTGTCATATTGCTTATATCTTCCTGATTTTTTCAGGCTTTCTTTCATGCTTTTTCCTATACTTTTCCAGCCTGTTCTCCTTCTCAATGCTGTTTTGTTTTTGTAGGGTTCTCACAGTCATACTGAAATAACCGGTAATGCTTATATCAGCAGAATCACTATTCAAATATCAGTCTGTTTGCTTAACTGACTTTTTTTTCAATCCTTGCACATCCAGATTTAGTTTATTTATTCTGGTGCTTCCTCTTTATATATTAATTTTATCCTTTTGTGCCTTACAAGCAACAGTTACTGTAAGTATCTATGTAAACGTCTATGAAAAAATAAGTATTTTGCTGCAGTTCTAAGTGTAAAGTCATCTTGATGGGCTTTAAAGCTGCAGAATGAAGCTGACAATCACCTTTATTCCAAGTGAATCAGAGATTGTATCTCTCTGCACCCTTTCCTGTCTATTTAAAATATATCTCCATTTTTCTATGGTGTGTGCTAGGAAGAACTGAGATAAATCACCATCTTTCTATGAAATTGTTGTACATGAACCTTTGTTTTTGGATACTTCAAAGACTTATAACACTTACATCTCCAGCAAAATTAGTAAAATATATTTGTTACACATTTAATTTGTAAAAATTAGTAAAATTTATTATCTGATACTAAAAATGGCTCCAGTATATAAATAAATATTGTAGTCTTGATAAAAGAAATTGGTTTTTAGAAGAAGGAGACAAGGATTTTATGAACAGGGAATGGGAAATGTTTCTAAACATAGGAAGAGACATGGAAAAAATAGCGATGTGAGAAGCTCAAAAGGCAGAAGATCAGAGAGACCCAAGAAAAGAGCAAGTGAATGGAGGGGAAAAGGAGGGGGGGAAAGATCAGAAGCAGGAAAAGTGAACAGCAATTTGTGGTAAAAGAAAATCAAGTAAGTCCTAGCTAATGAATGTAAGACAGGGAAGAAATCACGGTACAGTGGTTTTGGCAGTGCAGTGACACAGTTGCGAGAATATAGACAAAAAGGGTGTAGTCAGCTTAGTAACATATAGGCAGAAAAGGATACACTTAAATTTCCTTAGTCATCACTAAGAGACTTTTGCCATAATTTTATCTATTCTACAAGTCTGTGAGACCAGCTGTGGAGCTTATTCCATCAGTATTTCAAGTGTTGTCATATTATTTCTAGATATGTCATATTTTCTCTAGATACATCAGTACATATAACTACAGATTCACAGTTTATAGCAAAACATTTTCATTGCCTCTAATAGTAATGAACACTTCTACTGGCAATGCAGAACATTTACAGCTTTGGAATTTACAGCAAAAGTCTTGATCTATGTCACACAGACATGCTGTCACACCCTGAAGATCAAGCACTGGCTTTCAGAGTTAAAAATTCAAGTAAAGCTAGTGTGAAATGATATACCTGAGGTATTCCAAAATGGATATGCAATGAAATTCCCTAATGCATTTACATGTAGATAACCTTATGCAAAAATGGGAAAGCACAAATGGATTCTGGATTCACTTTTTTGAGATTTGGCTATAAATCTGACACAATGGAATGTAATTAACTTAATTTCATTTGATTTTCATGCCTTGGTGAAAATGTAGCAAAACATGAGTGTTCACAAATCAGACTTTTACTCTTGTACTCTTACTCTCCTGACACTTTTCTGCAATGATTTTGTTGTTTATGGAGTATGAGATTTATGCTTATCTCAGCAATTTTATTTCTTTTTTTCAAGTACAGATGATTCATTTCCAAACTGCAAAAACTGAAGGTTCTGACAGACCTGAAATATATCTTCATCCCTCATGGTCTGTAACTGCTTCTCTTTGCACTGGTTGTAATTCCCAGAAGTGTCAAAAATCCTTTTGAAGGATAGCAAAATGTCAGAAAAGGTGGTACTAGAAAAATGCTTCTCTTATTTTGGGTGAGACACTGCAAAGTGGCTGTAATCAGTGAAAGCAGGAATAAACAACTATTGAAGAAAGCAATTATGATCAGTTCTTATGCTCTTTCCCAGGAGTAAATCGCAGATGGCAGTCCAGCAGGTACCATAGAGAAATACGTATTAAAAAAAAAAATGTAAAAAGGTGGAAAAAATCCAGATTTATGAATCATTGTATAACAGAATTGTCAGTATGATACTCAACATTCAGTATGAGGCATCTGATTATCTGCGGTCTATGCTCAACTGTACTCAATTACAAGTTATGTCACTCATCCCATAGAAATTTTATGCCCTCACTATTTATTACTGAAAGGATCTTTCTCTACTCTTTCTACTATCCCAGAGGTACATGAACAGATGAAATGTTGTACATAATATTAGACTTGAAACATGTATTTACTGTTATTTAGAAAGATGAACCAGCACTGCCACTTTCAAAGTGTAATTTTTATAAGCTGTGTTCCTAGAGAAGGCACTCCTGTGTGCCAAACTTGTGCCCTGATGGAAAGATGAATGTGGTGGTTTCATTGGGGAAATCCCTGTGGCAATATGAGGCTTGTCAGATTTCTGAGGAACAGATAACAAGGTAGGCACAGTGGCTCATTGGCAAACCGGCCCTTCTGATTAGAGAGTGCTTACGAAACCCTTGTCTTCCTCTGTGGAGCAACCTCAGGACTTGAATCATTCTTTTGACCTGGACTGGCGTTTGTGTAAGGGGTCACAAACCTATCTGTCCTTCTCAAGATGTGACTGCCGCATGGAGATGAGAAGGTTGGTTGAGCCTCAGCGTCTGCAGTAGGTCAAGACTGCAGCGCTGCTGCCACTGGAACTGCCGCTTCGTTACTTGGTGTCTAAACAGAGGGGAGATGGGAGCCTACATTGGCGTCAGAGCAACACCACACAATCAGCAAGATAAAATAGCAGGTTCCCTGTCTGAAGGTCTGTGCTTATCGCTGATTAACAAGGCTAACAAAACTGGGCTTCTGTTTGCTATTGGAAACATGAGTAAAAGCTACTGCCTCATTGAGCTTTCTTTGACAGCAGAGAAATGAGAATTTATTGGTTCTAAATTCAGATCTGGCTACTGCCACTCATGCCTCCATCATTTTGACACTGCCTTTCTACAGTGCATTTCATCTGGGGCAACATTTCTTTATTTAATCAGCAGATTCAGTGAACTGCAGTGAAGGCACTTAACAGTCACTTAAAATGCTGAATCTTCTCACTGTTAACTTTAAGCTCACTTTCCTTATAATCCAGGTTCTAGGAATATTCAAAAGGTTTAAAAGCTCAGCTGTTAATACTAGGAGTTTGAAATATTAATTTCAGATCATATATTAACATAAGAATTACAGATATGCTCACTTGAGTTTCAAAGATATTAAGTAAAAAGTTTGTGGTCACAGACCATATATGATTAAATATTGTCAGTAAATAATTTTGAACCACTAATCAGCAGTTAATATATGTGTGAAATCTAACACAGATTTACAGTGCTTATTGTGCTTTTGTGAAAATGCCTTCTTTCTTACTGATGGATGGAGGTAAAGTAAACAATGTCACCTTCATATTTCCTTGTGGATGTGCTATATAAAGAGCTTGGCTTTTTCTTTACATTTATGTGGAATTCCTAAACAGAATTTCATCAGTTTTTCACTACTGAGCATTGTATTTTTAAAAACAGTTAATTCAGTGCACTGCTTATTTCATAAGATTTTGGGAGTACCTTTAAGTGTTGGCTTCCCTCACAATGTTTTAATGTCCAAATTTATGTTTCATGATTTCTGCAGGAAAAAAGCCCCATGGAATTGGGGTTTATTAACTCCATAAATAGAAAATTTTACAGTCAGTTTAGGAAAGGACAGCAGAGTCATCAGGATATAAATGGCATTTCTTTCCTGCTGTAGACAGAAGTTTTTGGCCAACTTTTAAAACTACAAACAATTCTAGTTAAGGGATGGTACTTTTAGTATGAAAGTATTCTGATATTAGTAGTCAACTCTTCTTCCACGACTAAACTGTGCCCAGAAAAGATGAACACCTTTCATACTAACATAAACACACCTCCATTAAGATTTAGCTCTAGTTTTTAGAGGCTCATTCATTCCTTTTGCTGTTCTAAAATCATAGTTTAACAGATACCTCTGTGAGCATGCTTACTTCTGTAAAGTGAAATGTTGATGTTCCTATGGAACTTGAAATTCCATGTATTTAGGTATAATTTTTTAATGGCTTGAACTTCAGTCACTGTAAATTGGCACACCCCAAAATAGCACAATTTTCATATTGCTCCTTATTTATAGCTTGCTCATAATAACAATTTATAGATTAGGGGCTTATTTTCACTATGACAGAAAGTCATGTTTTTCAAAGGCCAACACCAATTTTAGCCATGTTTCAATAAGCTGCATAAATTAACTATTTCTGAGTAAAAGTCACATATTAAAGGTGACTCCATTATCGTTTCTAGAATTAAGACACTATCCAAATATTTGATATCCAGCAGAAAAATGGAGCCCTCAGTGAGATCACTGCTTTCCCATGGCTGGTCATTCAACAAGCCCAGCAGAGCAATGCCTGGCAGTATGATCAGATTGTTAAAGATCACTTCAAAGCATATGCAGTCCTGCCATCATCACAGAATTGTCCATTGCTTCTGAAGCAATTAAGGCAAATTTTTCAGATTGGTTTTATCTTCATCTTCTTCTCCCCATTAAAAGAAACATTAAAAATGTAGAAATGCTAGCTAGAGTTCCATCCTGAAATTTTAGCAAATAACGTGGAAATTAATATTAATGTTGGCTGATAATTCTTATCCTGAATCTCATTAGTCACTGGAACTAACCTTTCCTGATCATTTTTCTGCTGGTCTTGAATGTGACCTGTGTTGTATGACTGGCAAAAAAAAATTACAAAACATCTTTTTTGGTAAAGAGGAGAGCTCTGTGTTTGCTCTTTAGTAGTCATCCTATGTAGCTTTCCATAAGGTCTAGTCTCCTTGGGTACAAAACAGATGGCTCAAACTTAATAAAAGGGATACTACGGGGAATGCAAGAATTACTTGTACCAAAACTAACTTTATGCTCCCTTATAGGGCCCAGATGAGCTATGATGTGAATGTGAACTCTGAGACTGCAGCCAGATTAGCCTCTAATCCTTGTAAAGTGATAATGCCATTAAACTGGATTTTTTTTTTCTTTTCCACATCTGCTGACTTGAAAGTCTCCATTACTTCCTCTCACATATTCTCCAGATCAACATGATTTTTTCTCCACTCGATGCTGTTAATGTCTGTGTTTCAGGGCTCTTGGGCAAGGCATAAGGAGATTCATCTCTTCAGAGTGTATTGTCACAAACAAAATACATCACTTGAATCTTGTAGATTTTTCGAGGTCAGTCATTAGTTTTCAGCTTTTGCCTAGTATTTTCATTGAGCAGTCATGAATCCCTAGTTTTTGGGGACCAGAGCACTTCAACTCTTGCACCATTTAGGAACATAACTACTTCTGGACAAATGGGTTTGGATATGAAAGCACAGTATTTTAAAGACTAGTTCTGAACATAGACATTAATAATCTCTACCTTTTAGTCTCCATGCAGTTGTCTTGTTTACTCTCTACAGGGCTTTGGGCCAGAACTGATGTGCTAACACAGAGATGCCAAAGACGAGCCTTGGCAGGCAGGATCCCATGCATTCTGGTAGGCAGTTCAGGCAGCACCTGAGAGCACATTTCCAGATTCATTATCTGCATGGAGAGAAAACAGCTTTGTATCAATAAAGGTTACATCCCAGAATACGGCAGAGGCATCAGCAGAGGCCATGCTGGCATCCCGAGAGGCAGGCCATCATTATAACTAATTAGCAGAATTGCATCACTTCAACAACTAGTGTGGAATGGTAAAGACACCAGGTTGAAGCCTAATCAGAAACTAAAGATAGAACAGAAAACCAGAAGTCAGATTGTCAAACTAAAGGAAAATGAGAAGAGATTTGGCTTAGTTCTGAGACTTCTGGGTCTTTGTGGTGTAGCAACATGCTGGTTCCCTGGTTGTTAGCATTTTATAAAATACATTATGTTATATACAGTTAAAAAATTTTGTCTAGTCACCTAAACTATTTGTTTCTCTTGGATTTGTCTTTCAGTTGATATTTATTTAATAAAAAGGCACTTTATTTTTTTATATCCTCTTTTTTTTTTCTGCTATCATTTGGCAACTCATTGCTCTGAAATTGCTCCTTTGGTAGACTTTGCTGTCAAATGGATTTCAGCTGAACTGCTCATAGTTGTTAGCAGTAGGAGCTCTATTGCACACAAACCAGCGAGACATGATTAGCAAGTGTCTGTCACAACAGGAAACACTGTCCAAACTACAATTTTCAGCTCCCAGGCAATTTTGTGAGGTCATATTTTTGGTGAGATGGTGTAATTATAATGGGTGTATTTTGAATTCTCCAAAAATAACTCAGAATTTTCATGTGAGGGAAACTACAGGAAGGAAATATGAAATAGTGCTATACCCTCAATACCACAAAGAAAAAAATTGTATCATGAGTGGTATAATAAAGTCAGTACTAAAAACCTTTAGTTGAACACTCTCTTTGGTGAATGCTACCTTTGGCAATGAGGTCGAATGATGCTATTACTTTTAAGATTGCACTAGTTTTGTTTATTATTTCCTCTAAGTTATAGTATTAATGAAAAAATGAGACAATCCTTTTTTTTATGATCATCTTTTTCTCCTTATCTGAGGTAGATGTATAGCTTAAAAATAAGCAGTATTTTCCTGAAATGCCTGAAAACTATAATCTGTGAAGTACATAAGTATCATTTTAAGTAAGAAAGAGTCTTTTCTATTGTTAATTCCAATTCAACAGAAAGTCCTTCAAGTATTCTATGCTGTACAGTAGCACAAAAAGTTTCTGTGGTAAAAACAAGCTAGCTTTTTATTAAGTGGACTGTTGAAAAATAAATTCTATCTCCATGCCATAAGTACACGCTGTTTCCTCTAAATTGTCCTCTGCATGTGGGCATTTCCTCCAAATTCCATATCTGTGTATCTGTGCACAGCCTTTGATGAGGTCTTTTTTTAGAAATTCTACATTACAAACATCCATTTTTAAGACTATATAAACTTATCTACAGATAAGACTAGTTACAAATGGCAATTTAGAAGGGAATATTTTGCCTTATGCTGATGATTTTTCATAAAATTTTTTCAAACATAAAATTTCAAAATAAGCATTGAATGTAAACTCTTCGTAGACACAAATACATATTCTGAATGGTAAAAGTAATTTTATTAGAAGTCAGAAATAAACTTGGCTCAAGGAACACGCATAAATAGTAATGTCGTTCTTGGGTTTCCTTTTTATTGTCATTAAGACAACTTGTTTTATCATATGACAGAACTTGGTAATCTCACCTATTATGGATATTCAACATTTTTTTATTTTATGTGATTGAATTTACCTTTAATATACACTTAACATTTTATTCAATATTTAAATCACTGACTTTTATATAGTGTAATGCAATAAAAAAAACTAAGTAGGAAATTAAAATTATACTGAATGCAATTTATTCTATTCACAGTTTTGCTTAGTTCATGCTAGCTTCACAGATACAAGGAAAAATGAACTGTAAAAAAGCAGTGTAAAGATTTTAAACATATGGGAATTAAAATAAAATATGACTCTGTATGATCTTTTTTTCATGTAAATAATGGGTTCTTTCTACTCTTCCTTATTTCATTAAAGGATAAGAATAAAATGCCTGTATCCAGGCAGCAACAAACTTTAGCAAATTTCTGACTTCATTCTTGCAACTCAGGCCTGCCTGTAGTTAATTTAAAGCTTAGCTCACTGTACACTCTGTGATAAGAATAATAACGAAAAGTTGTCAACCCTAGGAATATCCTGGAACAAGATTAATGTTGCATTTAGAAATTGTGAAAAGTGTTTATTTCACTGAAAAGTTATACAAAAGCCTTTTGGGTGCCATTGTTCTATATGTGAGATTAGAACAAAACAAATTGAAATTGTTTAAATCAACAAGAGCTATCAGACATAGATCTGCAATGACGTTCCTAAGCAGTCACTTTAGTTCCTGGGTTCACAGTTTGGGTTATCAAGAGATGGAAAATGATAGATGGATATAAATTATGCACAGCTTCTAAGCTTTCTTCTTTCCTTTTAAAGATTTAAAAAATGTACTCAGCTCTGACTCCTGGCTGCCTACAGCCTATTATTTCCTAATCCAAACCGTGACTATGCAGCAGGAGAGTAGAACATGTTTAAAGCAGTTTCCTTTGATGCACAAACAGTTTCTTCTTCTCCTGTCCTTGTTGGCTGAGATTAAGGCTTCCGAGGAACAAAAAGAGCAGCACATGACTCCACTGCAGAGCAGGGTCCCCTCCAAAATCAGGGAGAGCTGAACTTCTGTACACCCTAGGTATTATCTGGCAGAAGAGTAGGTCATCATACACAAAGCTGGAGTGGTGGTTATACAATAGCTTTGAAGTTTCAGACTTCTGGATGCCTCGAATTGTAAATCCTGCTTAGCTCCATTATGTAAATTGGTGCAATAGCCCATTTTCTCAGTATATCAATACATATATATATATACATACACATATGTACATACACACAGACACAGGGAGCGTTTACATACATGCACAATCTATATTCTGTATATGGATTATATTTATCTATATACATGACGTAGATACACCGCTAAGTGATTTATGTGTGCATATATCTTGATGTAGAGAGATATACAGTTATATGTATCGATAATTATTTTCAATTGCCAATGTGGTTTTCTGACTTTCTTTATGATTTGGGTACTGCAGGGTTTTGCCTCCTTTGTTTTCTTTTCCCATGGCCTCCACATTTGTGTAATCTTCTACCATCTGTTTTATCACAACTTCTCTTCTCTTGGCTCAGCTGCTTGGTAATTGGCACTTACACCACTGGAACTCTCTTAGGCCTGGATTGAAATGGTACTGTTGGCCTCAGTGTAACAGAAACTGCAGCCAAGATAAAGTGTACAGATATGGTTAAATGATGGCATCCAGAAAAGCACTTAAATTATAATAGTTCCTTGCTATTTACGTAAGTTGCTCACTAAGCAGTATCTCTTGGCCATGAACAGAGCTTTTGGGGAACCGGCCAGGTAAAAGCAAATGCCCATCTGAGTGATTTAAGTAATTTTATAGTTCATATAAATAGAGAAAACACTTTATAAAATGAACTAATAATATGGGAAGGGAAACAAGAAATAAATTTTCTGTTCGGAACATTCGGGATACTATGACCTAGAACACCTTTTCTTCAAGTCTGCTATCCAGAGTCTGTTGTTGAGAACTTCTCTGTGAGTTTTTAAAAGTCTGATGTTTTTATTGATTATGTCTATAAGTATTTCCCTTTTAATTGATCTAATAGTCTTGAAATCTTGTGTTGAACTACTAAGGAATCACATCACATGCACAATGATTTTTACAGCCTCTACAATCTCCACTGCCTATTCCTATCTGGGAAGACATGATTCCTTCATGATTTCCCAATACTGCTTTCATTCCACTTTCATACAAAGTGGAATCCACTTTCTAAAGGGTTACTGATTTTTATGAACCAGAGCCTTAATTAACCACACAAAAGCTATTAGTAAACCAGGATTTTTTTTCTTATTAAAGAATTATTAATCACTTACGCCTTGTTTTCCCCTCTGACTGAAAAAGTCCATTTTAATTATTTCAAAGAATGAGTTCTTATAAATTAAGCCAGTGCATTTCTATGGCTGTGCCCCAGATGATTTCTTTGATTTTTGGTAGTGACAGGAAAAAAAAACCCAAAAAGTAATACTCATCTCCTTTAAGTTTTCTCTGTTGGCAAGCAGTTAGCTTCAATTGGTTGGTGGAGCCTGCCATGGGAAAATACTAAATCAGTAAAGTGTTACATACTCCATGGGTTACAGCTACAAATGAAATAGTTTCAAATCTGCCACTTATCCTTCATGAACTCCCTGTCTCAGAATATCTGTCTTTGGATTATGGCCAGCAAAAAAAAGATGAGCTTAGAAAATCACATAGATAAATAGATCTAACTGGAGTTAGGGTGAAAAAAAATTAGTTCTTCTCTTCTTTTTGGCTTTGTGGAATGTAACTATTTGAGAAGTTAAATGAATTTATAGACAGAAATCTTCTTTCACTACAGTAAAATGATGTAAGAGAGGATTAGCTGAACTACTAAAACAATACACTGGTATTTTCTCACAAGTCAATAATTTTCTTCAAAACACATACCAAGTAACACATACATTCTTTGTAACACGGAATATTTTATGATCTGTCCAATGAGCAAAGTTTGAGCACCAGCAAACAACATAATATTTTATGGTGCTTCAGGATGCAAAGGGGATTTGGAGGCATGATTCATGATTCATTTGGCCACCTGTAGCTCTCCACATATGATCTACCCAGTCATGAACTGTTACCAGTAGAGAGAGACCTGTACTTCTAGAGGGTGATTTATTCATAATACGCATGATCTGAGTAAACCACAACAGTCCTAACAAAAATGTTATACTTCTCTTTTCTAACTATAAAGAGAGCCCAAGGTGACATTTGAACAACGTGCACATTGCAGATTTCTAAAATTACAGAATATCTAAAAGTAGATCATGTGAACCACAGCTGTGAAGCCCAAAGTGGAAGTGTTTTAGACATAGGTTTAAACATCTCATAAGTATTCTTCCAGAAAATCTCCCCGTTGATGGGTCTTAAGTTTATTGGTAGCTGGTATTTTTTCTGTCCTGACTGTTTTCTCCTGTATGTTAGTGGAAGTTCATACTTGCTTTTTGAAACCTAAGACCTGCCAACTCTCCACTAAAAATGACCGGGTAGTAGGCATCTATACAGTTCCCAAGACTGGACAACTGCCTTCTACTTTCAGGACAGCTTCTCCAGAACAGATAGAAATTTCTTAGCAAATCAGTCCTTCAGAAGCTGGGGAACAGGTGGCAGCATAGATGACCATCTCATTTATCAAGTCTTCTGTCAGCTGATACTAGCATAGTGTCACTGAGAGGTTTTTTGAAATTATTGTATAGGATTCTTTGACTAAACTAGCAGAACAGAATAATTTTTCCTGCCTTCATCTACCCCTTCGCTCCTCCTACACAGGTCCTCTTTCCTTATAGCAGAGGTCCTGGTGGAACTGAACCACAGCCTTTGCTCAGCTGCTGTCTCACTGCCCTGTCTTTTTCTGGGAAAAATCTAACTAGCTTCCCATCCGTATCTTAGCCATTGCACTATCTGATCTATCCTCACACTGTTGTGAAATAACATGAACCTAGAAATGAAGCCTTTCCTTTTTCTTTGTTCATAGAGGGCACAAAAGAAAAGACCACAAAAAGTGTCAGGGGAAAAGGGCTGTGGTTTGATTTCAGTTTGGGAATGACAATACAGATGTACACAGGAGGATATATATAGAGTACAAACTTAACCAGAGATAAAGGTGTTTTACAAAAAGTGCAAAAATAAAAAACTATCCCAATGAAAATTAATTGGAACATGATTTGGCGGAGGTTAGCGAGTTCATTGGTGAAGGGTTAGATTCTGTGTATACATGAAGCATTCCTCCTTCTCTTTCTTCACAGCTTAGGCTGTGATATGGGCATTTTCATTTCACTGCTTAACTTCAGGATTCTGCAGGGACAGAAAAAAGTCAAACACCAGTTTCTCTAACTTTTCTTTGTGTTTTTTCAGTTGTCATCATCATAGTAGGTTATAAAGAAATGCTCTTTTTTTAAGAGAAAGCCCAGAGAAAGATGAATATTTAAAGATACATTTCCAAATTCTAATTTCTAATTGCCTAAAAACTAGGTACCTAGTGTGCCCTGTTTGTTTCAGGCTCCTTTTAACACCAAGGAAAAGAAGCAGAGGTGTCCACAGAGTAGTTCATTCTGTTCAGAGATATGCAGGGATAGTCATCAGGGTATTGCAGGAAAGGAAGTAATGCAGTAGCACAACTTAAAGTTCAAAAGCAGAATATCATCTGTATGGCATATCCACAGACAACAAAGTAACCATTTTCTTCTGGAATAAAAGCACACCCACATATATAAGGTTCACACACCTATATGAGGTATTAGTTTTAAAAAACTGAGTTGCAAACTACAACCCAGTCCTAAAGTTTTATCAACTTAAATGGAGAGTAAGTTGAAGTCCTTATTTCAAAACCAGTTTCTCAAATAATGAGTTTATAAGGTTTTTATTAGTTTAAAGAATCCCTCACATCTGCTGTTATTCTAACTCACTGTTCAGTATCCAGTAACCTACCACATTTTCACAGAGATGGAAAAAGTGTTGTAATTTTTTAGCATTTGCATGACCTTTAAAGTTGTTTTTTAATCTCTGATTTTGCTGTTGATTACTGTGTACAGCACTATCACAATACAGAGAAGCAGCTCTGCAAGCATGTAAATGAAGTCATTTCTCATTTCAGTGCTCTTCTTTCCTTCCAAGTGAGTGGTTCAGAGGAAGAACTTTAAAAAGAAAATAATCACCTAGCACTATGTAAAGCAGACATGTACTTGATTCTGTTATTTATGCCACGCTATCAATCACTGATTCCTCTCTAAAATTTAATTTTAAGACTGTCCCTTATCTTTATATATTACCCATCTATCTTAAATATTGAGTCATTATTTCATGTGAATCCTCCTATACAGTCTACACATGCAAATGTTTGCAGGGTAGTGTTTTACTATCTCAGTGCAGAGATCTATTTTTAGTTCAGATCATTAAATGTTTGTGTTTTCTTGTCTCTTAGAGTCTCTCAAAATTCCAGGGAGGTTACTGAAGAATGCCTGGGGGTTTAACTTTGTTATAGAAAAATCTCAATGAAATGGTTTGAAAGTTGCATTTAAGCCATCTTTGTGCAATTGTGTCAACAGGGGACCAGTAATAATAATTTGGTGTCAGAAAATCTATAAAACACATTAAGCCAGGTTCAGTTGCACTTTTTTTTTTCTTCAGTCTTGTTACATTCAAAATTGAAGCCACATAGACAAGATAAAAACTCCAGGAACAAAGCTTACCTTGAAGGCTTTACTGATAAGAACTTATAAACAAAAGTTTTAGGATTCAGCATCCAAACTAAGATTTACTAGTTCTGTAAACACTATTGATTTCCCACAGATTCCTCAGAAATATTTAATCCAAACCCTATTTGTCCTATGAAAATGAAGTGTCGGAGCTGATCCATATTTTCAGTTTACAATATTGAGGTCCATAGGTTAATACACTAAGCAAACTGCAGACTCCAGGGTTTTTATTCACTTTGTAGGCTACAGAAAAGACAAGCATTTCATTTTTTTCCATCACATGGTCTTGCAGCAGAAGTATTTGTCCTGCATTGAATCTAAATATGTGGTTCTGCATTGCAGTAATATTCAATATCCTATTTAAATTGCATTCTGTTTCTGAGATAAAAGCTTAGGCTGTGATATGGGCATTTTCATTTCACTGCTTAACTTCAGGATTCTGCAGGGACAGAAAAAAGTCAAACACCAGTTTCTCTAACTTTTCTTTGTGTTTTTTCAGTTGTCATCATCATAGTAGGTTATAAAGAAATGCTCTTTTTTTAAGAGAAAGCCCAGAGAAAGATGAATATTTAAAGATACATTTCCAAAATAAAAAATTATTTGGAATTTAATGTCACTGAATTCTATGGAACAATTCTTCTTTCATTTAGCTTAAAGCAGGATGTACATTATCCCACTTCTAGCTAAGCCTCATTTATAAACTATTAATGGTTACATTTGCATTTTCATCAGGAAGAAAAGAGACAATCATCACATATATCTTTCTCTAGACACTGATATATTATTTAATTAAAGATAGTTTATGATTTTGTACAGGATCTGCAGAGTTTTGATTGGAAACAAGAATAATTGCACAGTAATTGTGCAGTGGTTATATTTTTCTGAATCACATGTTACTGACCATTTAAGTTTGCTGTATAAGCAGTTTAGCTGTGACACAAGCATTTACACAGCTTAACCTTCTTATGACCCACCAAGATATTGTCTAACAAGAAATATTTATTGTTTTCTGTGGTGATTTATGTAGATTGTTTATTTTTTTTCTCATACTCATGATTATAAGACCTGATTACAGGATCTGTAGAGGTCACGCCCCAGCAAGTTAAGTTGGAATCTATAGGTCCTCTCATTCTTGACTATGGCACCCTGTGACAGAAAGTGATTACACTGAAATAAAAATATCTTCTTCAAAACAGGGCATTATTTATTCATTTAAAAGTAGATAGTTTGCAAAGTAATGAATAAAACCAATAAAGGACCATGTGTATTTCTTTCCTCTACTAGCTCCATCAGCTTTCCAGACTTGCCTGTTCAGTGTTGGCTGAGGGAAATTGTCTGTTTGTTTCAAACCCAGCTGGCAAGTATCTTTGCCCTGTGTCAGTATTTTCTGTTTCATTATGCATATCCAACACCACCACCCTTTTCAAACCAGCATCCTTAAGGGACAGGCATGTTCTGAGTCTAAATCTGAGTTGAGAAATACACTTTTTGCCAGACTTTGCATTGCCAGGCAGTCAGCAGTCAATAGGTTTCCTAAAAAAATTCTTCCTGTGTGGAACTACTTTCACTTTGCTTCTACTTTATTTCCTGTGGAATTTCTTTCCTTGTCCTTGTCTTTTGATTTATCACCATGCACTTAGTCAGGGTAATACTCGATAGGTAAACTGAGGTTCAGAATTTATTTTTAAATTAATATCCATACACGTCTATTTTCTCCAGAAGAAGCTGATGGATGAGAGTTAAGTTCATGTAATCATAGAGGAAGCATAAAAGGATAATGAAAAACTTGTTCTACGAGTATGATGAGTCAGTATTTCCTATCATAGAAAATTCGTAGTGCTCTGCAGTTCAGCAAAAGTAGTTTATATTGTCTTTCAGACTCACAAAAGGCTTTTCCATTTCCTTCAAAATGTTTTTTCTTGATTTTTTGGCCAATCCAAACTACCACAAATGAAGGGAGGATGCAAATGGATATGACGGAGTGTTTTAAAAATAGGAACATATAAAGACAAGGCAAGAAGGTGCACAGAAACGAGATAGTGAACACAAAGGCTATCAACAGCCCTTATGAAAACTTCATTTTTTTCAGGAGGGGCATGGCTGAAAGGGGACTGTAAAATGCTCTTTGAAAGTGAGACAGGACAGAATGTAATGTGTTTCAGGATCCACCCTTGTAGGAGTTCAGTTATTTGAGATGTGATCATGGGATACAAAAAATTTATGTGGTGTGTGTCTTTCAGCTTCAGATGCCAGGAGAAGACCTTAAATGTACATAGGGCCAGCTACATTAACTTAGGTGATCGAAAAGCTGGGAGAAAGAATTGAAAATCAATCTTCCTCTTCATAGACAGGGAAGGGAATGTGAAGAAGCATAAGAGGGACAGTATGAGAAGTTGTTTATAGATTAAATTGGTGGACAGTAGTGGCAGTGCCTTTTGACCAAGATGCAAAGGAGAAAGCAGACCTGCCAAGATTCTTGGAAGGAGAAAATTAAAATAAGGTATTGAATTTTGTGGTCAGGACAGTGACAGAGCTTCTTCATATAAGAGAACAACCTGAAAGTAATCTTTTATATTGTATCTGATATATGACTTCCCACGCAAAGGAACCCCCAGAAATTAACATTTTTACTAGGCTTCCTCCAAAGCAGATATTTTCTTTAACAAGTAGAGATGCAACAGAACAGCAGAATTTCCAAAATACATGTCCTTTACCTAAAAGCGAGGCTTCTGTCCTTCTATGCCTAATGACAAAACGGTTGCCTGACTACGCCTATAATAAAATATTTTTTTAAAGAGAACCCCCTTTGGTAAAAGAGCAGTTTCTAGGAATGTCTGCCAGCATTGTTTTTTCTGGTTTTATTTGCTTGGGGTTTTTTTCACGTGAAAGAAAATATTAGCACACAGTGCACTAGCATGTAAATCCAAAGATTTAATAAAGAGGGCACCACTGCACATTCCTTGTATGCAAGTGTTGATGTTTCAATTAGCAGTAAACCACAAACTGCTGCCATAGACTGCAACCATCTGGTGGACTATTACAAAGAAGAAATGAACATCTTATAGATATGTGGAACTTCCTAAAGGATAATTTCTTAGTGCAGAAATGCTCAGAGTTCCAAGTCTACCTCTTTCATTTATGTCTTGTAAATAGATAAAGTAAATGAGATACTAACAATGTAATAGGAAATGCAATATCAGATATAACTGTTGAGCTCTGAGAATACAGGTAGAACTCGGGTAGTGCTCGGTTCTCTTAGTGGAAACTAACGGGACAAGTGTACTCCAGAGGTAAATGTTATTGAATAGACTTCAGCTCTCCTTATAATAAAACGACACTTTGTGAATGTCGAGTATAAATGACATGGGATTATGGTCACTGCCTGCTACAGAAGCAGGTTGAAAGTACTTGCATAGACACACTTCTTTGAATCTGTTGGAACTCATGATCTGAATTTCATCTCAAAGTATTCAGAGAAGCAGTTGATGATTAGCATTTCAGCTTCAGAGTAAACATAAGTAAACATAATGCTAATTGTTAATGTCTTAAAGCCTGTGAAAGGATTGTCCAGATTGGTTGTAAACTCTCAGTGGCAGATAGAAAAAACTTCTGTTAGGAATAATATAGGTACATCTTACCCTGCTTTCATCCAAGGATGAACTGGACGAGTTTTCAAGTGCTTTGCAAATTCTGTGGCTTTGGAAAGCATTCTTCTGATGTACTGATATAGAAAAGAGAAAACAAGCTAAAATCCAATTCAAATTAAAAAGGCACAAAAAAGGCTAGAAAATTTACCTAAGTTATGTCTCAAGAAATAAAAGGATTAACATACAGAAATGATCAAACCAAACCAATACCTTCCTCTATTTCACCAGTCTTCCTTATTTTTTCCTTATCATGTCACATCAACAGGTATCCTTGTTGCAATACTTCTATAAGTGCACAACTTTGCTGTATTTCCCTTCTGCTTCTATCAAAAACACTTTAACACAGGAATTGTATAATCCTTTCTGTCTCTGAAATACATCTTCAAAAATAAGCAAAATTTAAAATAAGCCATTATAATTTAATATTTTTCTCAGGAAACAGAAAACAACCTAAGAAGCTGTTGATTTGAACTTTGACATCTGCTATGATGGCTCACCTAATTTCATTTGTTTAATATGGTGAAGGAGTGAGCCGGTATGGTCATAATTCAGCATGAGATGAAAGGCTCTTTATGATCTCTCAAGGTTAGTCAATAAGCTAATTGAAGCACTATGTATGCAGCCATAGGAAAAAGAAGTAGGTTCTATAACTGGTAAGTATATTTACTTTCTGTAAAATCTTAATTTATTATGTTTGCATAGAATCATTTCAGACACAGTGAAGCCATCAAGTCAGTAGAGTACTTGTCAAAAAAGTATTTGTTGCTAGTTGCTCCAAGACACCTTGTCTTGTCAGAAATCTTGACATTTATAATATCAATGTTAATTGAACTATATTAGTTTTATTCCATTTCTTCACCATTTGTAAAGTTGCTCACACTGCAGATGTTCCTTAACTGGAATCAATCGAGAACATTATGACTTTAATCTCTTCAACTATTACTTCTTTGTGCTTTATATTTTGAATATGTTGATATCCATGCCTCTGCCACTTCCCCAGGCTTGAATGATCACCTGAAGGTTCAGTCCTTTAATACATGACTTGTGAATCAGGAAGAAAACACTATAGGATTATATAAATCAATGCATGTAACAAAGAAGATAAAGGAATCAAATCTATTTTTTCTTTTCAGTTCTATTTAAATAGAACAAGACTAAAAAATAAATTATTAAAATAACAAATAAAAAGAGAAATTGGCAAAATGCTTGGAACAATAACAATGGAACCTAGTTTCTAATATCCAACAGTCAGTTTTTTGTTTTGTCTGTGAAGCTGAACTGCATGCAAATCTTTAATAATAGCCACCTTCAAAAGACAGATCTTCATTTATGCATCTGCAGTAACAATACAGTAGCTGTGTTCTGAAGTTCTTTAACAATAGCTTCATTCAGTGATCTGTGTGCTTTTTCTAATTAATTATTTAAATGTTCTGTCAGGTGCTGCAGTTAAATCTTAATCATTTTGTAAATGGAGGAATAGAAAGAGAGTTTAAATGACACAATCATATCAGAATGCATTGGTGGTATGATCACAGAGAGCAAAGTCATTGGTCTATGTCCAGGAAGGTTTTCAGGCCATCAGTGCCTGTAACAATGAACTCTGGAGGAACTTTTTAAGTCTGTCATTCAAATATGTTGGAGTCATCTAATTCCAGCTGAGGAAACATAATACAACCATGCTTAATGTTTCAAAAACACTGTAAGTTCTTATGACTTTACAGAATTATGTATGTATTGACATTGATTTTGAACAGCCTGCATTTGTGTACTGAGACCTAAGACCTTTCTGATTCTTTTAAACTGGCATAATTCACTTCAAGAGGAAAAGGATAACTATTGAAAATATTACACAACATATGATACACAGAAGCACTCCTGGGTCAAGTTCTCTACTCTGTTGTTGTAGAGTTAATATTTCATCCTTAAACCTCAGCTTTCTGAAGTCAGAGTCCTCTCATGAATCATAAACTTTCCCCATTCAGAATAAGTTGTTTCATTAAAAGTTGCAATTGTTAGAACCATCTATTAATTTTATGCATATCAATATGCCAATTATCAAACTAATTTGATACCAGCTACCTCTCAGGGAAAGAGGGGCACAATCTCTATCCCAGAAGTCTGCAGTCTAACTAGATAAAGCAAACAAAGGACTACAGAGAAAATAAGGGCTGAAGATGAAAAGATTTTCTCAGGGTCCTGAAATAAGATAGTGGCAGTAAGAAAAAGACTCTAAGCTTTCTGTTTCCAGTCTTCTGAGCATCTTACCTATTTTCTAAATAGTTCCTCCATTTCTTTTCAAATTTCAACAGGATATTATAATTTATATTCAGATCTGGTATATGTAAGCAGAATATTACTGATTTGTAAGTAAGCTGAGATAGGAATTTGCCTGGTGAGTTTCACTTCAGTACAAAGCAAGATATAAAAAATGCAGTACTTCACAAAAACTTGATTCAAACAATATTCTCACAAGTTCCCTTTTTTCTTCTGAGATACAGCTGTCAGAACTTGTAAAGTTACTGAGCAATGCAAACAAAAGAGAGCAATAATTGTGTTTGCCCCAAATAACAGCAAAATATCAATATCACATCCTGCTTGAGTGCTGCAGTATCTAACACACAACTATTGCTGAAAGGGAGGTGGTGTCTTCAGAATTATCATTGTCCTCCTTCTCATGAAACAGGAGGTAAAAAACAAGTCTGTAAGAATAAAAATTTTTAATTAAGTGCAAGAAAAATCTTTTGAACAGCAAAATTCTCAGCTCACAAAAGAAGGAAAGTATATCTGGCATTTTGCTTCATAAAATTCATGAAAGTCATCATTAGGAGTTTAGATTAATACTAAACCAGATCAGGCTTTAAATTAGAAAGCACTTACACCAAGACTACTATTGTAAGGAAGGAAAATTTGTCAAAATATGTCATTTCTATTGTTGTGCTCAGCTTCTGCAGTGGTCTTTTACATATCTCCATATCGTACCCATCAACCTTTAGAAACAACCTCCACGTCCTCACTTTTATGAATATATTGCAAAGTTATAAAGAGATTAGATCCCTTTGCACTACGTAAATGGTACGAAGAAGCAATTGGCAACGTATGATGTTATGGTAAGGTGGTGACTCTAAAGAAACCAAACCCAAAACATCACATAATTATGCCATGACATTATTATGATATCTTCATTACTGTCTTTGATTACTCTATGGCCTGGTCTAGTCCTTTTCCTCTTTCATTTGCAGTAAAACACTGGGGTGAAGGAGACATATTTCCAATTAATCCACACATTTATGGATTAATTGGAAATGTCTGGGTCATGGGACAGAAGTCACAGAGGCTAGGAAAAGTGTTTCTGCCTTCTGTGTGCCTGGGGAAGAGAGGAATGGGTTCCCTAAGTCCCAGAGCTGCCTCAGACTCCATCCTCCAAAACAAGGAAATTTACATTCCAATTACTGTTTTCTTAGGACTTCAGTACAAGTTTGCAGTATTGTTTTTAATGTGTTCACCTAAAGCTGACCAAGATGAGAACATTCTGTCCAAGGATGTGTCGTAAGACTCTCTTGCACTCCCATCAGTCAGCTATGTAGCAGGCAGCAATAAGGAAGAAAACCCACTGCCACCTGTGCTTCCCAAAATGCTAGTGAGTACTTGTCCAGCACTTGACAGCATGGGAAATCTTTATGATGTTGTGACATTTCAGTGCATTTTTTTCAGAGAAAACTTTTGTATCCATTACCCACCAGAAAAAGTTTAGAAAATTAGAGGTGTTATCTTGAAATATTGAGCATGATTTCCTGATGTTGCAGTAGTATGCTGACACCTCGAAAGAAGACTGAGGATATCAGCATGGGGGATGAACATGTTTATCAAGAAATGACATTTAAGTACTGTGTGAAGAAAGTTATATTCCAAGTTTATTCAAAAACCTTCCTCTCTTCCCTGAGCCTTTTGATCCCTTTTCCAGTCAGTATTGAGATTGCTTTCTAATAATAATCTAAAACCCTATACTGTTGGTTTATTAGCCGTTTTATAGTAAGCTTGCTTATATTCTCAGTTTGATAATGTTATATGGCATTTGATTTTCTCCCTTTCTCAAACAGACACAAGAAATGGAAAAATATCTCTTATGTGTATGATTCCCATGATTCCTATACTTTCTCCTTTTTAAAACCTTAACCTCCTTTTATGCTTTTATTCTGTTTACTTCTTGCCTGTTTCCTCTTCTTTTGTCTTCCTAAATCTTTTCTCTTATATGTCAGTCCCTTGGCTCTGTTACTCTTCCTATTTGAAGTCAAAACCAGCAGGATTCCTCCTTCTTCAATCTACTCATTTCTGATTTTGACCTTATGTTTAATTCAAAATATATTGAGTCTTTCATGAGCAGATATGAGATCCAGTCTGGCTTAGTCAATACATATCTAGATCACAGATGCCGCAAATAACAATGTGAGCAAGACTTCAGGTCATGCACCTTCACAGTGTGCGACTGATTTGAAGCTTTGTGATGCTGATATGAGACCAGTTAAGCGTGCTAACAAACCCTGAGTTCTACAGCAAATAGTGCTTTTCTCCTTGTCCTGAAGTATGAACTATTGTATAATCCTGGTCCGTCCCCCCACCAGACATTTAGACATACAGAAGAAATTCAGTAGTTGGAGATGCTCTTGTTGCATCCTCTTGACATTGACTACATCCCTAAGAGCAACATGGACATAGCAATTTGGGGTGTCAGAGAAAGGCATCACAAGCTGAGTCCTAGAGGTTGTCACCACTGCATGAAAGAATTCAAAAGGTTTGTCATGTGGCCCTAAATATGTCTCCAGAACTGCCTTTTTCTGGAGACGAGGCTTTTTACTCAGGGCACAGGAGTCCTCTTCTGAGCTCAAGCCTACAAAGCTTCTTCTGAGAGATCAGTCTTTTAAGGCACACCAAGTAGGAACAGCATTTCACAAATTTCATGCGAACAGATCATCTGTGAGAGGCCGATGTTACAACCCACATCAGTGATCAAAGGCAGCTGTCTTGGGGTGACTTTATGCTGTTGTATCCCCTACCACCGCTCTATGCCCAGACATGATTCCTGAGCCTTTCTATGCCTTTAAAACTGGATGCAAGAGACAGAGAAAAAAAACTGAGCGAACTTTTCAAAACAGTCTGTGCTTCAAGGACACAGAGATTAGCTACTTCTGCGGAGGGCAGAGGAAGCNCCCCACGCCAACCCAGCTCTGAGGAGGAGGAGAGAAACTGCACCCACAGAAGGACTCTAAAATCTTTCAGGTTTTCTCTCCAGAGCGAGAGATTTTATTACTTAGCATTATTAGTATTGTTTTCCTGTGTGTTTGTTAAATAAATAGTTTTTATTTTCTCCTTCACTTTCCTCTGAGGAAAATTTGTTTTTTCCAGAACCCAATTGGAGGGAGGGGTGGTTTGTAACCTGCCTTCCTTTGAGGAGATGTTCCTTTTGGACGTTTCCCTGAATTTGGCCTAAACCGTCACAGGCAGCCTCCTTACCTGAGACTGTAAACCAGAGTGGACAGGGTAGTACTTTCTACCCTGACTGCTGAAGCTGGAACACTCAAGATAAATAAAGAATTTCAGGTAAAAAAAGAGAAACATTAATAATTATATATCCCCAGCGGTGAGAGTACTTATCTGCAAATAGGCAGATGGGAGTTCCAGCCCATTCTAACTACATTCTTCATTTGAATGCAGTGAACCCTTGCTAAAACATAGACAAACATCCCTAAAGTAACCAGAATACCAGCCTCCCAGCAGAGGTGAAAGCCATAATCTTTCCATGCCACCTCTCTCTGATTTTGAATAATTTGTACCATAGCGCCATCACCTCTAGGCAGACAAAGTTTTCCGCTATCTACTTCCTTCAAACATTGTCTTTAGGATGTCCTCCCAGAAAATTAGCTATGAGTTTCAATCCTTCAGGCAGAAGGAGGACAGGTCTGCCTCGCCCTTAGTACTCTTTTCCTGAACAATAACCACAAGTGCTTCTTTCAGCATCATTGTGCCATCCACTTAACACATTTTATGAATATTTGGTATACAATAACATACACCAGATAAAGTTAAATCAGAAACTGAGGCAGAAAAAATGCCTTATTCTTTGTTCCCATGTGGAATTAAAAGGCAGAAGGTGGCAAGCTGCTGAAATGACATACTCCTGCAAATGCATGACAGCAGAGCATCTTGAAAACCCAGATTTGAGTAGTGATGTAAATGTAACTGAACAGCAGGTAGATTGCATTTCACAATTTTAATCCTAAATTGTGCCTGAGTTTTTCTGTAGACAAACAAGTCTCTCATTGTAGCTGTCTGTAACTCAATATATTAAATACATATATTTCTTGTAAGAAGAGAAGCTGGATAAATATATTGTCCCTGCAATAGCTGGATGCCAAGAGATTAGAACTGGCACTTTCCCTGGAAATACATGCATTCCTTCAGAGCAGGCAGCAGGACTATCCTGGTTGTTGCCCTGGCAGGCAGGTGTCTTGCTTGGCTGACCAGCTCCCAGTCTGTCCCACTGGGCAACCAGGGAGACAACCAATGTGTTAGCTTGCCAGCTTCTGGGCTGTCTGAGTGGCAGATGGACTTGCAAGCTGCCTGGCTGCCTGCCTGCCTGGCCCTCCTTTTGCCTGCTGGCTGATTTACCTGCTGCCCAGCTCCCCAGATGCCTGGCAGGCTGCCTGCCCAGTTTGCCTGATCATGGGTGAGGTTATGGGCCCAAAATAGTTTGTTCTGCAAAGCAGGAGACCGCAGTGTTGGTGTTTTGTTCTCATCCAATCTGGAATGTCCCATAAAGCAGAAATTCCCATCCCAGCAAGCTTTAGTAATCAGTTTACAACATTTATCCATGTATTCTGTACATGGCAATTTAGACTTCTTAAGACTGAGGAAACACCTCGCTGGAAATGTTTGCATAATATGTTCCTGACTTCTCAGATTGCTTTGTACAGATTTTCTTTAGCAAAGTTAGAAAAGATTTTTAGACAGGCTTGTAATATTAATCATTGGCTCTATTTCTACTGAATTAAGCTACAGCCCAAACCATAAAGTACTAATAAACTCTAATATAGACTCATGAAAAATCATAATGATGATGGTACAGGATATGTGGCCAATATATTTGCCAAGTGGATTGAACCTTTTCTTACTTACAAAAAATAAAGATATAAATTTCTATTTGTCATAAAGATGGCAGGAGTCTGCCTTTTCTCAGAATACCTTACCTTTAATATTCCAATTTCATTTTAATCACACTGTCCTAAAGATTTCACTCTGCTTAAATAATGAAAAAAGGTGTTATAAAAATTGCATGAAATCAGCTTGCCCCAGGACAGGTTCTGTTGGATGTAATTACATATGCTTCAACAACTGGAGCAATGTGTTGTGAGAGAGGCTTTTAAGGTGACAGAAGTTAATTGCGCAGGTTTTAAGGTAAAAAGAGAATGGAGAACAATGACCAGCGCACTAAGAAGAAGCTGTTCAATTTCTTAAAGCTCAAGAGAGTAAAAATGTTATTAAATTATAAATGGACAAAAAAAGAGTGGTAAATAGGTGATACACTTTGTCATATAGGGGAAATAAAAGCAGACTCTGACCTGGTGGAAAGTATTGTACTCTGAGAAAGACTATCAGATACAAAGTTCTTTATGACATACCTACATATAAAATAGGACTGTTGCCTATAAAGAAGTCTGTGATATTTCCCTGGTGACACTGCTCTAGAAGGCAATACAATAAGAAATACAATTTTTTTCTGCAGTGTTGGTAAGGACAATACATCAGAATTGAAGTCTGAGGCTAGGGAAAACATTTAGACTTCTTTTTCCCTGCTGGAATAAAACAAATTTTTTTTAAAGGACTCTCTGGGTGTCATTTCTCTTATGAACCGTGAACTTGCTTTCCTAAGATGTGCCAGATAGTCACAAAGAAGACAAAGGGACTGTGCATGCCTTTCAGTAGAATTAATAAATATATCAAAGACCTAATAAATATCTTCATCACCTTATACTGTGCATATGATATAGCAGCCCTTTAAAACATAGAATACTTGGTGCATAATTAGTCCTGTTGTAGTTCCTGATAAATAAAATTTGCACTTCGTATTGACTTCCAGATATTTGGGTATCAGGTCTCCCATTATGCAGGAGGCACTAGAAGCACAGTAGGTTTTTTTATTAAGCATGATTTCTTGAGTTACAGACCTTGTTCAAGGATATTGCTACCAGTACATTAATTGCTACTAATAAATTAATTATATTGCATTGAAACACTTAATAATAGAGGCACACTCAAGAAGTGAAGGATTATTGTTGAATTTTAATGTTAGATTCAAATACATCAGCTTTACAACTTGAGTCTTTCCTATTCTATGGCCACTTGATTTTGATGAGCTGGAAGCATGCATAAGTCCTACAGGCTGCTTAAAAAGACAGCAACATTTCACATGAGAGAATGCAAAGAACAATATGCCTTTCACTCACAAATCTAGCTGACAGTACTTGGAAAATCTTTAATTTATTTCTTACAAAAGGTTCTTAATTCTTAGCTCTTCTCCCCAGGGAGCTCTGACTTCTCCATGACTTGATTTTTTTCAGGTCTAGTCTATTCTTTCTCCTAGTTTAAGTTTTATCCTGTTTCTCATTACCGGTATTGCTGTAAATAAATCTCATAATCTGATTTCCTCATTAGGGTACATAGCATGTATCTGTCTAGTCCCTAAGAGTTTCTGGAGCAGAGTTAAGGTGTTAATGCCCAAATCCTGAAATGTTCCTACACAGGGCCAGCAGCCTTCCTTTAGTCATGGCCAGAATATCACAGCTGAGGAGAGACAAAACTCACAGAGCCCCATGACTGATGGGCACTGCAAAGTAAGTCTCCATTACAATACTGAATTTTGGCCCTAAAATTCTTCTTATGTCCTCTTTTAGGAATATAACTTCACTTAAAGATGCTCCTCCAAATAAATAACTGAGTGAAGTATTCAAAGATGGGTTCCTTCCACTCCTTGCATAGCTTGAGCCTGAAATTCTTTCCATATGACTGAATGCCCAATGATTTTTTTTCATTTATTTAAATTGTAGTTCCTCTCCCATCCTTGTCTTGGCAAGATGAGTGATTTGTGCTCTAAAAAGTTCCTATACACTGTATGTTATCAAAGTCATCAGAATACCAAAAAGTTGGAAAATTTAGTATATCCAGTATCTGAGGCTGAAGGGGCAAAAAAGAAAAGGTGGTCTATATTTTTCCTAGAGCTTGCAGTTGAGCAGATAGAACAACTTTTAAGGAATAAAGGATCCAATCTTACAAAGACTGCTTCCTTTTTATTAGGATGAACAACTCTGTGGAGTTCTGCTGCACAGAGATTCATAAAACTCTTATGCAAATGTTTTATTCCTGGACTCAACCTAGATGTAAATAACATCCTGGAAAACATCCTCTCCAAGGTATATGAAAGATATAACATAGATCTGTTTGGTGCCTCTGCAAACTACCTTATAGGTTCACAAAGTACATGAGTTTTGCATTTTTCAAGTTTTGTCTTGATTTTGGAGAATGTTCACATTAAAATGGAGACTACTCTGGTGGAAAGCTGCAATTCCAACTGGAATGTGGTAAGGGAGAAGGGCTGATCATAGCAGTTATATAGCCATCATACCTAGAGATCTTGATTAAGTTATGCCTTAGCAAAGTGGATTCATGGCCACAATTTCTGAGTCACTTTTTCAGTATTTATGAGTGTGTTCTTGTATAACTTGTACAGCTGACCTGCATCTTCTTCATGACAGTCTTGTCACTTCACTGGCTTATTTCTCTGATATTAAGAGAATATCCTCCTCTAAAGAAATACAACTTTTCATGAACTTTTTGCTACCATAATAATTTGCTGGTTCATTCAGCCTACTCTTTGCTTGCTGACTTTTAGTTACACCATAGGAAGCAGTACGGGAATAGAAAAGTCACTAAAAAATGAAAAATAAACAGAGTTAGAGGTTCTAAAAAAATACATTTTATAAATCGTTGATGCTTATTATGACAGCACAGTAAGCCACCAGCTCACTAGGTTGGTGTGATGTTGTGCAAAAATGCAAGGACACAGCGATGTTTTCTCTCTTCACTGAATGAAAGGCAAAAATGAACACACTACCCCCTGGGCAAAATGTCCCCAATAAACATAGTGTTGGCGTTAAAATATGACAGAATGACAGGCACAACGGAAAACTTGAATCATTCTTACTGCATGAGACATGTTGAAGGTAATATATGAATAATCCAGAGAAGGTTATGCTAGATAAAACAGCTTAATTCATCTTTGTCAGTTTATGTGTAATATGCATAGTGATTCAGTTCTACCTCTTAGAAGTTGGCATTTGAATCCATTGGAAACCTGCTAGATCAGTTGGATCCATTGAAGGCACAGGGATTATCAGTAATTTGTTGAATATGCAAACACTTTTTTTACTTATGAAGCCGATCCAGTACATGACTTATGCCTCTTTACAGAATTCGTTCGTGAATATTTTATTAGAAGTTTTCCATGTCTTAACCTAAAATTTTTTAAAATATTTACCTACCAGAATCTCCAATGTTTTAACCTCTTTTTTGTTTTGTTTTGTTATGTTTTGAAATGTATCTGTAATAACTGCAAACTTTTAGCTTGGTAGCCTTTTATTTTAAAAATAGAGAAACAATACAGGCGGAAGTCTCATGAACAAGCTATCTCCAAAATTTAACATGCTGTAATATACACCTTTGTAACATGCTCTATCAGTTTTATTTCAATTTAGTGGCAGATGTCCAGATGCTCTATGTACTGAAGTAGGCACCACAGAGAAAATAAAGGTGCAGAGAGTGTGCCCAGTCTGCATCTAGCCTTAGTGACCGCAACCCACTTCCAAAAGCCCATATTAGTTTAATCTGGACTGAAAGCAAAACGCAATGTCCAGTCATACCAAATGGTTGCTGTTTCTCCACAAGCCTGTGTGGAAACGCATTATTGTCCGGTTAGCTGGCAAAGAATCATCACAGTACATCTTCAGTTACATGTCTAGCTGAGAAATCCAGCTATAAATAAATAAAACCTCTCCTAATTCAGACAAAAAGGGTTTACTTGCAGCATAAGAAAAAGCAAGGAAACAAGAAACAAGGGTATCTATGCAGTGAAGTCATATATATGCTCTTGTTAGTGATAACCTTTGTATTTCTGTTGGACACTGAAATCTTACTGAAACATGATGTCCCTTCTTTTTTTTAAAAAAAAAGTATGATATATTTTGACTGAGCATGAGTAAATTTCTTCAGCCACTAATTTAGTTACTTTATCACCTAAAAAGTACTAGAGGCATTTCAAAGCCATTAACCTGTTCTTTATCTCTCCCCCTCAGTCTCAATTCGTACTGAAGGAATTTATGCCAACTGGAATGGCTTTGACAGGGAAGACTGACCAAGTATCACCTGATGGTTTGCTGTCCCAAACTGTGCTAATATTTTTGCATATTCTTGATGACACTTAGCAAGAAATAGATAATTTGAAGGTCAGCATCCCAGTATTAAAGAAACAAAAATCAAATTATTTTTTGCTAAACAAGGAAATGTTAATCTGTCCTAATAGTATTCAAAAAAATAAAGTATTTTGTTTCAAACATCTCCAGCATATTTATCATATGAAAAAGGCTGCCCTTTTTATTTCTCCCTTGAGGCAGAAAATCAGAAAAAAGGGAGTATTGGAAAAACAACACCCTTTGGGAAGTTTAGCTCCACATAATTTTTCTTCACTTTGAACAAATTATCTTTGCTCTACCTCCTTTATACCTACCTATATCTTACTTGATCAGCAGGTTTTAATAAAACAAAATTAAACCAGACAAGAGTTTCTTACTTCCCTTTATCTCATGGCAATGCAGAGAAACCCTAGAGCCTGTACCTTGACATACATTTATTTTAAAGTTTATTTAAAACTTCCTCTATTCTCATTGTTTCATTCTAGCATGGGGATGAATGCTAGAATCCCCTACTTTAGGATGGGCTTTATCCATTTTATAGATAAAACAAAATACAACATACAACACTTCTGCTTCTGTTTTGTGGCTTCAGGTTTTCTTCCTCCCTTTTTCAGTCCTTAGTAAAACCCATGCTCAGAAATTAATAAATATATTGCTAAATAGTTTTGACCAGGTCTTTCAGAAACCTCTTTCCTATCTTCTCTTGTTACAAAAGGCCTTTCCATTAGAGCATACCAGAAAATTTGGATTGTTTTGACCATGTTCCTTTAGTGTGAGAGATGTTGAGACATCAAGAGGATATGCCTGTGGAAAGGCATCACTGAATGGAAAGAGTCCACTGAATAAAACTAGTCCAAACATCAGTGTGTTCGGTTTAAGCAGAAACCTTTTCCTAGCCCTGAGAAGCTGTTCGAGTTGAAACCTATACCATTAGCTAACACAGCATCAGCATTTTGTAGCAACTACCTCTTTCACAGCTGTCAGCAGTGACAAAAAATACAGAATGAGTTTTTAAGGCAGTTGGGGGGAAGAATTAGCAATAGGTGGATCTATAGAAGTTAAAGATGTCTCACATCTAAAAAACAAAGAAATTTTGAAAACTTGAAAAAGCCTTTAAAGCATTTCAGAACTATTCCAACAATGGCATATTTACCTAGGGGTAAGCTGATTGCCGTCTTCAGTGTGTGCTTTTCAATTCATATAAAGCTTTTCACTCATGTTTTATAGGAAGCCTGTACACTTGCATCAGTTCCCCTTATGCAGTCAGCTCTGGGCCTCACCTCTTCATTTCTGTGTCTATAGTTTCCAATGCCATAGTTATGGAAGCCGTATCAGCCTCTAAGAAAGAAATTAATGGCTGAATGTTACAAGGTCTATGTGGCAAACCACCTACACGCTGTTGGATTTCCATGGCCTGGCTTCCTTTAGAACAGTTAGACTTTGTGTAGCATGAGGAAGGTCTGAGGATGCTCTGGTGCTTCTGTAGGCAGCACTGGTGTGGGACAGGTATAGCCTGTAATCCCTGTCACAAGGGAAAAGGGGAAGTGCTGCTGCATTCAGGCTCCAGCACTATTCATTTTGGCAGTAAGGATTGTTTTCACCTGTGGAATCTGCTCTATTTGCATTGAGTCATTCATCTTCAATACAGTTTAGATAACCTCCTCAAACTATCGAAAGTAGGTGTAAATCTGTGACTGCTGTGGCATCAGAATGATTGAAAATCATTTAATTATGCTGTTTGAAACAGTCTTCACAACAAAAGTCTCCTTGCAATCAGCACAGTAGAAATACATTCCTCTGAAATTAGTATCCTTAAATGAAGGATATAAAAATCAGTGTCAAGCAACTATTAATATGCAATCTATTCTATCACTAAGCCTCTCAGAGCCTGTTTTGCTGCACCAGAGAAATCAGGAATTTCTTATGAGGAAAGACAGTCCACGAAACAGAGAGTGCTTGGTCTTTGGTTACATTGATCTTCAGTAGCATCAGGTAGTTTTCATCAACCCTTTCAGTTTTCAGGCTGCAGCCTGAGAGTATGTCAGAAGTAGCTCTTTGGTTACAATCAATTCACTGCTTCTAAGTTTTTCCCAGAACCAAACATTTAATGTGTACCCCAAAGAAAGAGTCTCATTTTGAAAGTAAAACAGAATCCTGTGTGATGAGGTTAGAGTACATTTGTCTGCACATATCCACATCAGTCTGCAAAATAAATATTGTTTGACAGCTTCAGGGTTTTTGTAGATAATATTGGCCTTTCAATTTTACCTTTTTATTTCTTTATGTTCCTGAAATTATCAATGACATACCAAAAGGCTGTTTCACTTCTTATTAGTCAAAAAGCAACAAGAGAGTGTAATTAAGAATTGGTAGCTTGGATAATTTTCCTTTCAAGTAGGAGCAGCTTATAACAGTGAACTAATTTTCCCGGTATGGACTACAGATGAGTGATAACCAAGCAAGGAGTTAGTTATAAAGACAGGTAAGCTACGTTTCCATGCAAAGCTTAGTCAAAGATATCACTGCCACCAAACCAGAGGCCTCCCCTTCTCCACATGTATTTCAGCTCCGTTTTACAGTTCTGCTCCTCCTTTTCACAAGCTGCAGCACTCAGTAAAGCTTTCCTGAAGCTCATTCAATTCACAGTGCAGAAAAAAAACCTTCATTTTCATTTCTCTGTTTTTTCTGTACCGTCCTTTTGCAAGGACGCTAATTGAATTGAATTAGCTCCCAGTGAAGTCTAAATTGATGCAAAGTATGCAGCAGCAGCAGCAGCATGTGTTCAGGAGGGGGAAGGAAAAATGAGGAGAGGGAGAGAATGGAGTGCCATAGCGATACATTGGCTGGGATGAGCAGAGGAATCTACTCACCCTGCCCCAGGCAACCTTCTTCTTAAAGTCATGTAGAAGCCATATAAGGCATAAAAAATGGAAACTGAATACTGCTTCTTATCAAAACCTCCATTGCACTATCCCAAAAAAGAGGGACAAATGGCTAGATTAAGCTGGGAGAGTAAAAAATTCAGTGGTTCAGACTCCTCCTTAGAGCAATTTTACACAGGTGACCAGAATAAGGACAGGATAATTTTTGCCCTCTGATTCAAAGTGTGCTGAATAATACAAAGAATGTGATATGATGTGCTAGATCATTGTAGAATGCAATGTCATATGATGTCACCAAATATAAATCAGTACAGAGGTGTTTCATCTCAATTGGTATCCCTGCAAGATTCAATTTCCCAGCAGTTAATGAACAGATAATTGTCATGTTTGGAACAATTTAAATAATTTTAAATATTTCAGCTTATGTTCTCCTACCAGAAAAGAAATCACACAGGTAGGACAACAGAATTTTTGTTTATCTTAAAAGGCCTTGTCCAAAAAAAGAAAAATAAGTAAATCTATACCTTAGTTGTAGTGGGTTTGTACTTAAGTGTTGTACAAATATATATTTGTTTTGTGAAATGTAGCTCTTGGTTCTTAAAATATATTGAATAAAACTTAGTTTGTCCAACACAAGGTTGCCTCATTTAGTGCCTTATTTGCAATATCAGACTTAAATTAGGCTTATGTGCTTTAATTTTGTTCAGTCTGTGAAGTAGTGAGTAATAGTTTGTTGGCACTGAATTTCCATACAAATATGAAAAACACCAAAGTGTGCTCAAGCAACTTTTTTAGAGCATATGCTGTTTGAATTATTCTTTTGCTGTGCCAGGAGCTCACCACATTCACACCACTGTATGAATGCATGGTTTTAGTACCAGTTAATGGAGACATATCCACCTTTAAGGTAAAGGAGCTCCTCATTCCTATTTAATTCGCTCATGAAACTCCAGGGAGTGGGAAGGGGGAGTTTCTTAGTTCTGCTTGTCCTGCCAGGAAAAGAGTGTGAGCTGCTATTGAAGTACTCAAGCCTAATCCAAACACTGGCTCTTTCCCTGTGAATCCCGAGAAAATACTGCTATCTCCTACAGGTACCGCTATCATTGGAGCACACCTCTTCAGCAGAGCATGTGAGCCATGGGCTTTCTAGGACCCTGCTGAACTCTCTCATGTTTTAGACACTTAGGTACCACATAAGTACACACACCATAGGCCTACAGTAGCTGTGCTGGGTCCTGGAACAAATAGTGCCAGATTGTGAGAAACTGATAAGGAAGAAAAAAAGAAAATAGTCAAGGAGCACACATTTGACTTCCCTGCTCTCCCGCACACACGAGTATAGTTGCAACTCTGTAAGATGAAAAAATGGGGAATACTTTCCCGCCTACTGCTACCTTTTTCTCTAATGTGCCTCACAAAAAAAAAAAAAAAAAGTTGAAAATCTAGTTTCCAAGGGTGTTGAATCAAAGACATCAAGATGTATTAGTTTGAATTAGTTAGAGGACTGAATCTGAAGTATTTAGAGAACATTAAACAGTCATGTGGGCAGCCTCAGAAATATAGTGGCAGTATTTCACTTAGTTCACTTCAAAAGATGCTCACATGAGGATTCAATGCTCTTTAACTAATACACTTTCAATTTAGACCTCAAATAAATTTGATTACCAGGTAGACAAGTTCTTAATTGGCCATAAAATCCTTTAAACCCTCTTTTTTCTGAAATCGTTGTAGTACTGCACAAAAGGTGAAAATGTGCCTCAGAAGCATGGTGGCATAGTCTAAGGAATTTTCTGCTGGACAGAACTGAGAGGGTTGCGCACAACATATTCAGGATTGATGGGGTCAGTGCAAAACATCTTGCTACCCAGGCTCCCACAAATACCTGCTGCTGTGAGCAGGTAGCGATACCTCACCATTGCGCATTCACACCCTTATGTGAAAGGCGCATGGCTGTGTCCTGCTGTCCTCAGCTAGTCTCATGTTGTTCCTGAAGACCTGTGTGTCTGGGACCCCCTCGGTGCTGTTTCACACCTCCACTGCCCTTGGATACCCACCGATCCTTCTGTGGCCTTTAGCCCTGTAACATTCATATCTGCTTCCGTCTTCCTCTCCTCTGTCCCACGGGTGTTGCCCCAGTGTGTGCTGCTGCTCAGAGGAATCTCTATGTCCTCAGGCACTCAAACACTTACTTGATAGATAAGTATTTAATGTAATTTATGAAGTGTTGAAATAAATGGCAAACGACAGATAAAATGTTGAAAATAACATGCTACTTCAACACTTTATGCTTCATCAGCTTTTTATTTCAACACTTTACACTCAAAGTGTGAATATGATAGGGTTTATCAAGGGCATTTATCTTTGAGTTATGTTAGCATGGAGGATTGTGATATAAAACATCCATGTTACTCACAGTTACAACATGCTGAATATTCAATGCACAATTCGAAAAATTTGTTAAACCCAATTTACTTTCATGGTCTTTTTTTAACCAAGGATGCATTGTGAGGATTTGTGAGTCAGCCAGCAACCAAAGGTCCTTCCTTCTCTTAAAATAAATAGCAATACAAACTGACTGACTTCAGAAGTCTTGGTGACTGCTAAGTATGAAATTGTTTTATGCAGAAAAGCTGAAAGGTAGAAAAGCTGAAAGAAGAACGAAAGTCAGTTTCAAAGTATGACAGCTGAATTAGATATTTACAGCACACTATTCAGTCAGTGCAAAACTTTTCTTGTGAATTGTTAATTAGTAGGATTTGTATTACAGTAGTACCAGACAAAATTCTGTGTTCCATCATCCCAGGCATCAAGACTGCAGAAGATTCAAACACAAATAAAATGCCATAAAAATATCCATTTTTTAATATTTTCTTTAACCTGTTTGTCAGTTATTTCTCATCATTTATAAATATCACAAGAATACAGTCCATAGACAATGCATGCTATGTTTGTTGTTTATATATATTATTAGTGCATATATATAATAATAAACCATTATTAGTCTTATACACTATTAGTCCAATGTACAGAGCCATCTGAATCATCTGTTTTTATTACAGTTCCCACAAGTGCATAAATATAATTTCTACCTGGCAGCACATTAAAAGATGCAATAATCTCTGACAGGAATCAATACCGTTACTGAAAAAACCTTTACTTGCTCGCAAGGAAGTTTCTTTGCAAATTCTACATAAAAGTGAATTGTTTCTCCCAACACAATTACACCTGTCCCTCTCTTTCAGTGCCTAGTAGGAAAAACTTTGATCACACCTTCAGAATGGTGCAGGAAGACAGAGGATGTGGTAGAAGTGGCCCAAGGAAATAGAGAACTTGAAAGCAGTGTGAGTTTCCTCTGGGACAATTTTATTAGCCTAAGAAAATAAATACATGAAAACTGATTTTTCTAAAAGTTGTTGCTTGATTTAACTCTTATGTTTATTTGACCATAATGCCACTAATTTGTTTGGCATAGCTGAACTAATCTGTGAGCTTTTCAAATATTTTAAATGTCTGTTTGAACCAATATGCTTGCTTTCAGATGCAAAATATTTTTTTTTTTTTTAAAACTGCTGTGCTCCTTAGTATTGAACAACAGTGACATATACCAGGAGACATATTTTCAGAGTGCATTGTCAACAGTACTGTTAATAATTTTGTGCATCTCAACCATCTTCCTACACATTATTGTTATAATCATGTAACAGAAATGAGCTTATCTGCATGAGGTGATTCAAGTTCCCACAGTGCTGGGTAGACACTACATTTTGCTGAGTTCTGTATAACATCTGTCAGCAGACACAAAGCTTAACAAGTTGCTGTGAGCGGTGGGAGCTCAGACATGTATCCATGGGGAAAGAAAAGGAAAGGAGGTAAGAATATTGTTATTTTCAGAATATGTCAAGTTTGTAGGCTTTAGATTAAAAACAGATTACAGGATGTGGAGGAAGTGTGATGTTATGAAAAAAAACTACACATGAAAAAGAGGGCCAGGGTGGTTGAAACTGCTGGTAATGGGATGAAAAGTCCCTGTGAGCTTGATTTTCAGCTGGTCTCCAAGAAGACTTTCAATATACAGTTGTTTATCAGGTCTATACTACTAAAATAAAACACTTTGAACCTGAATGTGCTTTAAAGGATTTTGGACAGATATCATTTGAAACAAAAAAACCCCCAACCATCAATACATAAATATTTGCAAATCATTTTCCCAAAAAAAATACCTGATTTTTCAAACACATTATCTGAGCAGAGAATATCATCCAGCTGTATAAACAGAGTTTAGTACACTGCAGCAAACATAAATATATATTTTTAAGACCTAAGGTATAATGTAACTTCTGTGGAACCATATGGGTAATCACTTTATACAACAGCTTGTGATACGCTTCTTATCCTTAAAAGTTTAAAAGGGCAAACTTTTCCATGCAAAGGCTTTAATTTGAGATTCTGTGTTTCTTCTACAATCACCTTGAGAAGAGCAAGGGAATTGCAGTCTCTAGATTACTTTTAATTGCTTATCAGCTATTTTAGAGGAAAGACATGCAATAACTCTGACTTTGGTCTTGTCAGAATGAAAAAAATTACTAATTATGCATTATATAAATTGTACTGGACCTGGATAGAGTTAATTTTCTTCAGACAGTTCATATGGGACTTATTTTTAGAGTTTTGACTAAAATAATTTTGATGGAATACAAACTTTCAGGCTTTTGCTGATTAGTGCCTGCACGATGTCAGGTTCTCACTCTGTGTCCCCAGGTGAATAGACTGGAATGCTCTGTAGTAGGCTGGGAGAGGAGACAACTGGACAGATCACCCAAACTAATCAAAGAGATGCTGCATATCATGCAATTCCATGCTCAGCAACGAAAGATGAAACAGGAGGGCTTAGGAGGCTTACCAATGTTTTTCTCAGGAACTGGCTGGGCATAAGTCAGCTCATGGGAGGTGGTGAGTGGTTGACTTTGTGTAACTTGGTTTGTTTTCTTCTCTCTTCTTCCACTTATTCTTCATTTATTTTTTATTACTAGTAGTAGTAGTAGTAGTATTAATGATTAATAATAATAATAATAATAATGTTGTTGTTGTTGTTGTTGTTGTTGTTGTTGTTGTTGTTGTTATCTTGATTCCCCAAGCTTTCTTGCTTTTATTTTCCATCTCCTCTTCCCCACTCTGGGAGAGTGGGGGTGGGGGAGGGAGAGTGCAATCAGCTCTGTGGTGTTTAGCAGCCTGCTGGGGTGAATCAACAGCTTATATAGAGAGAGATATAAGTATACAAAGCTTTCGTTAAGGTTCATGTATTTTCTTACAGACACCTGAGTAAGAGCATATCCTCAGAATTCAGCTTCCTACTCCATCCTTCAATCCCTCTGAATCATCCAAAGAAATGTTTTGTGTCTGTGCAGCAGATTAGTGAAATGTTCCATGTTAAAAAATGTTTTTCCCCTACCTCTTCCCCAAAAAATCTGGCACTGGCACAACACAAGGGGTCAGTAACTGCAAGACAGTACCAGGGGTCTGGAATAAGGTGAAGTGAGTATGCAATAAGCAAATTTCATTGCAAGAAAAAGAATTTTAATTATCTTATAAATGCCTTTTATGATTTCTCTCCTGTGCAGCCGTACGTAAGCATCTGAAATGGATCAACCCGTCATCAAGTCAAGCTCTCTACAAATACATATCTCCAAAATTATTTTAACCTTATCAGACATTCCAGTCCAAAACTTGCAGAGGAAGGTAGAAAACATAGAAGACAAGTGATTTCAGTCATAGGGGTGGATGACTAATAGAGCTGGGATAGAAGTTCAATTAGCCTGGTGACACCTTGTCCATTCAACTACCATGAACTACTAAGAGACCTTCCCTTTCTTTAACTCCCAGAGCACATTTTTACTGGCATTCAGCATCACAAAAGACTGAAGGTCAAGTAACCTCTTCAGGTCCGGAAGCTCAGTATGAAAGACAGAGAGCATAATATTCTTGTCAGCAGTCTCAGACTTTTATACTCTGGTGGTTTAGGACATGGGGTTTTTTAAATTGTTATTTATTTATTTATTTATTGCATCTCTTTTTTATATCAGAATTATTTGGAAAAAAGCAAGTAAAATTATGTTTTCTTCATCATTATTTTATGATATTGTTTTGCATGAAGGGCTATTTAACCTTTTGAGTTAACCAGTAAAGAAGAGCAGGCTTTAAAACATTGAAAAATATATTTTTAGGTGTACTAATGTTGTTAGACAAAACATTTTTAATTAAGGATTCTATGAACAGAATATTTAAGAAAAAACTGCTATTAACAGTATAAACTATGTACTTTATTCATTGCACATCTAAAGCAAAAGGTGCCAGACTGCTGTTGGAAGCAGTGATGACTTGTTTGGAAAACTAAAAATGCTTTCCTTTAGAAAGCTTCTAGTCTTTCTAAATTTGTGCAGTGACAAAAGAATATGAAAAGTTTGCAATGAATAGTTGTCATCACCAAAAAGAGTTTAGACACATTGAATTAAAGCTCAGGCTTCTCTGACTCTTGAGCTCCATATTTGGCAGACCATTTTTCTTCTCAGAAAAATGTATACTGACAGGGAATGAAAGTCACATGTACATGATATGCCAAAAATTTTGCGTCCAAAATACTTTCTCTGTTGTCTTGTAACTTGACTTTTGTCCTTTGTGTTCAGAACTGCTTCATGGGGCAGAGCTGGAAAAAGGGAATTTGCGCAATCAAATTGAAAAAATGCTGGGCAATCAGAGCAGATTTGTTGTGAAGCCATGCATCACACTTAAATGATTCTGAATAAATCATCTGTAAAATTACACCTGTTTATTTACAGACAGTGTGCAACAAAAGGAATAAAAAAAAATTGAAAGTCCTGAGACCGCTTGACCAAGTTTTTGCACAAAGCAACCAGCATGTTTAAAACAAGTTTGCACATTCAATAATAGGGCCTTAAAGGGTTGTTCTGCAATATTGTAGTTAAGGGAGTGTGTCAGTCAGAGTTACACACATGCAGATTTGAAATAAAATGAATTGGTTGCAAGGGAGGTGACTGCTCTTGATCTTTGCATTTGCTCCCACTGAGGTCCTGGAGATCTGCAGCAGTGTATCAAGACTCCTGTCAGCTGTCCTTAGCTGGTTGTCAATGTTCTTCATACATAGCAGATTTGAGTTTAGCTTGGTTATGGTGTAGGGCAAGTATAACATTTTCCAGAATGTATGTAGCAAGTTTCAAAGTAATGTAATTTTAAATAATATGTGAGTTTGAATGGGGGAAAGGTGTTCAAGTCCTGCAAAAAAGTCCTGTTTCTTTCTAGTAAGTGAGTGAGAAGACTGAAATATCATTAGAAGCTGATGGTACAAAATGGCATATCTCTATGCACAGTCTTTGACAGAAAGAATGTGCTGGGTTTTTTAAGTTGAATTTCTAAATTTGCAAAGGCAGGTTGTGCTGGTTTTGGCTAGGATAGAGTTAACATTCTTCACAGAAGCTAGCATGGGGTTATGTTTTGGATTTGTGTTGAAAACAGGGATGTTTTTCTTATTGCTGAGCAGGGCTTGCACAGCAAAGCCTTTTCTGCACCTCACTCCACCACTGAGGAGGCTGGAGGTGCACAAGGAGATAGGAGGGGACACAGCTGGGACAGCTGACTGCAACTGATCAGATAGATATTCCAGACTACATGGTGTCATATTCAGCACATGGAGCTGGGAGAAGAAGTAAGAAGCAGGGGGGGCATTCAGAGTGATGACATTGGTACTCTGACATGGTTTAACCCCAGACCAGAAATCAAGCCCCACACATCTTCTCAATCACTCCCCCAACAGCAGGATCACAGAGAGAATTGGAAGAATAAAAGCTAGAAAAATAATGGGTTGTGATAAAAACAGTTTAATAGGAAAAGTAAAAGCCAAATGCACAAATAAAGCAAAAGAAGGAATTAATTCACTGCTTCCCATGGGCAGGCAGGTTTTCAGCCATCTCCAGGAGAGCAGGGCCCCGACACACACAACAGTTACTTGGGAAGACAAACACCATCACTCAAAACATCACCCCCTTCCTCCTTCTTCCCCCACTTTATATACTGAGCATGATGTTATTTGGTCTGAAATATCCCTCTGGTCAGCTGGGGTCATCTTCCTGGCCGTGTAGCCTCCCAGCTTCTCGCCCACCCGCAGTCTCCTTGCCAGCATAGCAGTAAAAAAAAGCAGAAAAGGCCTTGGGTCTGTTATAAGCCCTGTTCAGCAATAACAAAAACATCTCTTTATTATCAACCCTGTGTTCAGCACAAATCCAAAACATAGCCCCATACCAGCTACTGTGAAGAAAATTAACTCTATCCCAGCCAAAATCAGTACATCTTCCCAAGTCACCACGTCCATGATGGAGCCTGGCTTTCCTGGGGGTGGCTGAACACCTGCCTGACTCTGGGAAGCAGTGAATTAATTCCTTGTTTTGCTCTGCTTGCATGCATGGCTTTTGCTTTACCTATCAAACTGTCCTTATTTCAACCCATGAATTTTCTCTGTCTTACTCTTCCAGTTCTCTTCCCAATCCTGCTGGTAGGCAAGTGAGTGAGCAGCTGCGTGGGACTGAGTTGCTGACTGGAGGTAAACCACAAGGCAGAGATGTGTTCTGAATTTAATATTTCCCCCCTTGTTGTTACAAGGCGTGGTTTACATTATTGAACCCTTGGCAGCTGAAGCACGACTGAAACTGATAATATATATCAGTTCACACAGGACAACCAGATTCTGTGGGTCCTTTCTGAACAGTGATGGGGCAGATTGAGGGGGAAAAAAAAAGCATTAAGCAATGCTTAGAAAAGGACTTAGTCAACATCTGGCTATTTTAAACTTTTCTGATAGGAATGATTTCAGATGTCTTGGTAGTTATTAGGCTCACATCAATCAGAAAAGACTCAGATGGTAAGTAGGACCAAAAATAATGAAGAGATGATCTTGATCAGATACAAGTTTTCTTACAGTTCAGGAACCAGTTTTCTCACAAAAAAAAGGGCAAGGTAGCAGAAGGTCCTGAGACAATTTGGTGTGAGGAGAGAGAGAAGTGAAGCCATTCACTTCAGAGGATAAATACTGAAACTTTGAGGGTTGAGAAGAAAAGCAGTTAACAGATGCTGATATACCTGAGGGGCTAACACTGTTGCAGGACATCTACTCAATTACCTGCTATGACATATTGACATAGGGAATGGGACAAGGAACACTGCTGCATGTGAAACACCCAGCCCCAAAGTTCACCATGCCCTTTAGGCCCAGCTACATAGGTCTCCCTTGCAACATCTATAGAATACACATATTCTGGAAAGAAATTAGTACGTGGTCCTTTCTTTGTTTTCTATTTTTTTTTTCTTTTTTCCTCAGTTCTATATGTGAGCCTTTTCCAGAAAAGAGAATATATCAAAAAGCACAAGTCTAAAAAGGCCTATATTTTATGTAGACAGCTAATGCCATATGAACAGAAGTGCAGGGCTGGTGAAAATGAGAAGGCATTTTCTTTTTATTTCATATCTACAGTAAATTGATTACATTCCAAGACCATCCCCATGGACTGAAGCAGCATTTGTCTATATTGTAACAGCAGCAAACATCAGAACTAGAGTAAAGCATCCTGCAATGATGCATGATATCCTAATCCATCTGGTATACAACAAGTGTCTTTCAAATTCCCCCATATGAGATTCACCAGAAGAAGAGGTTCTGTGTTTCCACTGTTTAAAACCCACTCGTGGGGGAAAGGAAGGGAAGGGCTCCACTTGCAAAATTCCACTCCACTAGAAGCATAAAAAAAGATAATTAAGTTAATTCAAATACAGTAGCTCTCTGGTACTGTATGTCTGAAGAAGGAAAAGATCCCAAAGGGTACTATTCCCTTCCATCTGTGTTGAGAAGTTAAATCATTTATTCAGAGAATGAGGTTATCCATTGGTTTTGTCCATTTCTCATGTTTTCATCACAGAATATCTTTTCAGACAAGAGAAGCTGTATAGGTCACTTCTACACAGGCCACCTTCCTTTATAAATTGCTGACTTAATATCAGTTAACAGAGAGTTGAGCACTAGCCAGTTTGGTGAATTTCCATGATTTAGCGTAGCCTATTGAATAGTCATTCTTTTCTATATATCCACTGGGTTTCCTTGGCTCCATATAGAATTTTCCTTTTATCTTCTTCATATAAAATCTTTTCTCTTAATATTCACATTGTCTCACTTAACACTAATCTTCTCAAACTTCACTTTAAAAGTGTACAAGGCCAGGTTGGATGGGGCTCTAAGCAACTTCTAATGGAAGATGTCCCTCTCCATGACATGGGGGTTGGAACTAGATGATCCTTAAGGTCCCTTCCAATTCAAAGCATTTTATGATTCTGTGAATGCTCAACATCTTTCAAATTGTTCTACTGCCAAATGCCTCAGTGGTTTCTCTCCCGTAAAGTAACTGCTTCTGGCCCATAGAGTAATGGTGCCTAGCAGTGCACAGATCTGGTATTTTTGCACTTCAAGAGTTAAAGTTTTTATCAGCTTGTAGTTTCCTCAGTTCCTGTGAAGAACGTCTTTTATTCGGAAGGAAACCTCAGCAGTGGTCAAGATTCCCCTGTGCACACGGGATTCTTACATATTCTTTGACTTCACAGATGCCACATTTCACTTGCCCTTTCTATTTCTTCTTTTTCATGTTGCAGGCACTTCATCTTCTTGGCATTTATTATGAGTCAAAGTTGACCAAACCAATCTTCCAAGGTTAATTATTAATTTGATTAATTAATAATTCAAGCATTTTTTTCAGCTATGTGATGTCATCTGTGTCAGTTAAGGACCTTAACTTTAGATTATCTCAAGTCATGCCCTCTACCTCATTTATCATTCTTACTGTCTCATTTAAGAATATGATGAAAAGCTGTAGTGATTCTATGCTTCCTTACATTACATTAAGCTTTGGATTTTTTAAATTTTTCATTATTTTTTTTACAATGCTGCAGGAGTCTTCAAACACAACTTTCATATTTGCAATTATATTATCTGAATGCCATGTGACTTTGCAGTTTTCCACATCGTTTCCAATCAAGCTGAAACAAAAGTCAATGAAAAGGACAAGCATCATCATTGGCTTCTTGCTTTCTTCAGCAGCCATCAGAGCATGCATACCCAGCCAGTGCAGCTTCAGTCTAGTTTGAAGTTGCCCTAGCTGTCCTCCCTTTTTACTCTTTAAAATGGCTTCTATCTGCAAATTATTGTGCTCACCATGACTTTCCTGATTTGCATCTCAGGAGAATCTTTCTACCAAGTCAGTTCAACTATTAATGATAGTCATTTCTTTCATATTTCGTCTTCCCCTCATACATAATTCCACCAAAACTGACTGTGGAGTCAAAATGCTCCTTACATTTTCTTTAGCATCAAATTTTTCTTTAGCCACTTTGCTTATTCTCAGCTTAAGCATTTTGTACATTTTTTCAATTTTTCATTATTCACGAAATCATAGAATGGGTCAGTTTGGAAGGGACCACAGTAGTTCATCTGGTCCAACCTCCCTGCTCAAGCAGGGTCATTCAAGAGCACAGAGCACAGGATTGCATCCACACAGTTCTAGAATATCTCCAGTGAGGGAGACTCCGCACCCTCTCTGGGCAATCTGTTCCAGTGCTCAGTCACTGCACAGTAAAGAGGTTCTTCCTTGTGTTCAGGTGGAACTTCATGAGCGTCAGTTTCTGCCTGAGCATCCGTTGCCTCTTTTCCTATTGCTTGTGTCCTGGGTTACAGTGTATTCTATTATCATGAGCTGTTGACACCAGGTGTAGCGATGTTCCTTGCCTCCTCTCTCTGGACTATCTCCTGTTAATGGCCCATCAGTGCCTTGCCCCATGACTCACCATCCCATTGTGAGATGCTCTGCCCAGGGGGAAGGAGCCAAGCATTCCCACCTGGATAAAATCTGGGGTCTGGAATAGCACAGGCAGACTTACCTACTGGGATCTCAGAGGACAAGAGTTACACAGCCACCACTGGATTTTTCTGAGGAGGACCAGACTTCTTTTTCTACAAGATCACTGCTTCAACAGAACCACTTCAAAGAGAACTGCAGCTACCACCGAATCGGACTGCTACCAACACCNTGTATTTTCCATTCCAAGGGGGGCTCCTGCCTTCCTCAGCAAACACCTGACTTTCAAACCAAGACAGCTTGGCACCACCAAGAACCTGGATCCATCCTCTTGACACCCTCCCTTTACATATTTATACACATTAATGAAGCGCCCTCTCAATTGTCTCTTCTCAAGCCTGAAAAGGCCCATCTCCCAGCATTTCCTCATAAGAGAGACGCTCCAGTCCCTTAATCACCTTTGTCTGTGTGATCCTTGAATATCAACCAACTCTCTGGGACCCCTCTTAAAGTACAGGCACTTTACAGAAGTATTTAATTGTGTCAATATCCCAGTAGGGGTTCATATGGATGCCCCATAGTTCTGTCTCGTGGTTATGTCTTTGGCTGCTGCTTCTTGCTCAAGGTCTCCCTTTGCTACAGGTCTCCCCTTCCCACGCCTTATCTCCTTTGAGACTGGCCCTGTCCCCATTCCCCTTCAAATGTAGTTTAAAGTTCTAGATTCCTGATCTCTTTAAATTGAGTTTTCTTTCTTTTTACCAGTCTCATTTAGAAATGACTTCATTCCTGACAATGATGTCATCATACTTGCAGCTTTTCCCAGAATTATGATTTCTTTCTGTATCTTAATCTTTGTAAAGCTTATCCATCTATTTCTGTCCTTAGATCTTCTAAAAATTTTCTTTCCTGTAGTTTAGCTTCCCTGAATATTTCTTGTCCAGTCTGTAATGAGATTTCTTCATCAACATGAATTAATGGACTGAAAAAATGTCTAAACAGCACCTTGAATGCCTTCCTCATAGAACTTTCCTTTCATCAAAATTAAATTTGGTTTCAACTACAACCAATTTTGGAATGTCAGAGTTGGGGGCTTTTTTAACTCTTTCCCACAGGGCTTTCATGAACAATGTCATTTTCTATTCTCCTATTTTTAACAGCCAATGCCTTTACTAATAATAAAGTGCTCTCTCTTCCTTTTAATGTGTGTAAATGGTGAATTCCATAAAACCTTCTAATGTCTTTAGCAGAAATTCACCTGCAGCCTGTAATCAAACTGTGCATCTCAAGGCAATTCTGAACTTTGCCCTTGACAATATGAGAGAAAGAAATGACAGAGCGGGGATACAGTCATGTTACCAAGATTTACCTTGGTTTTAGTATTTTTGTCAAGCAACTGAATAACAGCCTTTTTAAAAAAACAACAGCCCCTTTTGAGAATTTTCAACTACCTGCACTGACAAATGTTCCTCTCTTCTGTTAAAATAAGATCTTAATAATCCATAAGGGACAATTGAAAGAATAACAAGTTACCAATTTGCAAGAATTGCTTTTGTAATATGATGATTTCACCATTAAAATAATTATGTTTTTTAAAAGATTAGCCCTCACAGTCACTATTTAAAAGTAAACTATGTTTATTGTTCTTGAATTTCTGATCAGTTTTGTCTCATGTAATGGGTAGTTTGCTATCAGATGTTTGGCAGACTACAATGCAAATTAAGTTTTTTAGTCTATGGAAATATCCACTAACCATACACATTTCCAAACTCCAAAATGCATGTTTGAAAATTACAGTTGATCAGACTCTTTGTTGTGAATCGCACAACAAAAGCTGAAAATCCTGCTCTACTTTTCATTTATTATATCAAACAATGATGCAATTCCAGCATTGTGTAGCATAAAAGGTGTGTTCATGTTTGAAGAACACAGTGTCCATAAGGTTTAATCTGCAGTCTTATGTTCAGAAAGGTTTGTAAATCGATTCTTCACTAGATGCTGTAACTCTCGTCGATTGAAGATAAATGGCTGAATTCCAAGAGAATACAACACAAAGAAAACCATTAGCCCTGACAATTCATAAACAAAGTAAAGAATATTATTCACTCCTTGTTCTTGTAAAATAGTACCCAGGTTTCAAACAATAAGAAGGAAGCTCACTTAAATAATTGCAATTATTTAGTCAAAATGAGTTTGTTTATGAGCAAATGTACCAAAAGAAAAAAGGCTGGGTTCTTTATAAGAAGTAAAAAGAGGGAGAAGAGGCAAGAGAAAACTTTGTCATAATCCCAACAGCTATGTTAATAGCTATAGCTTTGTTTTCAGCCTTTTTTCTTTTATTATCTCATTCTTGCTGACCTATTTCTTCTCTGAAAAAAGAGTGTCTAAAACACATTGAATGCTTCTAGGTCAGAGGTTCCCAGCATCTGTGCGCCACGGTGACAGTCTCAGGAGATTTTCAACCAGTAAGAGTTTTCACAAATCCCTCATGAAAACCTTCAGGTTACCGGAGGCTAGAAAGGTTTGGGCTTGGGGTGGGGTATATTTTTCACTATATGCATTTGTCTTCAGCCTTTGTGAATTTGCGATTCCCTGGATCACTTGGCTGCCTAGTCCCAGAAATTAAAATATATTTTACTTTTCTTTCTGTGACATTAAAAATGCATTGCAATGAATAATATAGTAGGGCTGTGTATAAAACTAAAGCTTCTGCATTCCTTTTAAATGTTTGTTCTTTAACAGAGATTCTCTGAGAGAACCTTATTGAAAGGATGAACAGTAATTTAATTTTTTATCATAAGCATTAGTGGAAAATAAAGGACAAAAGTACTTTGCAGGGCTGAAGAAAGGGAAAAGATATTTATCATGGGAAAATACAGCATCCAGGCTGAATCTCTGGCAGTGCACATTCTTTTTCTGTTCAAAGAGTGGCAATAAGGAGATTAATATTTAGAGTCTAGAAACATTTCCTATTTATGTCGTAAGCAGCAAGTACTAAAGTAACTTACCATGAAATTGTGCTTTAAAAAAGAGTATAGTCAACAGATGAAAGCAAAGCTTTTGTGAAAAATCATTTTTAAATTTTGAAAAGAAATTCAGTAACTACTGGTTTTCTCCAAAAATATTCTGGAGGAATGTTAAAAGTAATAGCAGGTTGAATCATCAACTCGTACATATCAGTATTTCTGATACAAGGAAGACCTGCATTTTTGGAAGACATCTAATGAAAACTGTTCCAGGAATTCGCCAAATGTTCACAGATTTGAAATATCATGCCACATCATTGCAATTTCATGGAGAAAATTTAAATGCTGTAAGATGTAGTAATTATTGAAATTAAGACACATATAGAACACTTCAGATCAGGTACCATTTGTGATGTTCTTATTCACTCATGCACAACTTTTTCTGATATCAGTGTGAACTCCTACATAACAAGGAATAGGTCTTTGTAAACTGCCAAACAGCAGGAAGAAAGATAAAGGCAGTGATGTTCTTCCCCCTTCCCAAAAGAAAATATCAGCTGATAAATTGAAGTCTAAAATTACAGTATCAAAATATTAAGTATTTCATTTTCTCTGCAGATACCTCATGAATTGACATCCTTTATAAAAGCCAACAGACAGCTTGGTTTCAGTAGATCAAAAGAATTTATTGAGGTACACACTCCCATTCCATTTCTGCATGACAAGTGCTATCTAGATTTGCAATATTTTGCATAAAATGTAGATAAATTTTTTCTTCAGGACAATCTCAGACCAAGCCCAAAGATGGTTTGAGACTTTGCTGAGCTATGCAGAATATCCACCAATAATACTGTATGTAGTAAATTGTGAATGATATACTGGAGTTTCCAGAGCACTCCTTTAAAAATCCCATCTGTAATAGTGAATTACTAGTGACTGTTGTGTATCAATTTCTCCCAGTTGTAGTTGCCACACATCTCCTTCTTTCTCTCTGTCTCTCTCTTTCTCTCTTTTTCTCTCACACAACACACAGAGATATGGACAACAAAAAACATAATTTTGCTGTTACAAATTCATATAATTGTTTTTCCTGGCACTATAGCTCAAAAACATGACTATTCTCTAGCAATTTGCCAAAACTTGATAATGCTAAAATAATATCTTGCACATACTATCCTGAGACCAAGAAGGGAACTGAATTCCAGAAGAAATCTTTCACGTAGAGGCCTTGACACAAGAATACTACCTCAGAACAAGAATATCTCATATGATGGGAATTCCTTTGGGAACTGCTTCCAAAACCCAAGTTAATCCATATAGACAATGTCATTTTCAAGCTGGATGTGCTGTTACAAAGTGTTAATCTTTTATTTTTGTCCTTGGTATTATTCTAAGGACAATTATCTCATTGTTTGAGGAGAAATGGTAGAGTGAAAATTATACAGTATTCAAAGGCAGAAAGCATCAATATTTAGTGCATGCCTTTTGTCACTCTTCTCACAACAAATCACATATGGCAGCAAGGGTGTGAAAAAATGACAATGGCGCTACCAAACTTGCAGCATTCTGCACTTCAGTTTACCAGGTCTACACTAGCTGCAGGTTAAAAACAGTCATGGAAAGTGCCTTGCTATCAAGGCCACCTAGTCCACTCCACAATATGGGGATGTCTCTCAGTCACATGCAAAGGGATGGGAGATTGGTAGGACAGACCTAGTTATGCGTAAGTAGGAGTGAATGCAGACTTCAGAACACCAAAGCTTTCTACATGGCACATGTCAGTTATATTACATTTTTTGTGCAGCTTCCTGATGTTTTGAAGGTCGTCAGCTTGCAATTTAGACTATTAAAACCTTGGTTTGAGCGGCAATGGGAAGGCAAGGATTCACTACTTCTCTTTCTCAGAAGAAAGGCTGTGCCCAAAATAGAGGATTTGGTTTTAAACACACCTTTTTCTCATGCAATCGAGTTTAACCACTGAGTCAAAGGTTAATACAGAAAGGTTTTGATCCTGAAACCACTGGTATGGTTGCCTATGCCCTCTGCGCACATGTGTGTTTTGTTTATGTATATATATGCATGTAGTCATGAGTTTTATGGATACAAGACAAAATAGTCAAAAGTACAGTGTATATTCTACTGAGCATGTTTAATACCAAGACTAAGTGGAACAGCAGAAGTAGGAAATCTCGTGAAAAACTAATTTTCATGCCACAGAACTGAACAAGTCTTCTGGGAAGAAGAAGCTCAAGAAGAGAAACAGTTTTACAGTTTTTATTCTTTCTTAAGAAAAAATGTGAAATAAATTTAGGAAGTGAAAGTACAGGTCACAGGAAGAACAGGTGAGGAGCAAAGAAACAGATGGAGTAGTTGCATAGAGAAATTTCAGGTAAGCCTATTTTGTGAAAGCACTTGAAAGCACTTTGGAAAATAAAAATGGTCTCCAAGGATTCCTGATGGAGAAGTCTCATATTCGGTAATTTACACTGAAAGTTCTCAAATACAAGCAGTGTCTTGAAATGTCACCTTTTCTCATCTCTAATCTCTCCCGTGGATGTCCGGCTAAGAACCTGGGGATCTCACAGCAACTAAGCTGTTAAACTTTTTGCACCTGAAAGAGTAAACCTTGTCACCTTGAACAGGATTTTCTTCACGGGCATCCAGTATCCTGTGGATTGGAGTCAGGACTTTTCTGTTATTGCCACCCAAAATCTGTACCGCAAGTGTTAAAATTCTGTAATGAAGACATGCAGCAGGGAAAGTAAGTACCTCCACAAGGGTGAGGAGTACCGGCAGGTAGTGTTACTTTACAGGTTCAGAACTTGCAAATTGTCTCAACTCTGACACTGCAGCTTCAGGTAAGCAGCCTGACTTGCCTGCCACTTCTGCTTTGTCTTCTCTAAATGAGGAATTATCACAGTTTGGTGCCAAAGAGTTTCTAAGATATGTAATCAATGCATACACACAGTTTTGAGGATTCTACTTTTTGCAGATAATAATATTGATATTTGATACTCCAAGCTGTGGTTTTATTTTCTCCTTTGGTACATGCCAGTGACCACTTTGTACATCAGGAGTCCTGAACAATTCGCAGAGTCGAAATAGAGCAGGACTCTTTTTTAGGTAACCCAGCTTTGAAGGCAGTATGAAAAAGGGCTACAGAGTTGTGAAAAGTGATATGTGGAAGAGGTAGGTAATGAATGATTACTGTAAAAAGAGTAAGACATCATCCCATTAAATGGTGGACTATAACCCACTACTGCAATGTGCTGTGAAAATCAAAAGTAAAAAGGAATTTGAAGATGAATTGTATTTAAGACAAGTAAGAATTATAAAGAAGACAGTCATTTGCTTAGGCATAGCATAAACTGCTGGCTGCCTCAAAATGAGATTATGCTGTCTGGAGAAAGCCTGCCTTACACTTATGTTCTTAAACATTTTTTGCTCTGCCCCTGCCAGGTAGACATGTGATCCTGTGCAAGGTGACCCTTGGCTCTGATCTAGTTGAGCAATTCTTATAGTCTCACGCTGCAGGATTAGTTCCCACTGGGAATGAGAATCACAGCACTTTCCTTCTTTTCCCTTCATAGTGGAAGGAAGAAAAAAATAATGGGAAAAAGGACATGACTGCTTGTGATTGCAGGCCTCAAGCCAGCTCAGTAATGCTTCTGGGAAAGGAAGAATGGGATGTGAGGTGGATAAGAGACTGGTGCAGAAGAGGAAGTCCCTACAGACTCTGCATGCATGAGGAGGAAGTAGCACAAAACTGGACCCATCATCTCGGTAACCTATCATCTAAGACTCCAAATTATGGTCTAGGCCTTTAATAACATCCTAATACCCTGTACACAAAAATCAATGCTCCTTGAATCCATTTAGTCACATGGAAACACAAGCCTGTAGTTCCTAGTGGAGATAATAGTCTCAGAGCAGTTAGCTAAAAGTGAAGCTAGCTTTAGAGAACAAGAGAAAAAAGGGTACCACTGCAGTGTGAATCCTGACTAAGACAAGAAATGTCTGTGCTGCCTACAAGCAGTCTTTTAGCTCTGATCTCAAGGACTCTTTTCCTACATAATGAGAACAGCATGAGAGAGGAAAATCATAATGCAGGTTCTTGTTCTATTTATTTTTTTTTTTGAGCACAGGCCTGATGTCTGCAGTGTTTCACAAGAACTAAAGGTACTAAACATTTTTAATAGAACTCAGAACTTTACTGCAGAAGAAAGATTTTTCCCATATGAAATCTATGCTGAAGGGAAACCTTTATATGTCCAGGAACACCTGGGTAAAAAATATCTGAATCTTTTTCTCACTTATTCTATAACACCCTTCCTCTGACTTCCCCAAATGATATTTTGATGATGCTTTTTTTTTTTCTTTTCACAGATCATGCTATGCTTTAACACAGGTAACAAAATTTTACGCATTGCTTTATACCTCATATTTTCTCTGGCTGTTTTCTCTGATTTGCATAAAAGGGGGGAGAGTAACATGGTTAAACTGTTCGGTAGGTCACTGCTAAGCAGTAAAGTGACTGAATTCAAATCCTGGAATAAGTTCCAGATGGCTGCTTCTTTTAAAGTTCGGCAAAGCAGGGCTGAGGCGGTGGCGGGTGGATCATCCCTTTGTTGGGAGGGATCAGCAGCGCTGACCAACAGCGCCACCTCCTGCCCGACGAGCAGCACGGCACCGCGGGGCGCCGCAGGAGTCCCTGTCTTCACTGCCTCGTTCTGTTTAGCCAAAAAACATATGCTAAAACTTGTATTTTAAGTATTCTTCGTAGCTATTTCTGACATTAACTTCTCATGCTTTCGCTGGCAGAAAGTGACAGGGTGCAGAAATCTGATGTACCTACATAAACTCCCAAAACTGCTTTTAAAAACGTTGTTATTATTATACATTTAAGCATCTCCAACGGAAATAAGGTGCGAATAACGCCACCCCTATGTCAATATATATATAGACACATATGTAGTTGAATATATAAAGGCTTTAAAAATATGCTGCAGACAGAGAAGGATGAAAATAAAGAAATTGTTTATTTCAAAATCTTCCTTTAATTGTGTGAAATTAATACAGCACAAGAATGACATATGTATGAGACTGAAGCATCATGACTAAACTTCGGTGCTAAGTGCTTCACTGCATTTTCTCTGGAGTAGGGAAGTTCAAAGAACTCCATAGTCTGGTAACCACCAAGCAGAATTTTCCACTGGCAATGTTGTTTATACCTGCATACTGAAATTCAGGTTCATATGCATTTCTCTGGTAGAGGCATTAGTGTGCATTGAATGTCTTTTGAAATCTGTCACATACTGCATTCAGCTCTCACCATAAATCCCCTAGAATAAAGTGGATAATGCTACTGTTTCTCAGCTCTCCCCTTACATTAACTGAAGCATTTCTTATACTCATTGGCACTTTCTGTTTTCTGGCTTTCAATAGAAACATTAATAGAAGTGGAGTTCTGATAAGAACTTTATATTTTCAAATATCCAGGATGCTCTCACATTGTCTGCTTCCCACATAAAAGCTGACTTGGAAAAGAGACACTTTTCTCCCCACAATCAATATCTGAATGAGTGTTATCCAGTAAAAACATCTATAGTCTAGACATTAAAGCAAACCTTTCAGCAGCACATCCTGATTTCTGCTATGCAGCATGACCATGGCAGTTTATTAAAGCATCTCTTTCAGTTTTTAAGATAATGCTTTGTACCATGAATCCCAGACCTTGGAGGCTCTCTTCCCTGCAAGAAAATACATAAGGAGAAGGATCAAGCAAGTGAGAGGTCTGGATTGAGATAGAAAAATGTGACTCAAAACTGCTAATTATCATCTAACAGGACCTGTAATCAGGCACTGCAATGAAGAGCCCACAAACCCAGCAAAACTAGGGACCAGCAATAACCAGCCCCAGCAAGACAAGAAAAACAGAAAGACAGCCTTACAATTTTTCTTAAAGATTTTGCTTTTAGGGAAAAGCACAGTGTACGAAAGTCCAGAAACAAAAGCAAATACTGTCTTCCCCTTGTGAAGCCAAATAAAGCCCTTCCCACCAGTGTAGCCTCTTCCTACAGGGTTCCAGAGGTTTTGTTTTCCAGCTGAACATGGCTCATTTAGCTATAATGTCTTCACACATACCAGTACCTGCCTCCTTCACCTAAGCTGGCAAAGGAGATGAGGGTCTTAACACGCAAACAGATCACAACTTTCAGAGCCATAAGAAGGAGGTGAACGGGGAACGTCCTGGCTTGAAATTACTGCGTAAGAGAGTGAAAGGTCTCCCAGTATGTTTTCAAACATTTTCTGATTGTTTGCAGGCTGTCTTCTGTTTTGCTACACATGTAAATTAAGACTATGAATTTCAGTCATTCCCAGAGTTTTTTATACAACAATAGCAGAATATGGTCCCTCATCATTATATTTAATGTCATTTCAGTGCATAGTAAAGACATGCAAGTGAACTATTTAGTATTTTCTTTGCAAGGACAGAGGAGCTAAAGATGGTGATTACAAATCAGTCTGGGGCATGCCTACAAACGCCAAGTAATCCACTGAAGGGAGATAATGCTAACATATAATGGGAGCAAGGAGATCAGTATTCCCATTTCACTGTAATACTAGGAAACATCAATATGCATTGCTCTGCTAATACAATGTACGTTATTTAGCAAAGTCAGAACAAGGCAAAAAAAGAACAAGATTAGAAACCCACTAAAGCGTGTCCTGTGCACCGATCGGCTGGAAAACACTTTTGTGCTGCAGCCGAGCAGCTAAAATCCAGAGACTTGTTTCATTACTACCAAACCAGAATGTCAAAATCAGAATTTCTCTCTATCGCCTCGGAGCTAATTCCTACCACAAGTCATGACTTTGCTAGCATGTACAGTAATCTTTGCTTCCTGGAATTTCACAGGCTGTTTTTCCTAGTAATAATTAAAATCCAGGATGTTACTAAAGCCTACTAAAAACCTCCTATCTCCTAAGAAAACTTTTCTCACAACTAGTCCTCTAATCTCCAAAACAAAGTAGTGCTGCACAAAATTCTTGGAGGTGTCTTGCAGCAGGATAAACATCACCACCCTTGGGCTGACATGAGCTTGTAGGGGCTTTGGCTGTGAAGCAGGTAACAGCTCTTTTGAGACTGCATCCACAATTTTGACTTCTGTAGCCTAGCACAGCTGTGCAAAAGGCTTCTGTTCATGCAGAATTTCAACACTTTCAAAGGACAAACCCAAACATTTGTTTTTTTCTCCCATCCTGCCGGCCTTAAATGGATATTATATCTGTTAATACCCTCTAATCCTGTTTTTAGTCTGCTAAGTGTCATATGCATTTTCTGTGTCCCCACAATGTTTTTCTGTTCACATATATTTACTGGCACTTTTATTGCCCTTCTTATGTTATAATTTCCCGCCTCTTTGCTCTGAGTACCTGATGAAAATGTTCTATTCTTCTTTCACAGAGGAGGAAACTGTGTCAATATAGCTCTATGAACCATGTGGGAAAATAAGTTTTTATTTGTTTAAGTTCAGCACTTAGCAGGAGTCAAGTAGTGTGGAGTTAGGGGAAATTCACATCTTCAAATGTGGATTGAGTCTATAAAACCATTAAAATTTATTTTCCATTGGAGAATTCTGAGGTTAAGCCATTAACTTTGTGAATTTGCGGAGGTTTCCCAAAAGCTTACTCAAATCTAGTGTTTGTATCATGTTAAGTCTATTCTACTTATTACCCTAATACCATAAATGACCACTCATGCAATGGAGAGTGACAAGATTTTCCTAACAGTGCCTCTGAAAACTCAGGGTCACTTTGAAACTAGGTAACCTAGAGAAAAAACTGTATTAAAACAATATGAGTTTTGTGAAGCTGGTATTCTCTTAGGGACTTTTCCAGTTATTTGGGTTTATGCATAAGCAGTCAGACAACCCAAAACAACATCTGAGTGGTAAACACGGGGAAGTTTGTCTTTTTGTGGCTTGTGTGTTCTTTTGTTTTTGTTTTGTTTTAACAAGGGCAGTAATAATGAACATAACAGGCATTCTAAAGGACAGTGATGATGAATACAGAAATTCTAGATTTCCTATCATCATTTTAAATATTTAAGAAAAGAACAAATCTTCAGCATATTGATTTATTTTTATTACCTTCTTTGGGGGATACCTGGGCACTCTACTCACTTCCATGAAAATTCAAAAACAGCCTACTAGTTGTTCCATATTCCACCATCCAAAGAATGTTGTGCAGCAGCAGGGACCCCTCTCAGCTGGCCTCCAAAGCAGCAGCAACAAAATAGGGGAAAACTTCTACAGATAATTAGGCCTTTCTAGCTGTATTTGGGAGGTACAAGACTGTTCTAAATTGAAGAGGTTATACAGTTCTTCACATTCAAGTGCTTCATACTGGAGGTCTGAGAGATACAAAAGGAGTCTACATGCTCAGTCAATGCATTTCTGAGATGAAATACTTACTTTAGAACTCATAGCACAGACCTTTTTGTTGCAGAACAGGGCAATGTGAGAAAAGTTTAAAAAAAAACTTAATCTCATTTATGTCTTAGAAATCTTGCCTTAAATCAAGGTCCTGAGAAATGAAAAGACTTGCTCCAGAGTCTTGTGAGGACAGTAGGAGGGTTTTTACCCATGTACGAGAGCTTTCCCCATGTACAAGAGCTTGAGGACTTGAAACCGTAACCAGCCCAGTTGCAAATTTCTGTGAGAACAGGGCTGTAGGTCAATTGTTTGTCTGAAGATCCCACTGATAAAAGGGTGGCAGAAAAAAATAATATGCTTTCAAAAATGTACTTTTTTAAGCCTATCAGTCAAAGTCAATTCTTAATCTTTGAAAGACCCAATATGTAACTTTACACAGCAATATCTTCAGTAAGGTGAGTTCAGACAGCAGAATGCTCATCTGAAATTGTCTCAAAGTGCATGCATCTAAAACCCCTCAGGCTGCTCGGGTATTTCAATTACATTTATTTTGAAGTAATTATTTCTTTTCTATAGTAATGCAGAGTGCATAATTGTATTCTTGCATCCAACTGTGGCTTAATTGCAGCAATATGTGCTGGTAGCAAAAAGAGAAAGAGAAATTATTGATGGAGTAAAAGGTATTTGCTATGTTGTACCTCCCTCAGCATTTTTCTCAGCAAGGTAGAATTAATGGGAGAATGAGTGACCTCTAAATGTGCCTGAACTCCACTATATTCTGAAAGGATCATTGTCCAGAAGGCTGTTTAAGATAATTTCCTTAAAAGGCCATTGGCAAGTTCCTGAAACCTCTATTGATTGATCCTGTTCCAGAAGGAAATATCTTAACTTCCCAGTCTGAACAACTAAAAAATTGCGAACTTCTTAGCTGCACATGTGGCCCAACCTGCTTAGGAGTGAGAAAAGCAGAGAAAATATTTCCTGCTAAATATAGAGAAAACAAAATCTTGATGATTGCGGATATCAGCAAAATTCTTGGCAGAATGAAAACCTGCCTTTAAATGGATAGTGGTTGAGAGCACTTAGCCAGTGCCAGTCAGGAACATCATATGAGTTCACTTACTGCATATGTTTTGATAAGAAAAAAAAAAAAAAACAGAAAATGGCTGAGGCTATTAAAAGATTATCCAGCAGGAGGAGATGAGACGGTCAGTTAAAGAAGATTCCCAAGCACAAAGGAGAGACGAAATGAGTTATTTAGAAAAGAGGTATTTGTACCTGCTGTGGATCTGTCCATAAGGATTATATAGACTAGGAAAGCAAAGAATTCCAGCGTACAGAGAGGAATTTTTTTTTAAAGAAGTTTCTTATACTTTGGGCATATCTGACTGATGCATAACCATAAACATATTTAGGGATGTAACTGCAATGTTAGAAATTGGAGTCCAACATTTTTGCTTCATAGACATTTGAAACAGTCCCATTCAGATGATACGTGACTATGGGTGTTATCTTTCTGGTAGAGAGTCTTTCAAGTTTTGATGCCTCCACCAGCGTCCTAGCTGCTGCCGAAGCTTATCTTCTGTGTGGAGCATGACTCTGTGGTCAAACTGTAGACCCAAAATGGGAACAAAACTTTCTGACATGAGCAGGTGTCTCCCTGTGTCCATCAAGCCCAGCTGTGCGATGGTGAAGGCACCCTCAGGTGTAAATGGCCTCTCACCACAGGATATGGAGCCTGTTGCAACAACAACACATCAGAGGCAACTGCATCTGATCCCATTTAGCTGTCTGGGATCTTGTAAGTATCCATCAGAAGAGCTGGTTTCTTGACTCTACACTTTCTCTTGAAGACTGCACAGTTGGGATCATTTAGAAAGGCACTTTACCCACCCTAGCATATCCCTCAGGCTTGTGGTTTAGGCACCAGGGGGAACCAGTTCAGATCACACAGACTGGATATGTGAAAATACTTTTCCATCTCCTAAGTGGCTTCCACACTGACTACTGGTGTAAACATCACTATACTACCAAGTGTAAGTGATCCTCCTCAGTGTTTTCTATGAGAAAGGCATGTCTGACTCGGCAACCTAACTCCAGGAAAGGATGAAGAGCTAAGAAACATCAGCATGTCTTGTCTGTTAGATCATTTTACTTCTCTATTTTGAACTGTTCTGTTTCTTTCCCTCTCCAAAACAAACCTCTCTAAGAGGAAATGACCTCTAAAAACTGCAAGTGCAAAGTAGTTTGTAAGACTTCATCTCAAAGCTCAGGAATGATCTTGCACCATCTTTTTAGCTGTGCAGTCACAGCCTTACTGATTAGTCTGATTGGGCTGCTGTGGCTTCTGCTCAGCAGCAAACTGCATACAAACAAGGTATTGAAACCCATAAGTTATTTACTAACTCAATTACCATCCAAAGCATGCCGTTCTCACTAACCAGCAGTGTTATAAAACACAGTAACTTTGAAATATCGAAAAGCTACCCAGTGTTCAAGGTTGGGGGAAAGAGTGATGTGAGTGTTGATGGATCATGAAAAATCAGATCTTACAACCACGTTATTTCAGTTACAATGACTTCTCTCATCTATATTATGTGCTTTTAGACTAAGATACAGCCTTTGGACCAGACATGGTTTCCTGTAATGACTTCAGACATAAATTTTAGTAGATTATCTCATTTGGAGCTAACAAGAGCCAGAGCCTACAGACTCCTTGCTTCCTTGTAGGACTAATGTCTATTATTCATAAACATTTCCATTTTATTTTCAATAAGGACAGAACATTTTTCCTCTCTAGTGACATCAGTAACAAGCCTCTAAAAAACTGACTCACAGTCAAGATTCCTCATGCAAAAAATAGTCAAAGGTTTATGACCATTTCTAAATTTAGCTTACGGCTTCAGCAGAAGCAAGATGTGCAACAAAATAAAACATACAATAAATAATTAAGAATTAAGCAGAAAAAACAGAGGCTTGTGGTAACAAGAAACATTGTTACTAAAAATAAAAAATATGCCTGCAATATTTATAGTTTAAAAACAGAATTCTGAACCTACAGCTACTTCTAATTTAAATGGATTAATTTTTGAATCTTCCATAGGTCCATATTGCTTTGGTTCCATGTGAAAAGCAGCAGGTCTTCTAGCTGTAGCTCAAGTACAGCCAGAAAGTTTGCAAAACCTTGGCTTTTGGCCAAAAATATCAAAGATTCTGTGCAAGCATATCCTCTGCTAAGACACTTGCCTAAAATATACTAAATATATACTAAAATATACAGTAAGAGTTGATGTATTCATTATTTATATAAGACAAAGCAAATTCAACTGCTGGGAATACACCTAGGAAGTTGGAGAGTTAGTTCAAGGTCCTGCTTCAGGGAACAATTAATTATTTATACAAAGTGGAAACAGGTTTGAAAGAGGCTGGAATAATCTGTTTCCATAATACCTGATAAACTGATAAGGCTATCCCTTGGGAAATGGAACATAATTTCAGAATGCAAGCACGTTAACTGTTTGGGACATCTTCTTGAATCGTATTACTGCACACAGTATCTCACTAAAAATACCTTTTTAAGATTTCAGTGTTATCTATTCCAAACATAATCCTTTATTTGGCTGGAACTGCAGACCCAGCATCTAAAATAAACCAAGCAAGCATGCAAGTCCTTCCAACTGGCTCCGAATGGTGACTCATAAACAAGTGGCTAGAAATCCTGGCATGGCTTGTATCCCTAGGAGCTACAGATGCATTTTGAAAGGTGTTTAGGCACCTAAAGATGCAGATAAGAAGCTGGCAAAGTTTTAACCATTAGGCACCTCTTTGCATCTTTAGGTGCCTAAGTACCCTGAAAAGCTTGGCCCTGAGAGCCATGCTGCAGGCTCAGTCAGCCACAGACCCTCTTCAGTGGCTTTTCTACTGGTTTTATTTATTGTCTTGGACAAAACAGCTACCCATATTCTTTTCCAGTTACCCTGATTCACTAATTTGAAACACATCATGTATTTTGCATGCATTACATGTATGACTAACAGTAAACATTTTGTACACATCCTGGTTTTATATTAGTGGCCATTGAGCCACCTGCAGTTTCTGGAGACCAGAAACGTCAGGTGTTTTTCAAGTACAGTGATTCACATTCGTTTCTACTTGGCTCATAATCCTGGGTTATCCTTCTTGGAATAATGCAGTTGATAAGCAGCTTCTGAGATATCTCTTCTTGAATAAGAAAGCCCAGCAAACCATCAGTTTTCTCCTTATCTCATGCAACATTTACAAATGCATAGCCCTTCCCATATTAAGAAAGACAGATACCAACAATAAAATATCATCACAGATATCAAACAAAAAACTTGGAATAGAAAGTTCAGGAGGATACCTTTTTTTGTTTGTTTTATATATTTGACACCTAAAGAAGAAATTAACCTTGTAAGAAAAGGATCTTTGGGCAAATATTTATGTCTTAAAAAGTCTGACATAACTTACAACTTATACTCAGGATGATATGTTCTTGGTATTTGCTTTGCCCTCTCCTTTCCCATTTTGCTCTTACTCTGTGGCAACTAGCACAGTATCGGTCATGCCTGATGAAGACCCAGAGACTCAAGATTTTTCTGTACGAAATTAACATAGATATTACGAACTTTACTTCTTTCCACTGCCCTTTTCCTTTCTACCAACAGCAATTATTTTGCCTCCTCTCAGTGTATCGGGTACTGAAGAAAGGATAGCCATATCAACACTAATGAAACAACAAATTGCATTTTACTGAAGTGCTCTATTTCACAGAGGATCTCTTAATAAAAATGAACCACAGTTTATAACGTTATGACAGATCAAACATTAACATCTCTCTCTGCAGATTAAACATCACTTTCAGTGCATGTCACTTCACTTTCCCCTAAGGTTTACTGGCTTTCCGTACTGATCATGATTGATGCCTTGTTTATATGCAACATTAAACCTGTGCTTTGCCTGTTTCTGGTAAATGAAACCCACTTCTGTTCCAAATGGTAAAACTTATATCAGTGTTTTACCTTATCCACACCATCACTCCTTTCACAGACCTAATGCTACATATAAAAACCTTGCTTTCTCTCCTCTCTGGACTGCCTAAAATGTAATCATTTCAAAGGCAAAATCCAAGGGAATTAATAGTAATTTGAGACTGTCGCAGATGATGGCCTGGATTAATAGTCCAGTTAAACTTTTAAAAGTCTTCAAGCACTCGAGGCACATATGCTTTTTCCTTGACGTTCTCTCAGCTACTCTATTTGCTACATACAGCTGAAGAATTCCTGAAGTCCTTCATTAATTTTCAACCTTCACATGCTGTCACAATCCTTTCCATTTAATTTGTCTTCTAGAAGGACTGTTGGCTTAGAGGCGGAATGACCTACCATTTGTAAAGAGGGAAACATAAAAGTGTCTTTCTTTATAAAAAATAAAGCTTTTCAGTGGGATCATGCCCCAAGGGTGATTTTATACTGAAGACTGAAAGCTGATTTTTTTTTTTTTTTTTATGCCAGGTGATTGCCATGAGCAACCAGCTTTGGCAGACTTTTCAGCTAATCTAGGTGTTGAAATGGTAGGTGATGCTGGATTTCATATCAGGTGTCCAGTGGCTTAGTTCCGCACAAAGGACCTGACTCGTGTGTTGGAAAGCCACACCTGTGTTTGCAGATAGTGCAATGAAACCCAGAGAGAAAGTTATGCTGTGCATGTCTGTGGAGGCAATGAGGACAAATAACCACATTGTAACACTTGAAAAGTTATGCCAGAGAATAAAGCTCTCATTTATGCAAACCACAACGTTTTTCACAAAAGGGACTCAAAGAGACCCATCCTGGAATACTCAATTACCTTGTCATCAGGATCTTTCTTCTACACGGAGAAATTAATTTCAAAAGGGTCAGAGAATGGAAGTGAATCTGAATAATTTATATACTAAAAAATAAACCAGTGGACTAATCAAGCAAATGTGCAGTTTTTCCTCTGTCTTTATTTGATGTTTGGTTTTATGAGCAATGAGTCAGCTCAATTTAGATAACAAACTTCAAGATGGGGTTTACTGACATAAATCCAAAGACAGAAGTCGCCAGACTATTCTTAAAGCAGTATCAGATGAGTGCTGTTGGAAGTTATCACCCCAGCTGTCTAAATCAGTTTTTTCTTGGAAACTATCAGGCTGATGGCAGAGGAAATAGATATAACTCCTATCCTAATTTTTGCTGCATCAACCCAACATCAGAGATGTCTTTACACAGAAATGTGAGATTTTCTGTATATTATTCTTGGCTGATGTTTGTCTCACAAGTGACTTTGAGAGAACAGTCAGGCAATAAACCTCACCTCTACTTTGAATTTTCTGCTGAGTTTTGTAGTTGTCTGTGAAGTGCAGTTTTTTTCTTTTTTTCCTCGAGCATCATATACAGAGAAAAACTCTGAATTTTAGGATGACTTTGGTTTTCCACTAAGCTGTGTTTTACCTAAAAACTATGCATAACATATTTGACCTTCCTTTGTTCAACAGTAAATGACTACAGAGAATATCTTGATTTATCTTCTTTAAACATTCATTATTGGACATAATTGCCATATCTCTTATTTTCATTCCCTTGAGCAGCCCATTTTAATCTCATACCATATGGAAGTGATTGCAAGCCATCAACAGCAAAGAAAAACCTGAGGTAGATTTGCATCGAGATAAAATGCATCTGCTCTAAAACTACTGGAGTAATTTCACTGAAAAATGACATAATTCTGCATTATGTCAATAGCATCAGTGTTTTAGACTGGGTAAGAAGACATTTGCAGTCCCCTCTATGTAAAGATATTGATCAGATAAAGATAATGACCACATTTGGTGATGGCTGGCCTAACATGATCCTTCGTTTCATGCATTGAAATTTGACAGAACAAAATATGGCTTTATCAGGCTGCAAACTTCCTTTTATGTTCCACAATGTCATTACGTTTTATATTTTTGGATTCATATATTATTTCTCTAAGGTGTTCAAAGTACCTGCTTTCTTGAGGTCCAAGGCTTAATATGCCATTAAACTATAATCACAGAGTCCTGGTTTTGGCCAGGATAGAGTTCTGGGACTGGAACTCTGAAACTCTGAAGAGAACTGTGGAAAAAGGACTACTGTGGTTTAACCCCAGCCAGCAACTAAGTACCACGCAGACATTCATTCACTTCCTCCTTACCTTGCTGGTGGGATGAGGAGGAGAAGTAGAAAACTTGCAGGTTGAAATAATCGCAGTAATATAATATTAGATAAGGTAAGATAAGATGATAAGATAAGATAAGATAAGATAAGATAAGATAAGATAAGATAAGAATACCCAAGAGAAACAAGTGATGCACAGTAAAACTGCTCACTGCCAGTGTACCAATTTCCAGCCCATCCCTCAGCAATGACCCATGGCTTCCAGCTGACTCCTCCCAGTTTACACACTGAGTATGATGCTCTATGGTATGGAATATTCCTTTGGCCAGTTCAGGTCATCTGTCCTGGCTGTGCTCCTTCACAGTATCTTGAGCACCTGCATGCAGGCAGAGCAAGGAAAACTGAAAAGTCCTTAAATTAGGGTAAGCTCTACTTAAATAACAACCAAAACCTCAGTTTTTTATTAACATTATTCTCATACTCAATCTAAAACAGAGCACTTTACCAGCTACTAAGAAGATTAGCTCTATTCCAGTTCAAACTGGGACACACAGTAAAGCCCTTAGCACTACATTCTGAGGTTATCTGTTCTACCTTACTGGTCTGCATTCCCAAGGCACAATGTGCATTCCAAAAAAAGGAGTTGACTAGAGCAAGCAGTGTGAAGAAAAAGGTGGCAGTAATCTCTTATTACTTTAAGTGCCCTATGTACAAGGAACTAGAGGGAAAATAGAAGACAAGAGTACCTTGACAGAAATTCTGGCTGGCTTAGGACTCACAGTAGCTATGAGGTCAAATTAAGTTAAATAGTCCACTAAACTTAGCTCTCAGAAATCTGTAGTACCACTTCCTTGAAATACTATGGCTGTCCTTGTGCTAAGTTCACTTTCCTCACTTCCCTGTTACCCAAGAAGCCTGGGCTGAGAAGAGTCTAGATAGGACTTTGGGAAGCAAAGACCTCAGAGAGTGGTTTCAGAATACCAGACAGCCACGGACTCAACAGACAAGTTTTGTGGCTAGCAGTGAATGCCAAAGAGCATAGGCAAAAAGTAAAATAAAAGAGAGCTAGGAACCAAGCCCGAACCTGAACCTCTTGTGTTGCAGTGTGCAATGGCCAGCAAGACCAAGTGGACCAGCAAGTCCAGTGGTTTGATGCCCACAAAGCCCAAGAGTCCTAAGGTTAGGGTGAGTACCCCGAGGGCTGTGCAGGGTATGCAGATCATATCCCCATAATTGGCCACCGCCATCTTCTCCTGTTCTGCTCTATATTTGGTTTCCTCTCTAGAAAGTTCTCTGTTACTCGATCTCTCATTGGCCCATGTTAATCCTCCTTGCCTCCCCCTGTTACCATTGGTTCTGTACCCTATTCCCCGCCTCTGTAATGCCCCGTTGCAGTTATCCCATTGGTTGTTATGTGCTTTCCCCTCCCATTTTGTAGGGGTATAACACCCCACATCACAGTCATTTTTCGCTTCTTTATGCCCCTCCCTGATTTTCTGTTGGACTCTCATTCAATAAACCCTTTCCTGTTTTTCCACTAAGAAGTCCCTCTACTTCCTTTCCGCCTCTTCTGCGCGCCCTTACCACCGGTGGGTCAGGCGAACCCATGCTGGAGCTTCGCCGACCCTCCCACGCCTTGCGAGCAGCCTCCATCATCCCCTCCCATGCGGGCAGGTGCCCGGCGCTTGTGGTCACCTCGCTGGCTGGACAGAGAGCGCCGTGGCACTCTTGTTATCCACTTCACTTACAAGTCTGTTCCCTGACCCAACTGCAACATGCTCCACATAGCATTCCTCAACGCTCCTTAAAATTTGTGACTGGGTGCCAGCTGGTACTTCTTGGCCTTGGGACATAAAGCCATGACAATAAAAAGTGACAAAAAACTGAAAGAACTCAGAGAGACAATCCAGTCCACCATGACTTAGCAGCTATAACTGCATCTTTGTGTCATGAGCTGACAACACTAAATTTAAAAAAAAAAAATAAAAATCCCAAGGCTGGTCCAGACTCTAGCTGTTCTCCAATAATCACTTAATGTCATTGAACCATATTTGTTAGTAAGTCAGTTTTCTGAATGCTTGACTGCCCCATTCAATTTGTTTTAGCAGTTTCTTGAGAGCCTTGGAAGTCATCATAACTGCTGATTCTATGGAGTGTAGGGAAACCTACAGGAGACATTTTCATGTATTGAAAATATTTTAATTCACTGTGAAGCAGCTGAAATCCAACAGCTCTATAAAATATTGACCTTGTTGACTTCTGGAGAGCTGTGTCAGAAATTCTTGAGCTAGGTACCAAGGCAATTAGTATGTCAGATAATCCTTTAATTAGATTAGAGGTTGCAGCTACTATATGTCAAATACCTATTGGTAAATGAAAAAGTCTGTCTTGGGGTCTCCTAAGTGTGTAAGATCTATTTATTTGTCACATAGTTGACTTAAAACTACTTCTAAAGGACTATACTGTTCAAGAGAGTAGTTAGGTAGGTTAATCAGACCTGAAAAACCTTGAAACATTTCTGTTTGTTGTGTGAGCCAGGGACATATTTCAGATCTAAGGTATTTTCAGATCTGGCAGACCCATCTCCTGTCATCCTGTATGGCAACTCGCTGGAAAGAGGTAAGCATCAGCTCACTGCTAGGCAGCACAGAAGGACAGGGTACATCTTGAAACTTCAGAGCTCTATATACCTGATACCAAAAAGCAGCCACTTGTGTAACATCAGGTCCCTGGCTAGGAAGCAGCTTCGATCTGAGTTATTTTATTGACAATTATATGGTCATTGCTCAGTGTAGTACTTTCCAGATTCTTTCATCTGACTCTCTGCCCTCTGAAGTCTGATGGTAATTACTGAAGCTATATCCCATCTTCCAGCACAAAACCCAAACCAATAGTCTGCAAACTATTCTGGCTAGAACTTTTTCCTCACAAAAAGTGACTTCATAGCATGGAAAGGTCTCTTTTCCTTTTCTAGCAAACTCTAGGCATCTGAGGAATTCAGCTCAAAGTCAATTGAATTATACCAAATTATACTTCAGCTGAATTTTTGTCGATGAGGTCTTTCAGTTGTATATAGGTGTATATATATGTTACATGCCAAATGCTGTATCATGACTCTGGCATTTGGAGAATATTAGTATTTATAGAGGCTGAAAAACATCCTTACACTTTGCCTTATTTATAAATAAAGCCCCTGTTCCCAGTACATGATAGCTATATCCTTATTCTGCAATTGAATAAATATAAAGTATATATTTGCATACCTATCCAACCTGTGATAATTTTTATCACAAGAAAGCTGTTGAGAAAAGGTTGGGGTTTTCAACAAACCACTTAGGATTAATCTGATCTTTGTTAATGTCATTCAGTGAAAAGTTTATAGTGACAAACACTATTCATGATCTTTACTGTTTAAATGAGCATTTTGACAGTATAAGCTGTCTCGTTGCTTTTAAGAGCTTAGTAGCTGAAAAGGCATTCCCTGCATCTACCTGAAAATTGCATCTAGTAATGAACTTGTCCATAAAAAAAGCAGAGCACTGTTTTGCAGTATGCACATGTTGTTGCTCTTTTTTTTAATTTGAGAGGGCTTAGAGCAGGATGATATATGCCCCGCAGGATAACAAAACCACAGAGTGAACCACTCACCTTCATATGTTCTAACAGCTTGTATGAAGTAATGAACATGACTACAGAGCTTTTAACTGCCTCAGGCCCTGTGCTAGGAACTCAGAATACATGGAAGCGAGATGTCAGAAAGGAAGCAGTACTTGATTTTGAAATAAGAAGGAATTTTCTAACCATCTTGTACCCACCACATCTATGAATTTCTTACATAGTGCAAGAAATGTTAAAATACACGGCCTTCTGTGAGCTGAACAGTAATAGAATCTGACAACACAAACCATAAAACAAAGCTTTATTGAGGCATATAGCAGCTCACCCAATTGCTGATGGCAGATACAGGATCATGACTGATGTTATGGCTCTGGTGGACTGCCAGGGACACTTGGTGTCTGGGGCATATGGCAGCAACAGCCAGTTCTGCAGAAGGCTTTTCAGTGCAGTCAAGAGTCATTCCACTCCTTGGCTCCACCAAAGATAAAGTGATTTGGGAGGATCATGCCTTAGATGAATAATGTGTGTGTGGCATTCTGACTGCACTATTGATTCTGGCCAAAGACAGAGTGTCACCTTCTTTTTAGGAACAGACATTTATATATGCATATATATATATATGTTTAATATTCACATGTAAAATTTCACTGAAAATATCGAAAGATTGTACACTGCACTTGGGTGAAGATATAGCTAGAAATCTCTCTATTGTTGTGATGAGAGTATCATGGGTCTCTTGGAGAGAAAAAACCAGACAACAGTCAGCAATTGTCATTCAGTGCTCAAGCATCAGCCTACCTCTAAGGCTTGAAAATACATTTTAAGACTTCTAAACTATGAGCATAATTTTAAAAATTACACAAGCAGTCCTTTTCAGCTAACCAGATGGAAAATTTGGATATTTGCCTTAGTGATATTTATATTTTACTCACCAAGCATGGTGATAATGTTAACAAAAATAATTGTCATAATAGCTGTTTTCCATTCTCCGTCTATTATAAATATGGCTAGAAGAAAATTAATTTTTCATTGGTTTGTTTCTTTTATTCTCTTTACTTCTATTAGCTGCCTAAAATGATAAATGAAATTGTTTCTAGAAAGGAGTGTCACTTCAGTGACATAGTTGTCCTGTATCCTTCTTTATATGATGCAGATCTGTTGATCTGTTGTCATTTAGAAGAGCAAATTTTAAGACAATCATCTAAAAACCTCTCTTCATTCTTCCAGCCCACCTATAATTACTGCTAATTGTATTGTTTCAGAAATTGATGGAGCATTATAAGAAAGGGACGCAGAAAAGGGAAACATCTTCACTAAAGCTCTTGGGACAGAGAGAGTTTATTTTTGCCTGCAAGGCATATGAGGCAGTGCAATGCTGAGAGCCTGCAGCATAGTCCAATACTTAGACAACACACTATCATTTACAGAATTAGTCATATTATCATTATTCTCTATGGTGAGCAGATGTGTTCTATTAATTGAGTGTGGAGGTAAAAAATATATAATTTTTTTTGCTCAAGACCTGAAAGATTTTAAAAGATATTAAAAGATTCAGCACATATGGGTGTTCATGAGCAAGTCTAAGCTTTAAAGGATGAACCAGGACTCCAAATAAATTGTGACTTGTATGTCACAATATAAATCCCTGCAATGAAGGTAAAGCTACCCCTAAGGTTAGTTTGCCCACTCCTACCAGCTTTTTCAACTACTATAACTTTATTAAGCTGCCATTGATCCTTACTTGAGGAAAGCTAGATCATGGGGCTCCCTGTATTTCCTGTAAATAACTCACTGAACCAGCTCTCAGGGAACTGTTGTTGGTGTCTCTAGAGAGTTGATTTCCGTTCCTTGACCTGAGCTTTAAGACCTAGGCAATGACACACAAAAGAGGAACACGTGCAACTGCTGACCCTATGTGATGTGGGTACAGGTGTCAGCAGATCAGCTGAAGAGCGCTGAGTACAGAAGTAACAGGATCATTCTGACCAAGTGCTCTTTTTTACAGCACATCCTATGTTAACTATTATGAGAAAAAGAACAGTGTATAAATTGGCTAGATTGCAAAAGTACATGAGTGTGCTTTTTCCACCTGTTGAGGAAGAAAAATATGAGGTGCAGTTGATTGACGTAATATATTGTATTTCAACTAAGTTAAAAAAATTAGAAAAGTGTTCAGCTGCTTATTTCTTTATTGCTAAAGCACTAGGCTAAATTTAGATTAGAAGGACCATGTTTGATATAAACACTAATGAAAGGAGCAGTTTTTTGGGGGAAGAATTTTTGTTAAAACATGGAAAATAGATTTAGGTATATATCCAGCTTCCAAATTACAGTAAGAGGATTTGAACAAACAATAGCGCTGCACATCACCTGTATGCTATTACACTGTCCATAATCTTATTAACAAACTTATTTTAATCAGGAGTAAGTAGTAGAAGCTATTTTAAACAGAGTTATCAATGCCAAGATGCATAAGCTTTCATATTTTCAAAACAATACCTAAAACGTTGTTTGTAGTAGTCCATTTCAGCAGAAAATACATATGCAGGTTTACAGGCTAATTCATTCATAGTTGCATAACTCACCTTCTTCTTCCCAATCAATCCTTTCCTCCCTTTTTGAAAATACAAAATCAGCACATGTAAATCATGCAAACCTGAGAGCAGTCCATGATGATAAGCATCCCGGCCTGGCACAGACACCTGCCCCCAGTGACAACACACATGAAAAACATTAAGATGTTTATCCTTCCTTCAGACCTGAAAAACACGCGCAACCTGGAAGTGTAGGTTTCTGTGGGAGACTTAAGTAATGTGATACCTGTGTATTTTCAAAGCACTGCCTGTTTTCATTTCCCAGCCACCAGTACTGCCACAAAGGCAGTTAAATAGTACAGCAACAACTTTCTCTTTCAAGAGTCTTCTAATTTAGCTAAAACAAAATGAAACAAAAAACCCTTCTCAATATAGATATTAAACTCCTATTCTGCTTGTATAGCATTCCCTACCCCAAACCCTGCATAGCTGAAATTATCTATCAACATCCTTAAGTCTCACTCACAACAAAAGTAATTACGAGAGAAAATGGGTTTTTCTTCTTGTTAGTGCTCTTCGGTTCTTTGCTGTTTTGGAGAGGAAAGCAAGTGGAAAGAACCTTTTCCTGTTTATTCTCTCAGTAGCTAGCAGCCCTGTGACTATGGATAATACAGCCCTGAAGTGACCAAAAGTCTGTGCTAAAAAGTCCTATCTATTGGCTGTGTGCCATATATATGTCTCTATATGGCTTCTGGCAGACTCAGGGCACAAGTCTGCCTGTGAGTGGCTGAGCAGACATATGTTAGATAGCATTACCTGGTAACATCTGCCATAATGATCAAATCCTGCCTGAGGACTGGCAGTGTCTCCTACCACAGCTGCTCGCATTCTGTTCCTATAGGGAAACATTCATGAAGAGTAGAAGGTTACCTCATTGCTTTTACAGGTTTTCAGGGGCAAGCAGGTTTCTTTAATGGGAGTCAAGCTGTATAAAAGCTTTCCTTCATAACTCTGTGGTGGACCCTTGTAATTTGTTGCCTAGTAGGCTCCACAGCAGATAGTGAGCATCTGGACCATAAAAGGTTAGTTGCTAGTTAGAGCTGGATCCTGGAAGGGGAAGTTTTAATGAAACAGAGCAGGGAATTCTCAAGAAAATATTCTGTCTCTTGTTCCATGTGTAAAGCACAGCTGTAGGAAAAAGCAAGATTGTAAGCCCTTACAGCTAAAAGACGTGTTTACTGGAGAGCAAGCCAAAGAAGGTCTTTTGGTCTTTCTTTAAGTCCTTTGAACTCTTAATTAGCAAGATACATGAAAGGAAATACAGTGATTTTTTTTCCCTGCTTCTGGTTGTGGGAGGAGGGTCAGTAGTCAGAGACAGAGGGAAGTGAAGGCTTCTGGCAAAGTGAAAGCTATTGAACTTGATTTCCTAAGAGAAATTTGTAGGGATATATTCTGCATCAGCTTCCTAACTGGGCTCTTGACTATTCTATTTCTCTTAAGCAATAAACCCTTTTGAAATTGTATTTAAAAATAGCTATGAACTAGGCCTGCATGGAAGTCTTTTTAACATAGAGCATTTTACTTCTGAAAAAAACTGTATCCAGCTCTTCTAGCTAACAGGCTTTTACCCTTTTATCAACTAACACATATTCTTCTGTAGGACAGACACTCTGAATCAGTCTGTCAAGGCTCTTCTTGAGTGCCTTCATCTAGGGTGTCTTTATTGCATTCATTCATTCAGTTATTCATTCATTATTTATTTATTTATTGCACAGTTTGTTAAAAGTCTTTGTTCAGAAGGTTTTATATGCTTATGGCTCGCCACAACAGAGTTTACCCCTTAACAAAGAGCAGCTTTTAAATCACCAGGTTCCTGACTTCAAGTGCTATTTTCTTTCCTCTTAATGCTGGCCTCTTTGACATCTCTGCCTGGAAACTATGATTACTGAAGCTTTGAGCCAACAAAAATATATATTATATGTTTATTGATTATATATATATATATATATATATATACC